>OX104069.1:53551348-53721450 GCA_944474145.2 Dicrocoelium dendriticum | reverse complement strand
ACCGGATGCTGGATTTTCCAAGTCATGGGTGTTGAAATCTCCTGCAACGAGGATGTGGCTGTACTTCTGATTAAGCACGGAGCGAAAAGCGGAGATAAGTCTGTTGTCCCTTTCCGGAGTGGATTTCGGTGGTCGGTAAACCACAGAGAGAAGGCATACGTCGTTGCGTTCCAACCACAGTTTGCACCAAAGGACGTCGGTGACACAAGTCTGGGGATCGTCTATGAGCTCACAACGAAGGTTCGTTCGGAAATAAATGAGCACGCCACCGCCCTTGCCCGTTCTGTCGTTCCGGAGAAGTGACATACCCGGTATGGCAATCTCAGCGTCTGTGATTTCGCCGCTCAGCCAGGTTTCGGTGATCATTATGATGTCTCGAGGCTCCGAAGCCAAACGGTGACGGAGTTCTACCAACTTACTTATGAGGCCTTGTGCATTAGTATACATGCAGGATAGTGCTTTTGTAACCAAGAGTGAGCTAGCACAGGTTGTGGTAGAAATGGAGTTTGTGCCGACCGTTAACGGGTCGGCCATTAACCGTTTTTTTGTGGTGACGTTTGCCTTTGAGTTTGCTTTCGGTTAGACGACTGATCGCGGCCTTCCGGGCCCTGCTGGTCCCCCGTGTTCAGCCGTGTTTCGTGGGATATTGCGGTTGTTGATAAATCCATGCCTTCACAAAGTTGCATGAGTGGATGGTTCAACAATTTGATCGCTCCCCGTGAGTCGTTGGTAATCCGTGGCAGCGTACCTGATGCCTTTAACCGAATTTCAGCTGGCAGCTTCATGCGGAATTTGGACCAGTTTTCCAAGGCGAGCGGTAACATAAACTCAGATTGAAGCACCACCTTCATAAGTCTGGGACCGTTCCCTTTGTAGTTGGGTGAAAATGGAATCCTGGTCAACCGCTTAGCGATGATATTATTGAGGGAGATTTCGTGGCGGATGTAACTCCATTGCTCCCGGTCATGTGCATCCGCTGCATCAGAGGTTGAATTTTGGAGCTCAGGAACCCCGTACACAATTATCGTCCGTTTCGCCTCGGCTTTACGAACTTCTTCACGGTTGCTCATCTTTTTCGGACGTTCGTTCCAGGGGATATCAGGAAGTATACGCGCCTCGAGTGATGAATGACAAAGCCTGTTGGACGATAGTAGAACTGCCTCTGTGTCCTTGATGGAGTTTAGTGTCACCCGGAGAAGTCGGGGTTCACCGTAGTGCGCTGAATTTGGATGACGTGTGACTCGTCTCAGCATTGCAGGTTCAACCGAAATGCCAATCGCAGTACATATAGACTTCCACTGATTACGATCATCCAACAGCTTCCCCTTTATTGTACTCGCCTGTGATTCAGGAACATTTGTACACACAACGGTTAACGCGCCTTGGCTCCTTGCGTTGGATGCAGATTTGCCATGACTTAAAGACACGGTGTTAAACGGATTGTTTGGTTGTTGGAGTCTGGTCAACTTACTGTTGCTTGGTGAGGCCACCGGAGTCGGAGGTAATTTAGCCGGTGTATGCATTGAGGCGACTGAGGCGTACGACGCCCGACTTTTCTCTACGGCGGAAGAGGTTTGCCCCGGAGCTTCCGCGGTTGCTGTTGAATGGAGGTGGGGCGTGTGACTCAAAGGTGTGGACATCAGTACTCTGGATGTTCGTCCGCTTTTGGGAGTTGAGTGAGGCAAGGGATTTGGAGAAACTGAGGCTGCAGCGCGACTTGAGCGTCTAGCCCTTTTTTTCGGCCTCGAGGTGGAGCTTTCTTTGACCGACTGTGGTACAATCATGGCCATATTCGCGGCCGGTGGTGCAAGCCTGGCGTTCAACAAATAAGCGATTGTCGCATTCAAAGTATCGCACCTTTCCATGAGTGCACATAAACAACCGACCACTGGAGTTAACTGGCAAGTTGGACAAAACCAAAATGCGTCAGTAGCCTTGTTTATTTGCCTTGCTTCTTGGGCGGACTTTCCTATACAGCTCGGGTGGAACGAGCCACTGCAGTTTCGGCACGTTATACCCATTTTAAGGGCTTTGCCGCAATTAGCTGAAGAGCAGATACGTCGTTGCATGATATTCGGCATAGTTGTTGTATTTTTTCAAGCACGAGGACAAGCAAGATGTCGATCACAAATTCCAAAATGACGGGCACAGCAGTAAATCACTGAGATCTCCGAAGATATCAAGCGGAATTCCACGAAACTTTCACGGATTGATGAACACACGAAACTAAAAAGTTTGGTGCACAACTAACACAGCAACACACGTAAAATACAGTAATTCCAGAGAAAAAGCAGGATCCAGCGCGTGGTAGCAGAAAATTCCGCGGCGTCCGTGGGTACAGCCAAGTAGATCCAGTCTATCACGTCATAATTTATTGCAAGTACTAATCGTAATTGTTTTAGTGCGGCCAGCATGCTCTACTCCGTCGATAGTGGAACTGAGGGTTGCGCACTACTTAAGATAGGGAGAAGAGACTGTTTATTACTTTACCGGACAAATGAGTGGATGTGTAATTGAACTTGCTTCTAATAATCCGGAAATAAAATTGTTTATCCACATAGTTGAAGAAATATGAGTGCTAGTAACCCGTGTATCTCCCTACAAACGTCCGAACCCTTCTACCTATTGTTCCCTATAAGTGTCAGTGCATAAGATATTCACAAATTTACCCTTTTTACAAAAAAAGGATTCTGTGCCAGTTTTATGCACCGCAACTTTGAACAGTTGGTTAATTAGGGGTAGAAATATTACGGATACACCAGAATCTTGGAATGCAACAAACCACAGGTGGATAGCTCTTGTACAACTCTGCGTTAATGCGTTTCGATAGCAGTGCAAGAAACCATATCAGCCCCGCTTACTATGCTCTAATGCTACATAGAGCCATATCCTGGCTGGCTGTACGGAACGGTGTGAGTTGGCTGGTTCCGTTTAACAAACATTGCAGCAGGATATTGCCAACCATTTAAATAAAGCGAAGTTGCGAAGAGGGGATCACTTTTCGATAACTATCGTCAGCTAATAAAGTTACAATGAATAAATCAACTAAGTGAGTAAATGGAATCAATACTAAGGTTAATAAAGTAAGTGCTTTGAAACAGCTGGTGTTTTCTCCATCCTGGAACGCATCTTGCTGAACGCCCCAAGGGCAACCTACACCACTTATTGACCATTTGATATACTCTTGAGTAGGGGATTTTGATGTAATTATGTGAGGTCCATCGCAGCCAACCCTGTCCTCTGTAACGTTCGTAACTTGCATGGCAGTGGAGGAGAAGACGCGCTATATGGCAGTTAGCTTGTAAATCATGACGATCCGAAGCTGTCCCCCGTGGCCCAGTGGCATAAGCTGCTGACTGGCGGTTCAAGCCGCTGGTGATCATGGGTTCGAATCCTGACGGATCGAATGGATGCGCACTACTGACGATGCCCAACAGGCTGAAACTGCAGTCTAGTGCTTTTCCGGCCATGTGGACGACTATCTGATTTGGAAAATGGCTGCGATGGACCTCACATAGTTATTGACCATTCTTTCCATGATGATACGATGACGCGTCACATGATCAAGTTCTAGTTTCGGGACAAAATCGAAGGCGGTTAACCATGGGTTGACGCAGCTGAAGCATGGCATAACTTACGCTTTCATGTTGGTGATGTAGGTTTAAGTTATAAGGCTGCAGGAGGGATCAGGAACTATCCAATGCTAGGTCAGATGCGCAAACTAACCTACTCAGCCATATACTTTTGTTCAAGATGTCGCCGCTAACAACCAGAATGGGATTTGATAATAGTGAACAACCTGTACAAGCTCCATCGGAATTTAGTGGCAACGCAAATGCCAAGGGTTTCAGAAGCTCTTTAGGAACGATTGTATTGACTACCTGTGTTTTATCTCTATGGGTTCGAGCGTATCCACAATGCAGAAAATTGTGGATTCTTTGTAGTGCATTTACACAATAGTTTAAAGAATAATATGGGTTAGCCGTTCAGCAGCTGAGTGCATTCAAGGATTGAGAAGTAGATGTTGATAGCTAAATGTGTCTACATCCAAGGTAAGATGTGTTTGTTATGGGAAATGAGGACTTGCCCATAACTCAGGGATATTTGCTGTAGTGGAGTGGTCAATCGACGATACATTTGATGAATGGGTACTGCGTGTATTTTAGCGAATGCTGCAAAAAGTGACAATTATTTTCAAGGTACTATGCCAACATAAGAGTAAGGGTTCTCTTTATAAGTTAACGAGACAAGTCGGCCATGGCTAACTTACTGAGCCACTTCCTGGTGGTACTAGCTAGGTAGTTTGGGTTAATTCTTTTCCAGTAAATGGTTCGGCAGCAATGATTTGCTTGGTAAGTGCTCTCGTTTGAAATATCACAGTTGTCCTTCCCAGGAAGTGAACGACCACTGACAACGCACACGTGCCCAGGTTTCAATTAGGAAGAGGTCTGGCTTGGAAGGTATATATATATATATATATATATATATATATATATATATATATATATATAATGGGTGTTGCCCGCCCGACAACATTGCACTACTACGACGCGTTTCGATGTTATTACATTTCATCAGGTAGAGTTAGCAGGCACGGAATGGTGGCGTCGAAGTGGAATGCATGCAGTGGACTGCATAATTTTACTATGACACCTGAGGTGACCCGGTCACGTGCGGCGTTTGGATTCGACGCGGATACCGAAACAACCGTTATATGGTCAGCTGATTATTAAGAACGCGGCACTTGGGAAAACCAAAGTTACGTTACCAGGACATGATCAAAGTGAGTCTCTCACGTTCTAATCCTGAGTACAGGTCACGGGAATCAAAGGCGGTTGATTGGCGTGCATGGCGCAATCTAATCACGAAGGCAGTTGCCGAAGTGCGGGAGAAGGACCTCATGCATGCAGAGAAGAAGCGGCAAGTGCGGAAGCGGCAAGTGCGGAAGCGGCAAGTGCCGATGGGTTGTACTCCATCGTCATCGAACGCTTGGTGCTGTAGGACATGCGGTCGCTATTGCCTGAGTCAGGCGGACCTAGGGAGCCATGAGCCAGGCCACCCGGGACCACTGCTGAAGAGATGACTTGTCCTGTAGAGTAAGTAGGCAGAACCGGCGCAGCGTTTGTAGGTACGCTGCATTCGATTTACTAACAGCGTGCTTGCAAGCTAAGTATATTTATTTCACGTGCTAGGTTTTCAATTTTGTCCTAACGATTTTCTTTCTCATATTATTGTCTACCTGTACTCTCTTCTATAATCTTGCACACGTTGCTGAAGCTAATTGTAGTTCGATAATATTTTCGTGTAGGTGGCATTTCCGTAAAATGTACTTTCTGATCTCGTGAACTTATCTAGGAATCGTTTCTAAACAACTTATTTCATATGCTCATTAATTTAAGATCTATGGCAAGGTTTCTTTATGCATTACTCGATTTATTTTCTTTGTTAGCTTTCTCTCAAGTGATTGGCTGTTGCTTGATATCCCCTGTGTGGATGCGCTTGACATGCATGTTGACAAGGTGCCTACCTGTCTATTACCCACTACCTCGTGCATACTGGCTTTAGGAGATAGTTGGTCGTTTTTGGAGTGGACGGGGTGCACGGACCTTGTGACCGTGTTAGGATCAAAGAGTGGTTCCATCCACTCCGTGTGTAGCGGACTACGGTCCAGCCACCGCCTTGTGTGTGCTTGATTCCGAAATACAGCGTGCTTGTGTTTGGCTGTGAAGGAGTGTGGGCCGGCTCCGTTGATGAAATGTGGCTCCTATCCACATGCCTCCCGGTCTTATTTCTTCGGGTTTACACTGTATATGGGGTATGTGGTTGGAGCTGTGTGTGGTGCAGCGCAAGCCACCCATGGTCCCTCTGTATGCATAGGCGTCTTGTGGCTGGCCACAGTGACAGGCAAATCCGAAACCGGATGCCGCCAACCAGATATATATATATATATATATATATATATATATATATGTATATATATATATATATATATATATATATATATTCACAACCTGATTACAGATAATATGCCATCAGAACCATGGCGAAATAAATGGAGAAAAGAAGTACAACATGTAGGAAACTTTTTTTCGGTTTCGCAATCACCGCTTAGGATATTTTTGGTTTGGTGTTTTATGTTCCAGGAGTCGTTAAATAATAGATAACACGGTTTTGAAAGTAATTGTGGATGAGTCTCATCTGTTTGCAGACGAGTTGAATGAGTAATGACGAACAATCAGCGACCGCGTCTCAAGGCATGGGGAGATTCGGACTGGTCATTTGGTTCTCCATTTAATGCCACATGAGTTCGTACGGCGCTATGTGACGGGCAACAAAGTCACTGGCCAATCACTTCTGCTACCAGAAGTGGGTATTCATCGGGGGCGTAAAACAATCTCTTTGGTCACCGGCTTCTGTGTGGACTGCTACCGAACACTAAGAAGAAGTATAAGACACCTGGTTGTCAACGCTCTTTGTATGTTGCAGCTAGTTAGACGTCAGGGAAACGTTTTCTGACCACTATGCCACCATACTTGGACAATTCAATTACTCTGTGTAATTTGTTACTATTTGAAAGTCGTGTTACTGATTCCCGATAGTTTGCGATGTAGATTAATTGCCCCGCTGTCTTGCTAGTCAGGTCTTTAACACCATCCATTCAAAGCCTTTTCAGAAGAGACTAAACACATTGCAGTACGACAGAAATGAGGAAGAAGGAAGAGATCTATCTATACCAGGTTTTGTAACACGACGTGTATCCAAGAAATTTCCTCAGAAACTTCAACAACAGCGGGCAACCGTAGATTAACGGGCAGCGCTTCCATACATCAAGAACGTGTCCGAACTAACATCGAGAGTGCTACAACCACATGGAATCTTGGTAGCCCACAAACCAACTGGTACCTTGAGAGGATAGCTTTCGAAGCCGAAACGCCTAGTATTTCAGGGTTAAAAACACATGCCACATGCTATCTCCCCATAGTCACATCTAATACATAGTCCGCAGATAGTTTTGCCTGTAAGAATGCTTTTCGAAGTCCAGTGGCCCCCTTGTATTCAGCACAACGTCAAGATGAGAAAACAAAGTTTGGCAAAAATAACGACACTTACCTGATAGCAACCAGGATACCAGTGACCTTCTGGTTCGAGCCGAACAGCCCCACCAACAATATCCACTTGCAGACTGTTCATCACTCTCAGTAGACGATCCAGGTCTGTGTGACGACTGAAGTCAACCATATTACGACCAAGCAAAATGTACTTTGATCGGCCAACACGCGCCAAAGTCATCCAGTTCGATGCTTCGTCCTTGCGGCCCTTGTACACAAATGCACTACCTGACGGCTCACAAAGTTCTCTGTTATCAGCAGCGTTTTCCACAGAGATGTGTATTGTTATTTTGGGATATATAAGGCGCACACGATCTATCAGATGTTTGGCTTGAGAACAGGAGTCGACATGGAGGAGTATTTCAACAAGATCCTCTAGCGGTATTCGTGCGCAAGGAATGGTGTAATATATGTTGTCTGGATGCAGGTCCTCCTTTTTTGCATTTCCCCAGTGTTCCGGGCAAGTTTCGGGTAATGAACTCTTCCTGAGGTCGAAATACTGAGTCACGCTGGAGTCTTCGTGGACCAAGTTGGATTCCACGATACCAATTTCGCGCAGTAGGTTGAGTGACTGCTGCAACAACAGTTTTGTTTGACCTGAGCGAGCTGTTCTATGAGCTTTATGAATCAGCCTGCGTAGTTCAAGCATTACGTTGGATGTCACCTTGTCATCATGATAGACATTTAGCCTGTTTGTGCGGGTAAAAATAGTGAGGAAAACGTTTGCATTTCAAAAACAACACCAATGTGTTTTCAACAGCGATGCAGATAAGTGACAATCAGCTACAGCATCACTTTTACTGGCCTCCACCTTATTATTTGTGTTACTATCGCATCGCTGGGCGAAATATACGCGCTTGCGTTTGAGTGTATTAACAACCGAGGTATAAACATATTGCTTTCGACCACCGACACGTGCATCGCGTTTGCTACGATTGCATGGGACTAGTGGCTGAAAACACACCATTTCTGTGCGCTTAAAAGCGCCTGCCTTACCTGACTTGTGGTAAAAAGCAGGTAATGTTTCACCTGTTCACATTGATCTGGAGGCAATCCGCGCGACTACAGTTCTTGATTCGGCTGTTGGTGCACATGGTGCACCCGATTTAAGACTTTACTCATAGGATTGTTTACCATCGCTCTTCGGACCGACGAGCTCCCCCGAAGGGAAGGGAAATAACATCACAGAGCTGCATCGTATCAACCAGAACAACTAAGTTACGTTTAGTTTCAATACATATATTGCTATCATTAAGCTACATTAAATAATTCAGGTATGATGTAGATTTGATGCAACGCAGCAATTCTACCCTTACCGCCCACCTGTCTACTGTAGTTTTTCCTTTTCCTTTTATTTATATTTCATTAACTGAGGCCTTTAGAAGACACGGGAAATCTACATTCACAAATTGATGTGATGCATGCAGTGGGAAACCTCTGATAACTGCATCACCGATGGTGTACGTCAGACACACTCTTGTTCCGTATGCTTTAAGTACCGCGAGAAACAGAGCTATTGATGGTAATTAATATGATCATCGGACATTTGCTGCATTTACCGAAATCTCAGCGATTCCTAACAAAAGATTTGGTACTAAGCGATGAAGATACCACCTAAACCGGCAGTGGAACGCCTTTTCACCTCAGCGAGCAAATCCATATATGTATAGTGAGATATGACACTTTAATAATGTCGCTGAAATTTTTAAAAGCCATAAACACTTTGTTGCGTAGTGAAGTGAGATAGATAGTTAAAAAGTGTGGTAGTTGAATCACCCGCCGTTGGTGGTTCCATGTACAGAAGCACAAGTTCATTTACCTTTCGTGTGTTTGGATTTCCCATAATATAGTGCCAACGATGAGCACGCACAAGACGGCCATGTAGGCTTGCACACGTTTAGTAACCAGCCACATCTATAACGGGAACTGCAACAATAGGGATAATACGGTTGATTGAAGCTGTAATAAATGACGAATAGCCCATAGTTAGCTTGCAGGTTGCTGTACAAAGATAGGTTACAAGTTTACAGGGAAAATAATTGGCATCTAGCATATACTCAAATGTGAACGATTGTCGCACACAGAGCGATCTTTGTTCACAATCACCTGATTTGTTTTGCCGTCACATACGGTGGCATAAACCCCATTTGAAACCCATTGTTAAACAAACAAACGAATAATATTTTATTCCCGCCTTCAATTTAACTTCTTTGAACATCACATTATACGGATTGATTCAATGTGCAGGACCATAATTGAGATTTTAACTAGCATTCACACGACAACAATAAATAAGGCCCGTTAGTTCGTTCAAATACCAATACTCGTCGGGAGTATGTTATGCGTACGCTACATTATCGTGTTCTAATAACATATGTTGTTAGTCTATGTCAGCTTGACATTAGTATGCACGTGTGCCCGACCACTTGTTGATTCGGCGGAGCTGTACGCTACCGGGTGCGTTCCCAGATAACTGTGCATAAGTCTCGTCCATTTGTGGGGGAGACAAATAGGGAGACAAATAGGCAGTCGCGAACAATCACTGGCAGCATCTTAGGGCGTAACCGAGTTGTGGGCTAATCACCACAAGAGCTGGTGCGGCGTTGTGTCAAAGCCAATGTAGCCGATCATAAGGTCACTGCCCACTCAATTAGGTAACGAGAGGTGAGTACACAATGACGGGCGGATGAACTATATCGATAACCACCGGCTTCTAGTTGGACTGAGCATCATGAGAGCCCATGACCCATTCGGATGTCAACGGCTTTCGTGGTTGACAACGAGTACACCTGCTTATGAAATAGTTCCTGGTCCATGTGCTACTATACACGCCAGTTGGAGTCCCAATCACCTGGTCAACCGTGAATGTAAATTGACCACATCGTCATGCTGGCGGGGCTCCACACCGGATTCAGATAAATTTGGAGTACATACCCTCACTTCGAATCATTCACATGTGTGTGTGCAAAGCTAGATCTACATTTCGGTGGTACTCAATAGTGTTACCGGAAACGACTAGACGCGTCTAAGTTTTCTACCCCTAAGGTTCTAGACACCTTTCAGGATGCTTTATCCCCAAGCATCGAATTGCCTTGTACTCAGACAGAGACGCAATGGGCGCACATCCCCGGATTCATGCACAGCTCTGCGACCTTGGTCTATTGTTTCACCAGTAGTCTGGAGCTTCGCAGGCTCGCTGGTGCTGTGTATCATTCACTACGCAGAACTATCAACGCCGAGCGCAATAAGCTCCTCCGGAAAGTTTGTGCGACCTAGTGGACACAGCAGCTCCTCGAGTTGAAGCGCGCGGCCGCCTCGAACAATTTACAAGGGGTTTTCCTTCTAATCCGATCCAATGACGGCAAAAAGCCGACTGCAAACGCAGTTTTGTGTGAAACCAATGGTGAGCCAATTCACAGTCAACCACGTCTACTTGTGCGACCCACTGCGCATTTCGAGCAAAGGTTTAACAAACCTGCGGCATCGATGAGTTCTTATTAGGCAATCCACAGCGTTATCTCGTGTTTAGATGCTTCACTACCATCTGAGGCAGAAGTTGCTTAAGCGCTTCACCTCCTAAGACCTTACAAAGCCCCTGATCCCGATAAACACGCTTCGGCTCTTTTCAAATATGGGACACATCGTTTTTATGGGAAGTAACTCCCCTCCGCCAAGGATGCTAGATCACGAAAGCAAGTACATGTGATTGCGGATTACTTTTCCACCTTCAGAAAGGAGTCTCGAACAGACTGCGTCAATCACCGAAGGATTACCCTAAGTTTCGTTGTGTCCAAAGTGCTCGCCGCTCTACGTTTAAGGAGGCAAATCCCGGTTCGCGAACAGGACATACGCGAACAGCAAGCTGGGTTCCGGTTTGACCAGGGTTGTATTGATCACATCTTTACTCTCTGCCAGATACTCGAGCGTCGTCAACAATTCGGCTAGCTAACGGTTGTTTTCACAAATATACTAGCCGCGTTGGGCTCAGTTGGCCGACCTGCTCTCGTGAATTACCTGTGTAACAGAGAGTTACCCCATAAGTATGTTGACATTATTCAAGCCATTTACTCTCCAATTCGAACGGAGTGTTGGCGTTCGACGTACCTTCATCTCATATCAGTGTCAATAATGACGTCAGACAGAGTTGCTCAACATCGCCGTTTTTATTCACATTTGCCATGGACAACATCCTGGGGAGCGCTCTGGATGACTGCAAACCTATTGGAGTTGATCTGCTTCTTCGGACCGATTTCGCGAATCGGAGCATGCAGACAATATCCCTGTAATTTGCAAATCCTCATAGGCCCCCAAAATGTGTTGTGCAAGATGGAGGTATCTGCCTCCCAGTTCGAAATACTTGTTTCCCATCAAAGTGCAAGGTCATCTTGCAGGACTGCCTAGGAGCTGGTCCATTTCTCCTCAGGTCGGGTTATCATTTGAAATCGCGGACAACTTCGTTTGCCTCGGAAGCTACATCAGTGCTAAAATGTAACGGATGAGTTCTATTTGTGCGTCACTAAAGCTTGGGTTGTTTTTTCTACCCGCCATCATTTTTGCAGTCGACGCGACCTGAGTCTCTTTTTGAAGGGCCGAGTCTACGATACCATGTTGAGAGTGCTCCTGACCTTTGCTTGATAGACCTGGCCTGTTCCCTCAAAATATGTTCAGCAGAAAGCTGTTTTTTCACTGCTGCATGCGGAGCATTGCTGGTGTGGGAAGGCAGCGTCATACTTGTAATAAGGATCATCATCGGAGGATTTATATACCCGACAGACTCGGCCGTCCGATGAGCTGCTTAATTCCACTGCACAGGGTTGTCATGGCAAAACGGAGTTTGCATCACCGCACCCCCCTTGCGCGCGCAGAAGTCGGCTGAACAAAAATGACTTGAGCCCAAAGTAGGAAGCTGGTAACAGAAAACTTGGCCGTGATTGGGTGCTCTCAACTTTCTGGTTAGGGTCGCACGGGCCACGAACATGCCTGGCTGGTAATTCACTCGGATGTGGTATGGTTTCAGACTCAATAGCGAATATTTTATGAGATCCTATTCCCACGATACAAATGTTAGGGTTATTTTCTTCTCACTTTTACCTTATTGTATCTATCCATGTATAGTGAATCTCTGCCAATTTTATAGATGCTGGCCAAGCTGAAGGATGTCCTTGTGCAAGGGCAAAGTGAAACAAATCATCAGCACAATGCCGGCACAATCTACTGACGCTTCACTGTCACGCCCGAACCACCGGTTGCAAGTGAGCTTAGTACACCGTAAAGACACCCGCAACTACGCGGATTCGAACCGGTTACCTAAGAATCGCATACCATGCATGCAACTCTTTCGGCCATCGGCTGGCAAGAGCAAAGAAAGTAAGCAGTGTGCAGCGAAGTATTGTAAAATAAATTTGCTGGGTTGTGTGGACAAGGTGATCGCTCGAATCCTACTTAATCACCTCGGCACTTAGTCCATTGAACCGAACGTGCCGGAAGAGCAATGTAGAATCCGTTCGGGCCATAGCACTATAGATATGGTGTGCGCGGCTCGTCAGTTGCAGGAGAAATGCTAAGAGCGATAGGAGCCATTGTATTCACTGTTTGCTGACCTCACCAAAGTATTTGATACGGTGAAGTGTGAGGCGTTGTGTCTGTTGTTGGGCAAGTTAGGTTGTCCGAGTAATTTTGTAACCTTAATTGCATGTCTGCACAGTGGTATGCGAGAGAACATGCTGCTGAGTGGACAGAGGTCGGAGGACTTTGTAGTTGTCTCTGCTGTGAAGCAAGAATGCTCCGTTTAATCTTTATCTTCAAGTAGCAATGTCGCGTACTTTTGATGCGCCTTGTGCTTACGGTGTTCGTGTGGAGCACCGTATTGATAATAGTTTTCTGAATATCCGTCTTTTCGGTGCGAGAACCCTGGTCTGTGAGACAACCATTCAGATTTTGCTGTTTGCTGAAGATTGTGCGTTGTTTGCACACAGCGCGGATGAGTTGCAGTACATGGCTTCGTTTCCCGCTTCGACAACAGCCGAATTTGGGCTCCCATTAACACATTCCCGATCGGTTGCCTTTTCAGCATTCTCTAAAAGTGGGATCCATGGGCCTGCCGAAAATGCACATGTATGTATGTATGTAATCTCAACAGTCTAGAAACTAGACATAGAGCCAACAATGCCATGGAGATCAGTGGGTAGGAGACAGTCGTTGCGTCATAATCATCGTGGCATGGTAGTTGAAGGTGGGCAACACACTGCAGCTAATATGCCGCAAGATTAATGGAACATTTTGACAAAAAAATAGAACAAAACATTTTTATTTGGTTTGTCACACACCGAATTTTTTCTTTTTTGTCATTTTCAATGTTGTTAGTATTAAACATGTGAGTCAATACAATACTGTACACAATTCTTCCACTGATTCCGGTTGCGGGCCATGTCTTCAAGAGTTCTAAGCCATTGGCACTCCTCATCTTTGGGTCCCCATCCTGGAAGACGTACGGATCCAATAGCGGCTAGACACGACGTCAGCGATTTCATGTGCTGCCGCCAAGTGGAAGGCTGACCACCACGCGGTCGCTTGCAGCCAGGTCCTTGACGAGCGAATAGAGCGCGACGCGGTAGACGCTCAGGTGCCATGCGTAGGACATGACCAAGCCATCTTAACTGACGCAACAAAACCAGTTTGTTGAAGGATGCGACGTCTAACGTCATTACTAGTAACTCGAGGTTGCCACCAAACACGAGCGATCCTCCTTAAGCAACCGGCATCGAAGGCAGAAAGACAACGCATGTCTTCCACGCGAATCGGCCAGGACTCGCACCCATACAACAATACTGAGCGAACTGATGCGCTGTAAATGCGGCCCTTTAGTGAGAATGAGACGTCACGACGACGCCACAAGTGCTTTAGATTGACAAATGTTGATCGAGCTTTAGCGATACGAAGCGAAACTTCTTTGTTGATAGTGCCGTCAGCAGAAACACAGTTCCCAAAGTAGACGAAACTACCTACCTGTTCAATTTGTGCACCTTCGAGAGTGAGCACGGGAGGAGGTGAAAGCCAATCCTTGAGCAGTACTTTACACTTCGATGGGGCGAAGCTCATGCCATATTTACATGCTTCAACCGCCAAACGATCCAGATTGAGTTGCATACCCTGAGGATCGTCACCAAGTAAGGCGATATCATCAGCATACTCTAAGTCGGTCGTGCGCTCACCCGGTAGAAGCTCTGGGCCAAAATTTTGGAAACCTTTTAGAGCATTCGACAGAACGTCTTCGATTGCGAAGTTGAAGAAGAATGGGGACATAGGGCAGCCCTGTCGCACACCGCTATTGACAGCGAATTGCGAGGAAAGCTTGCCATAGACCCTCACTTTGCCGGATGTATGAAGGTAAAGTGCTCATAAGATGGCGGAATATTTCTCTGGCACCCCCTTCTCTAGCTAGCAACGCCATAAAGCAGGTCGATCAACGGAGTCAAAAGCGGCACGTATGTCTAGGAATGCAACGATAGTGGGCCTGCAATAAATGTGGCGATGTTCAAGAAGTTGGCGGATCGTGAAGATTTGATCCACGTATCCGCGGCCAGGACGGAAACCAGCTTGTCCTTCACGGTAGTATGATTCACGTACTGAGGATAGTCTACGAAGCAGAATGGATGCGAATAGCTTAGAGGCAACCGAAATAAGACTAATCCCGCGATGATTTGCACATGAAGTACGAACGCCTTTCTTGAAAATCGAGACAATAAATGGTTCGCCCCAAGAGGAAGGCACTTTCTCTTCATGCCAAACTTTTGCGGACAGTGCGGTTACCTACTTAATGATCGCCACACTGCCATACTTGAATAGTTCCGGAGGAAATCCGTCTAAGCCGGCAGCGTCGAATCTCGAGGCAGACTTCTGCTTCGCTGGATGGATTCAATGGGACGAACCACGGTGGACAACAAGGTGTACTGCATGTACTGATGGATGGTGGAGGCCAGTTGAACTGCGAGTGAAAGTGCTCGGCCCAGCGGTCCATACGCCTCTGTTGGTTGGTGATCGGAAAGTCATCCACCTCACAAATGACCTCACTGACACCAGGCTTCTTGAGGCCAGTGGACCGAATGAGTTGGAAAAGCCTGCGAGTGTTGCCAGAGAGGGCAGCAATCTCCCTCTCTAAAACACGCTCAGACCACCATGTCTCGCGAACCTTGTGTAGGCTTTGCTTGAGCAGCCGGTTGGCAGAACAGCGCCGCTCGTTGCAATCTGATTCCTCGGGGATATCTTTGTGGCGTACGAACAGTTCCAGAGAACGGGCAGAGGTCCAAGATTTCAAAGGGCGTCGAGTTAGACCGCAGCATGACTGTCCGGAAATGGTCATCGATTTCCGTATACAAGTCCAGTGTTGTTCCACTTCTTGTGGTGGTTCGCAACTGAGTGCATATGCCAGTGAATACTGATAGCTCTCCTGGACAGAGGAATCAGTTAATCTGTTTACATCAGTCTTGCGGTGCTTTGTGTTTCGGGATCCTCCAAAACACATACAGATTTTCGCGCAGACCAGAGCATGATCTGAGTCAACGAAAGTAGACCAAAAGGACCCGCAGTCCTGTACGCTGCCGCGCCATCTGAAGCTAATTGCAATGTGATCAATTTGAGGCCACGGTTGTGCTGAAGAAGGGGGACGCCACGTTGCGGAACGCTTCTTCGTACGCCTGAAGCTAGTGCTCGAGAGAAACAGACGGTTGTCCTCGCACAATGTGAGAAGTCTCTCTCCGTTATCAGAGCGGTTCTCGTCGAGCGCGTGATGACAACCAAGGTGGAGTTCGTATGGTAACAGGTGGCCAGTCCGTGCATTAAAATCCCCAGCAAGGATAACGACATCCGCCTTTTTAGCATTAGTCAAGAGCTGATGTAGATCTCGGTAGAATTCATCCTTGACCGAGTCGCCACTGCAGTCATTTGGAGCGTACACGGAGATCACAAACAACTTGTGTCTCTCTTCGCGGTGACTATTGATTCTACATGAACCCCGAAGCCGAACTGCACATAGTCGGCTGTTAATCGGGAACCAGTCCAGTAGTGCCGCCTCGGCCTTGCCACTCAGTGCTATACCTACACCAGTCAAACCCGCTGACGCTGCTTCTGGATCGCCAGAAAGACGCAGGTGATATCTGGCTTCGTGGTCAGTGGGGGATGTCAATGTAAGCACAGTGCTGGGATCTTGCAATCGGGTTTATGAAAGGCAGCAGATATCAATGTCTAGGGAATCTGGGGTGCGCGCTAGACCGGCTTGCTGTCCATTCTGCATGAGTGTCCGAACGTTGAAGCACGCCAGACGGAACGAGGATCGGGGACGAAGGAGAGCCATAGGTTGAAGTCCTTGATTTGCGGAGCAACCGGAAGCGCAGCCAGATTGTTGAACAGATGAATCGGGTAACCGAAAGTGGGGATTGTTAGGAGACAAACAATTGGCGTGCGATGATGTAACGTGAAAACAGTAGCGTGGAACAGTAGCTGATGAGCGTGTTGTAATACAGTCCATGGTTTTGTGAGAGGGCGTGATCCTACCCGGTTGCCCAAGCCGAAGTAGAGAGTTGACTTAGGGGACTCCACGCCAAGCCTTTGGCTAAATAACCTACCCGCAAGGCAGCGGGGCGAATTTAGGGAATCGCGCTCATTAGGAGGCGTTGACTGAATGATCAGTTCATGCGTCTTTGTTTGTTAGATTACCAAACAGGGGCCCAATACTCCCCATGAAGTCAGCACAATTGATGGAATACAATGTTTGACGGAGGTGGAACTTTGTCGCCGAACACTTTGCTGGAACGTGGTACACCCGAACCACCCAGGAGGTAGTTCGGCAAGCCAGCCTGAAAATGCACATTGGTGTTGTGGTTTCGGAAACCACCTCGAGATAGTACCACCCTAGGAGCGTACTCTCAGCCGACCTAAAGATGACCAGCAAGCTGCGCATGCGCGTATCGAAGGCGGCTGCTGCGTTTGGCAACCTGGCGAAACAGTTGTGGAACAGCCACCTGCTTACAGGTAAAACGAAGCTCATGGGTTACAAGTCTATGGTGCTATCCATTCTTCCACAAGGCAGCGAAACCTGGACGATGTACCAGAAGGAAGTCGGATATTTGGAGTGACTTCATCAACAGTATCTGAGACGGTTTCTGAGCCCCGGTTGGTGCGACAGAGTTGCAGGCACAGTAAGGTTGCGCTGCAGTGGCCTGTATGCAGTGGACTGCATACTTCTGCTAAGGCACCTGAGGCGCTTGGGCAAATCAAGCGAATGAATTCGACGAGGATGCCCAAAACTATTTTGTACAGCCAAATTACTGCAGGGAAGCAGCGCGAGTGAAAACCGAAACTGCGTCACTAGAACATAATCAAGGTGAGTTTAACGAAATGCCGTTGATTTCAGGTGTTGGGAATCAAAGGCAGTTGATCAGTGCGAATGACGTGAGCATATCAACTTGGCGGTTGCCCAGATGCCGCAGAAAGCACTATTACATGAGGAGAAAAATTGCCAGGTACGGAAGCTACAGACGCCATTGAAGCCTACCCAATCGAGGTCAAGCGAATGGTACTGTAGCATATGTGGTCGCAAATGTCTGGGCCTATGGGCTTGCGTAGGCCACCAGCATCCAAATGACAACCAGTCACCTGATTATCTAAACATAATCAGCGCAGCGAATGGTAGGTGCCAGCACCCGCATCCATTCAATTTACTAACAAAGGTCAATAAGGCGCTTGATGCGGTAAATGTGCCTGTTGAATACTGCTTTTGAATACGTCAGGTTCTGACAATGTAATACCAACTCTCCTAGTCGGATGAACGAACGAGACTCAGAAGTATTTTCTCGCACAGCGCGGTAACTGACAATCTCGAAGTCTGTGGGTTCTCGGAACTTAGCCGCGAAAGATTAATTCACGCGAGTCCAGCGGGTTCCTAGACCGAAGGCACGAATTCCTAACCCAAGACTGAATCAAGAACAAGACAGGCTTTTTGCCACAGGCGCTTTTACTGGCCAAAGCTAAGGCGATTCTAGCGATCTACAGCCTCATTTTTATATCACGAAACGGCGATGAAGGGGGTTTTCCCTTGGAAGGGTTTGCTTACGCAAACACTGGAAACAGGAAACATGGTTTTATGTAAAGATGCAAAGTCCGTAAACTGAGCAGGAATGTTGGAAGTTTGGCGAGAGTTGTCCGGAAAATAAATGTTGCTTGGATACAACAATGAGTGTTTGGTTGGAAACGAGACTGTTTCTGGGTACAAAGGCACTATTTGTGCCGGTCACTCACAGCGAACCGAGCTCCTGATGCGTCAACAAATACAATGCTGCTACACAAACACTCAGGGGTTGTACTCTAAGCTCTCGGAGCTGCGCCAGCGACATGAAACAACAACTTGGGACCTCATAGCAGTCACTGAAACTTGGCTCTCAAACGACATACTTGATCAGGAGATTGAACTCAGTGAGATGTCAGTCATGCGAAATGATCGTCCATCTCGAGGGGGCGGTGTTGTTCTCTACTATCGAGATTATTTGAAAAGTGAGGCACTAACCGAAAATTCCCTTGTTTTTCCCGACGCACTATTTTGCCGACTGCACCTAGCAGGTCGAGATGTTGATTCACAGAATAAGAGTGATGCTTGCCTCTTAGCAGTTATTTATAGACTTCCGAACTCATCAGCAGACATCGATAACATTCTGTTAAACACCCTCCGCTATGCTGTTTCACAAAAGTACTCTCACTACCTTATAATGGGTGACTTTAATGTTCCTACAATAGCATCAATGTCCCCTAATGGGCCGTCATTCAAATCGAAACTCCTCGAATTCATGGATACGGCAGTTTTGTATAACCATGTGCATCGACCAACCAGACATCGCGGCTCAAACAAGCCATCCCTCCTGGACTTAAACCTGACTAATGAAGAGTTGATGGTTGAGTCAGTAGCATACGATCCTTCATTGGGCCGTAGCGACTTTTCAGTCCTAACATTTGATTATGTATGTTATGCCAGTATTGTTGCAAAAGAAAGAGAGATTCAACGCACTAGTACGGACTATTATAAGCTGCGCTGCTTAGCAGCAACCGTTGACTGGGACCTACAGACGCATAGCTCAGCGAATGACGCGGGGAATGAATTGAAAGACAAAATTAACTGGGTCATACAATCAGCATCGAAGGTTGTACCATTACGAATATTGCGCCGGACCAATACGTGGATCCGGAGCAGAACACGTAAATGGATCAACAGAAGAGATGAAATCTGGAGGCAACCTTTGCTAAGCCCATGTGATATCACATGGCAGGATTACAAAGTCATCAGAAACTACTGCACGTCACTCATTAGAGTCGATAAGTAAGAATGGCAGGAGAATATGGTGCTGAAATTTACGAGTAACACCAAACTGCTCTACAGATTTGTGAATGGCAAAAGAAAGGTTAAGCCCGGAATACCACCACTCAGGACGGTCAGTGGCCTAACAACTACTTCTGTGGATGCCGCGAATGCTCTACTCTTGCAGTTTGGCTCGGTAGCTACAAATGTCATGGAACATTCGCCCTATCAACTCCCAACAAACGTCGTTGGCTTATCCAGCATCACCTTTACTCCAGCAGCTGTTGCAAGCAAACTACAGTCTCTCTGGGAGTACAGTGCCCCTGGAATCGACATGATCTGCCCAAAAGTACTAACAACCCTTGCTCCCACCATAGCAACACCACTTGCAATCTTTTTCCAGTTTCTGCTTAACTCCCATACACTCCCATCTGAGTGGAAAAATGGGATTATCACTCCAATATATAAAGGAGGTAAGCGCTCGGATCCTGCTAACTACCGACCTATTACTCTCCTTCCTGTTTTATCAAAAGTTATGGAATCGGTAATCGCAGATGAACTGACGAGATATTTTGAAAGTCAACAGCTAATTTCTAATGCCCAACATGGTTTCCGACGCAGACGATCTTGTCTCACCAATTTTCTGCTTACTCGGGACTTATGGACCAGGGCGGCTGATGAAGGAGTCCCCATAGATGTGATATACCTGGGTTTTTCTAAAGCATTCGACAGGGTCAATCACTTCTTTCTCCTCCAAAAGCTTGTTGCCTACGGTATCAACGGTTCCCTGCTCACCTGATTGGGAGACTACTTACACGACAGAGCAATCAAGGTAAGAGTAGCCGACACCTATTCTGATAACCTTTACGTCTCCAGTGGTGTTCCACAAGGATCCGTCCTCGGCCTGCTCCTATTTTTAGTCTACATTAATGACCTTCCAGCAGACATTCTATCTCCAATGCAAATATTTGCAGACGATGCAAAAATATGGAGAGCAATTCGCTCAGCATCCGACCGTGTCTACCTCCAGGAAGATCTGACCCGGATTAACGAATGGGCAGAAAAGAACCAGCTCCCACTGAACCCTGCAAAGTGCCACCTGCTGACGGTGCACAACAGCTTCGTCAACACATACCTTTTGGGGCAACACGTCATGCAACACGTGACTAGTGAACGCGACCTAGGTATAATCGTGCAAGAGAATTTTGGAAATTCGCTCCAATGTTCGAAAGCAGCAAGTGTGGCGAACTTGAATTTGAGACTTTTGAGGCGAGGTCTCGGGACTTTTGAGCGACAGCTAGTACCATTGTTGATTAACTCCTACATTCGTCCTCATGCTGAATATGCAATTCAGGCCTGGTGTCCATGGTTAAAACGAGACATCCTCCTATTGGACCAGCCCCAAAGAAGAGCCACAAAGGCAACGCGTGGACTATCCGGTATAAGTTATGAAATGCGTCTTCGTGTACTCGGTGTGTTCTCATTAGAATACCGACGGCTTCGCGGAGATCTTACTCTCACATACGGGATACTAACCGAAAGCGAACATCCATGTACATCACTGTTGACTTTAGCCCCATACAAACAAAACCGAGGCAACCACTTGAAACTAATGACGCAACACTCTCGTTTGAATTGTAGAAGGTATTTTTTCCCACTAAGAATCTGTTCTCACTGGAATGCATTACCAAACTATGTGGTGAACGCACCAGACATGACGACATTCGAAAGACTCTTAGATTTTCATCTTAGTGATAAACGATACACAACACTTTGTTAAAGTGCAATGATTTAACCACTGATACTTTACGTTCCACGTTGGAACATTTTGCTTTTAACTTTCTTTTGCATATCCATCCCGTGGGTCTTGTAAAGTTATGCTTTTTATCCCATCATACACCATTGAACCATTGAACCATTGAATGTGAATGGTTCACGAGTTGGAAGGCTGATTGAACGTGTGCGTTTTGTCTGATCCGAGTACATGTGCACTTGTGTGAATCGGGTTTTCAGCCATCCGTAATTTAAGCCTGTAATAATTATAAGGACGTTGGGTCCCCATAACAGTGCCCCATCATCCTTGTCGTTGATCTGTACGTGTGCATGCGTGTTGAGTTTCCTGCATTTCAGGAATTGGTTGTTGATTGATATCCCCGACGTGGCTATGTTTGCTGTGAATGTTGACAAGGTGCCTGCCCATCACCTCGTCTAAACTGGCTGCAGGAGGCAATTGATCGTTGCTGGGTGTCGGGGTGCAACTTAATCGCGACGATGCTAGGCTCAAAGTGTAGTTCCATCCAGTGTGGAGCGGACTACAGCCCAGCAACCGCCTTGTGTAAGTTTGCAAGACAAAATTTCCTAATTTGTTGTGAATGTAACTTGCTGACTTAGCAGATGAGAGTGGTTAGCACCCGAAGGCCATAACTTCTTCTCCTTCATATTACCAATGAGTAGGAAGGAGTTAACTTTAATGTTTTCACTTATTTATCCACTGTTTGCATTTTATGTTGTACATATATATATATATATATATATATATATATATATATATATATATATGGGCCATTAGCTAGGCCACTCGGGACCACTACAGAAGCGACGACATGTCCTGCAGAGAAGTACGCCGAGCCGGCGCAGCGTTTGTAGGCACGCTGAATTCGATTTCTTAACCGCGTGCTTGCATGCTGAGTCTCTTTATTTCAGGTGGTGGGTTTTCAATTTTGCCTTAATGCTTTTCTATCTCGTATAATTACCTGCGTGTACTCTATCCCATTAACTTGCACACATCGTCTAAGCCAATTGTATTCGAGTTCCGTAGTATATTTGTGTTCGTGGCATTCTGTGAACTATAATTTCTGACCTCGTGCACTTATCTAGGATTTGTTTGTAAGCAACTTATTACATACGCTCATTAAATTAAGGTTTATTTCACCGTTTCCCTATGCATTAATAGAGTTTTTCTCGTTCTCTTTCTCTCTCTCTCTCTCTCAAGTGTTTGGCTCTTGTTTGATATCCCCGGTGTGACTGCGCTTTATGTGCATGTTGACAAGGTGCCTACCTGTCTATTACCCACTACCTCGTCCATACTGGCTCCAGGAAACAGTTGGTCGTTGCTGGTCGTTGTTCCATGCAGTCAGTGTGGAGCGGACTACGGTCCAGCCACCACCTTGTGTGTGCTTGATTCCCAAATACAGTGTGCTTGTGTTTGCCTGTGAAGGAGTGTGGGCCGGCTCCGTTGATGAAACCTGGCTCCCATCCGCACGCCTCCCGGTCTTATTCCTTCGGGTTTACACTGGATATGGGATGACACGCTGCTCTCACTGTGTGCCACTCACGGCCTGATGAGCAGGAACACTCGGTTTGCACTGAGTGCGAGTGATATAGCAAGTTGGACGCACCCACGGATTGGTCACACTCACCTGCTCGACTATGTCATCGTATGTCAGCGTGATATGTGTGCAGTGCGCATGACCCGTGTACTGCGTGGAGCTGAGTGTGGCACTGATCATAAATTGGTGCGGACCAAACTGCACATATATTTTCGTAAATCGATGTATTGCACTGCCGCCGTGAATCGGCGTAAATTCAACATTCTCTCCCTCGGTACTGTGGAGAAACGTACTGAGCTGGAGAAGGCGATGGATGCACGCCTGTGTGATGTGGACTGCATAGCCACAGCGGGCTATCTGTGACGCCACTTTCGTAATCAGGTGACAGCCGCTGCCGTGGAGACCATCGGGTGCTCAAACTTTAAGCTGCCTACTTGGTTTGATGAGAACAATGCGACGGTTGGCGCATTGGTGTCGGGGAATAATGCGGCATTTGATGCACATGTAGCAGACCCCAGTGACTTGGGGCAGAGTAGTCAGTTTCGCAAAGTTCAACGGCAACTGACCCGAGAGTTTCTTCGCATTTAAAATGTATGGTGGACGGAGAAGGCGAAGTAGATGGAATGCTACGCCGAACGCCGTCAACACAAGGAATTCGTTGACTCCTTGAAGACGGTGTATGGATCGAGGTTGGAGCCGCTGAGGACGCTGATCGATAGTAGTTCAGGCGCTAACTGCACACAGACTGCAGACATAATGCAGATGTGGCGAAAAAACTTTGACTGTTTCTCGAACAACCGTTCAGAGATCGACTGGCCTACATTGAACGGCCTCAAGCCGCACGATGTGAAGGCGAATCTGGCGGACACGCCGAGACTGGATGAGACGCAGAGATCACATGCTCTGCTGCGAAATGACAATTGTTTCCGTGTCGACGGGATCCCTTCTAAACTATTGAAACACGGTGGACCTGCGTTGGTGACCTCGATGCACCTTTTGTGCAACGCCTATGGATTGAGCGGGAGATGCCTGCTGAGCTGAAGGATGCCCTTGTGCCACCAATGTACAAGGGCAAAGGGAGCAAGCAATGTTGCACGAATTATCGTGGCATCAACTTGCTGAGTTGTGTGGGCAAGGTGATTGCCCGAATCCTGCTCTCAACCGCCTCGTCAGTTAGGTTGTGGAACTAACATTGCGGAAGAGCAGTGTGGATTCCGTTCGGGTCGCAGCACTATGGATATGGTGTTTGCGGCTCGTCAGTTGCAAGAGAAGTGCAGAGAACGACACCAGCCATTGTACTCGCTTTTTGTTGATTTCACCAAGGCATTTGATACGGTGAACCGCGAGGCATTGTGGCTGGTGTTGGGTAAGTTTGGTTGCCCGCGTAAGTTTGTAAGTTAAATTGAATGTCTGCATAGTGGTATGTGGGCGAGGGTGCAGCTGAGTGGAGAGACCTCGGATGACTTTGCAGTTGTCTCTGGTGTGAAGCAAAGCTGTGTCTTAGCTCCTGCCCTGTTAAATAAATATCTTCATGCCATGATGCCTTGTGCTTTTGATACGGTTTATGCTTCCGATGTTCGTGGGGATCATGGTTTAGATGGTGGGTTGCTGAACATCCGTCGTTTCGGTGCGAGAACTCTAGTCTGTGAGACAACTATCCGTAGTTTGCTGTTTGCTGACGACTGTGCGTTGTTTTCACTCAGCGCGGATGAGTTGCAGCACACGACTAGTGCTCTGGCTTCGACAGCGGCCAAATTCGGGCTCACCATAAACACAAGCAAAACTGTCCGTCTCTTTCGGCTTTCACCTGGGGTGCAATCTTCAATATTGCCGCCAATCAGCGTTGGCGGTTACATATTGGAAGCCACCTCCCACTTTTGCTACCTTGGGAGTGTGATGTTCACTGATCAACAGCTACACACTGAGCTGCGTGTCCGCATCTCGAAGGCAGCGGCCGCATTCGGGAAGCTTGAGTAGCGAGTGTAGAACACCCATCAGCTTACCAGTGGCACGAAGATGATGGTGTACAAATCCATGGTGCTGTCCGTTCTTCTATACGGCGGTGAAACGTGGACGATGTACCGTCGGGATGTGCGCTAACTCGAGCGGTTCCATTAACAGTACTTGAGACGGATTCTGCGCAACGGCTGGGGCGGCAGAGTAGCGGACACGGAAGTGTTGCGTCGAGGTGGGATGTATGCAGTGGACTACATACTTTTACTGTGACACCTGAGGTGGCTCGGTCATGTGAGCCGTATGGATTCGACGCGGATACCGAAGCAGCTATTATATGGTCAGCTGAGTATTGGGAAGCGGCATGTGGGGAAACTAAAGTTACGTTACCAGGACATGATCCAAGTGAGCCACTCACGTTCTAATCCTGAGTACAGGTCACGGGATTCGAAAGCGGTTGATCGGCATGCATGGCACGATCTTAAGACAGTGTCGAACTGGTCAGTTCAAAACGCTCTACCGTTCAACGTAGACAAATGTCGCGTAGTACAATTACGCCATAGACATAACTACACCTACATACTTGGGACAATCTAATTGCAGAATAGCTCTCAGGAACGTGATCTTGGTGTTATCTTACAGAGCGACCTCAACTATTCAAAACAGGCTGAGGTAGCTGCCAAAAGAGGCAACCAGCACGTCGGCATGCTGCGAAGGGCATTCGGGAGATTTGACCCATCAATCTTCCCAATGATGTTCAATTGCTACGTGCGTCCGCATGTTGAGTACGCAATCCAATCTTGGCAAACTTGGTCGAAACGCAACCTAGAAGCGATAGAGGCACCACAACGAAGAGCAACAAAATATGTAAAGGGTCTGCGCTATCACTCTTACCACCGAAGGCTGAAGTTGCTGGGAATTTTCAACGGACGTTATCGAAGGCTGCGCGGCGATCTCATATTAGCCTATCAGATATTGAGTGACCCCAACCACGTATGCCGCCATTTGCTGAAACTTAGCCACAACACGCAGTTCAGGGGTAACTGCTTAAAGTTGAAGGAACAATATAGCCGTCTAGAGTGTCGACGGAATTACTTTTCTCTTCGGGTTTGCAAATCATGGAACGCACTCCCAGACTCAGTAGTATCCTCTCCTACCCTGGATGTATTCAAAAAACGATTAGATGTTGCTCTCAGCTCCCAACATTTTGTTACCTAAGCTCCGCTGTTGTGGATTACGCCAAGCATGTTTTCAACAAGACTAATGTATCAAATGGACCTAAGTGAGCGACCATATTTTATTTTCTCACTCCTTACCTCAACTATCACTGCGCCTCAGTGTCTTTTTAAACGTTTACGCGAGATATTTCTTTTTCATTTTACACTGATGTTAATTATCAAAGTATTCATCTCGGCAGACGTTCGATAGATGACCCAGACATATTGTAATCGCATCATATTCACCGCTACCATACCTACGGGACGTGTCAAGCACTTGCTTGTATCCCGTGATAAATCATTGTTCATTGTTCATTAATCACGAAGGCAGTTGCCGAAGTGCGGGAGAAGGAGCTCATGCATGCAGAGAAGAAGCGGCAAGTGCGGAAGCGGCAAGTTCCGATGGGTTGTACTCCATCGATATCGGGCGCTTGGTGCTGTAGCACTTGAGGTCGTGAGTACCTGAGTCAGGCAGACCTAGTGAGCCACGAGCGAGGCCACCCGGGACCACTACCGAAGCGACGACGGGTTCTGCAGAGAAGGTAGATAGAACCGGCTCAGTGTTTGTAGGTACGCTGCATTCGACTTACTAACCGCGTGCTTGCATGCTAAGTCCCTTTATTTCAGATGTTGGGTTTTCAATTTTGTCCTAATGATTTTCTTTCTCATATTATTGTCTACCTGTACTCTCTTCTATAAGCTTGCAGACGTCGCTTAAGCCAATTGTAGTTAATTTCGGTAAAGTTTTCTCGTTTGTGGCATTTCCTTGAAATATCATTTATGACATCTTGAACTTATCGCGTATTCGTTCGTAATCAGGCTTTCATACGCCCATTTAGTGAAGAGTTATGTCGTCGTGTTTGTATGCATTTTCCGATTTATTTTGTTTCATCTTGTCGTTTCAAGTGATTGGCTGTTGCTTGATATCCCCGGTATGGATGCGCCTGATGTGCATGTTGACAAGGTGCCTACCTGTCTGTTACTTACTATCTCATCCATACTGGATTCAGGAGAGAGTTGGTCGTTTTTGAAGTGGACGGGGTGCAAGGTCATTGTGACCGTGTTAGGATCAAAGTGTGGTTCCATGCACTCAGTGTGTAGCGGACCACGGTCCAGCCACCACCTTGTGTGCGCTTGATTCCCAAATACAGCGTGCTTGTGTTTGCTTGTTGTCGAAATGTGACCCCCATCCACATGCCTCCTGGCCTTATTCCTTCGGGTTTACACTGTATACGGGGTGTGTGGATGGAACTGTGGATGGTGCAGTGCAAGCCACCCATGGTTCCTCTGTAGGCGCAGGCGTCCTGTGGCTGGCCACAGTGACAGGCAAATCCGAAACCGGATGCCACACGCCCTATGTATGTATATATCCAGTCGTTTCGTTTCGTGACGTCCCTTTGATACTTAGACATTGCGATGCATTCCTTTCATTTGTAATAAAGTCTTATCGATAGAGTGGAGATGTTTATTAGCAAGAGAGATCTTTACCACTATGTCAATTCGTTTGCTATGGTCTCACCTGTGACATTTTGATTGATGCTGCTTATTTCTTCCATGTATATAATCCTTTGTATGTTTTGCTCTTATTGTGTTTACGACTGAAGAAAACAATCTATATATCGACATTTTGCAACATCTGTCTTCTCTCTGCCTTGATTAAGTCTTTTGACAGTTGAGGAAATGCTTTGGGATCTGGATGGGTTGACTGTTTTATGGACGCGATGGTGTCCTTCACCTATTTCAATGTTACATGGATATTGCAGGGTTGCACTTTTGCTCTTCTTTGTAGTGGAGGTTTAGACAACTGAGTGTCAAATAGAAAGAAGAGGCAAGCTAGAGTTGGCGCATTTCCATGTAGTGAAGATGCCACGCATTAAAGAATCATTGTTCAATGTCAGCTTTGAAATTTCCTGACGAAGTTTAAATTTCGACTTTTGAGTAGCTGCAACCGTGCATGTATTTTACAGGGTTTCTACTTTTCTAGCTTTCGTTGGCGAATTGAGCTGTTTGAGTTAGACATTTGAAAAGATTCGTCATAGTCAGACCAAGCCCGGACAGCAATTACACGTCCAGTGAGGCGCTCGACGACCATATCATGAGGATAATAATTAGCAGGAGTGAAAACCGTGGGAATGCTGTCGGATTCGAGTTAATGACATTACTCTTGCGGGCCTGTGACTTATGCCAATGAGTCGAAGATGACAGCGGTGCACCTCTTTGACTGAAATTTAACTGCAATATGGCGCTTATGTCTCCCCTGTCTTAGTGACATAAGTCGCTGGTAATGAGTTCGACAGGATCCTGAGGGTACGCTACTGAAGATTCCAAATACAATGAAACTGCTGTTTAGCGCATTCCTTGTTATGTAGTGAATGTCTGCCTGTCTAGCTGCAACGATGCTTTTCAAGAACAAGGTAAATCCCTATACTACTCAATGGTAATCAGTAATCGCGTTAATAGATCACATGCTGCTTCAAATAGTGATAGCTTGCGAAGGAAGTCGCTACTGTTGCGCCAGCCCGGTCCGCTACATTCTCACAACATGCACGCCGTTGGAAGATGAGTCGCGCTATCTCTCAGTTGGATGGCAGTTATAGTTGTCTATGGTCGTCATCCATGGTACAGTGGCATAAGTCAATGGCTCGTAAGAGTAAGGTCATCGGTTCGAATCCGACAGGAACGGGCGGGTGAGCTTTAGTGAAGCGTCCCAATAGGACGAAACGGTCGTCGATGGCGTTCCTAATGATGTGCTGGCTGTTGTGCTGTGTCAAGCTATGACGCATTTTCCAAAGAACACATAAATCACCCTACGACTCACTAAGGTTTGGGTTGAATGTTGTTGCCACATCAGAGCGCCATGTATTTATACTAGTGTGGCGAAGTTCTTGGTCTTGCGACATTGTGCTCTAAGTTGCTTCTGTTCAGTCGCTGCTTTGTTGAGAAGGATGTTTTAGTAATTATGTTTATAGGTACTGCTCCGCACGATACGTGTCATTGTACCTAGATATTGGACAAGCTTGTTGCCATATTCCCTTTTTGTTACAGTGGAATTGTGGTTGGAGGACGCTGCGTTCCAGTCCGTAGTACTGCTGAGCTCAGTAAATGCATTCTACTCAACTCAATGAAGGTTGCAAATAGGTATCAACATTGCACTTGTTGGTTTAGGGCATCCGGTAGTCATGATACAAGGTTTCCGTGTTGTGATCACAACCTGATATTGTCTTGTTACTAAGTATATAGGCGGAATGGAACCTAATCGTGAGTACACGAACTAGAGTAGTGGTATGTCTGGTGACGTCTAACCTCTGGGCTCAGCGATTGGAGTAGATACAGTAGATTATTGCTCCAAGCCCCGCAGGGGTCCTTGGTGTCGGCAGCAACCAGATAATATATGGCAGATTGAAATCCCCCCACATAAGCTTGGACTTTCAGGTAGTACTGAAGGCTGTATTGACCGCAACAATTGGCTATTTGGTTTCATTTTGAGTGGCTCGGGAGTGCCGATAAATGTTACCGCTAGAAGATCAATAGATGGAATCGCCAGTCATAGTGCGTCGTCTAGGTAACTGAGTGCAACCTGATTGTCAGTAATCGCAATACGGCCATTACGAGGATACAGACAGCAACTGCCATGTTTATATGAGCCATCCTTAGGAAACAGATTATAGCTCAAGATGTTGAGCCGATAACTACGCTTCAGTATTAAAAGCAGAATCAGGGGTTTTCATAAACATTATCTTTGCTAGCTAATCTAATTTTGACAAAAGGGCGAATGTTAATAATGACAGATCGACAGAGACTGTCTGATTAGAATCAAAGGCGTGTGCTAGCTTAGATTCACCGTCACTGAGCTCTACCTTGTGTTGCATTGAATAAAGTGTTCTAGCAACTCGCTCCCTTTCTGACTCAGCATAGTACGTGATAGTGGCTCCTTTGGTTGGAGTGGACGTGGGGGAATACCATAGATCAATAAAGGACGCACAATCATAAGATACATAGGTGGGGATACCAAAGTTTAACAAGTGTTTTCGCTCGGATTATACTGTTGGCGGTCTAGTAATAAAGAGGATGATGGTTGGTGGGCTATGAGAAGAGGTGGATAGTGGTTGTGCCCTTGTGCCCGTTAGTCAGTAAGGCTTACCACCATTATGCTGCCTAGTTTAGCGCTAAACAAGTAGGGGTTTTGCCGGCTTAGAGCTGCGGGTGTTGGATTCATACTCATGGGTACCGTGGGTAGACAATGGGTCGGCTCTCTGCTACTCATCGGCTTCAGTGTTGCGCGCAGAAGTCTGAAATCGTACATTTTGTCTCCGCGGATTTAGTTGGCTATATCTACCTTCTTGGAGGGGTCACTTCAGAGCTGTTGAGTTTCGAGCATCGCGGTAGTGAGTTTTGCAATGGTGCTTCTTCAAGTATTCACGCACTCCTAGGCTAGGTAGTGATAAGCCATACCTTGCTCCCTTAGGCCCGGGTGCAGATCTGGTTTTAGTGATCCAACTATGAAGATTTGTGGTTTGGTTTTGAGCTGGTCTGGTCCCAGATGCAGCTGCTACCACATTTCGCGTAAGTTGGTGATTGTTGGAGGGGACACAGGAGGTGGGAGTGAAATCTACGCTTGTCTCATCTCTAGGCCTATTTTCTGCGCCATTGTTGTTGTTGGGGAGGGACACATCCCTACCGCTATTAAGAAAGTCCTCAGAAGGCCGATGGAGACTGAACTGAAAGGTATAACCTAATCCGAATGCCCATGCCGACTTGTCAAGTTCCACAGTGTTGAACCCTGCATTACTGGTCCGACTTATGGGAACATTTGAGAGCTCGGGGATTGAATGGCTAACCAACTTTTATGGGGTGTTTGATCACAATGAAACGAAATTAGTTCTTGTGACGTTTAATCGGTGGTCGCTCCAAAACCCGAAAATAAACCTCAGACCGCGTGTCAAGCACTGCTGGCGCAGCTCAATGGCCTAGTGATCATGGCGATAGCCGCCAAGCGCTATGCCCTGAGTTCCACTCCCAGCTCGACTATCTCTATCTGATGAGTCCAATCCAGGACGAGCCCGTCAGTCGCGTAGTGCAGAGATGGGAGAGAGCCACTCCGGAATCACCCATAATAGTTTTTGTGTTCGAATCGTCTGGAAACTACCCTACTACCGAGCGTGAGGTCATGTTCGCCTTCTTTCCTAATCTGATGAGCCCATCCATATTACATACTCTTAGAAGAGTGCTTTTTATCCCTATCAACTTATGATTTTTCGGGTATGTTAGAAATAAAGACATTTTACGGCCTGCACATGAGTTGCTGCGTCTCGGTGGTGACTGAATACGGTGATGGAAGAGCCGTGCGTAGCCCGTTTAGTGTAGCATTTTCTGCTCCTCTATGCAATTCACAGCCCGATGGAGCATAATCGTAACTAGTGTTATATTCATGAATTTTGTTTTCAAGTTAATAACTTCTTCTTTAAGAGAGGTAATCCGACTGGCTATTTCAGGTGAGATGGTGGTAGAAAAATTGAGGTAGTTTACAGCTATTTACGACTTCCTTCGGCTTGTCTCAACTTAATGGAGTCAATCAGGGACCACAAGAGCAGGACAGCGGCCAACAATCAAGGTGTTCAGTCGATGGGATTTATGTTGGTCAGCCGGCAATTCATTTTCACCCTACCACAGTCCGCCCTGGCAGCACATACTTCAGGACTGCTCATGGCGAGTTCTTTTAGTTACGGCGTAGCAATGTGCATAGCCTAAGGAATAAGTGTTAATACATAATAACTAAATAAGTAACAGTGGGTGCAACCAGACGAGCTTAAGGTGCAAAATGAATGACGGGAGTTCACACCTACGTCCAAGGCAGCTTTAGGCTGAAGACAACTAAGCGTATAATTTCGGCTGCACAAGGAAGTTACTATGCTGCACGAGTTGTCGTTATCAACCGAACCCGAAATATGCCCATACCTCCAACGAAGGAATCTCAGCCTATTGGGGCCAACTCACACTGTGTATACCAATTTGTATGTGACTGCGTAAAAAGTTACATAGGCAGAACCAATAGAACGCTGACTTCCCGAATAAAGGAACATGTGCCAAGATGGGTTCAACGTGAAGTTGCTCAGATTGCCTACCCTCGTCAGATTCCATGTTCGCGCAGACCGCCGGCTTCCTCGATAGGCAAACACCTATTAGACTCGGGTCACCAATTAGAGCTGGGCATTTAAAGATGTGTTAAGTCACACTAATCCCCGCTTCCTTCGATTTGCTGAGGCTGTCGCAATTAGCCGGATTAAGCCAGCCTTGTGTGTTCAGAAACAATTATTTGTCAGCCTAAAGCTGCCCTGGACGTAGGTGTGAACTTCCGTCATTCATTTTGCACCTTAAGCTTGTCTGGTTGCACCCACTGTTAGCTATATCTATGCTTATCGGTTATTGTTAATGGTACTGAGGAGACAATACGAAATGCATGTATCTACCAGCCTTCGTCTTCTTTCCGTGCTTTTCAAATTGTTAAAGGGAACTAATTGCTTTAAACTAAATAAGTGGCATATTTCTCGACATTGGGAGATAGGGGCTAATTCCGTTGTCTGAGCATTTTATACTACATAGTTGGATAGTGGAGTAACTTTTTCTGGTTTTTTAATGTAATTTCCAAAGCAATATTTGGGGCGTTCTATCATTCTTAAAAACCGAAAGACGGAGAAGTTGAGAGTAGGAATAAATCTAGACATTGCCAGTAGTTCAAGTAAAGTAGTACTGCTTGCCGTGGAACTGTATGAGTTAAGTCTCCCTCTAGACTGGTTTCATCCGGACGTGTTGCAGGCACTGAAACATGATTGTTTCAGTAGATTACCGACAGCGAACTACATCTTCTTGGTTACGTAATGTTTATGTCTGGTCGCTCCGTACGTCGACAAGGAGGTGGAACTCACTAAGTGGGTTGTAAACATTAATTATTGAGTACCGGCCTGTTTCAGTCAGTCGACGAATCTGTTAAAAAGCTACATCGGCTATGGTTAGCACTACTTAGGCTCATTTCACAGTTGTACTTGTGTATGGAAGTCATGGCAATACTTCCAAGTTGGTTGCCCTACTTTCCGAAATTTTCAGACATGTTGGCTGGCACCTGAGGAATCTTGCAATGACTGCGGATGGTTCTTAACCAGCGATTCCGATCCTCACAACCATGAGGCTCAAGGTTCTCTCATCTGGATACGGATAGGAATTCAACGCGGCCTAAGGAGATCTGACACCATATTATATGACTTTGGAGAGGTCAAATCAGTCCAAATGACCGAAACACAATTTGCGTCACTGCTTCAAAAGTTACTATTCTTATCATCATTATTGTTATGTCGATATCCCCACCAACTGTCCAACGGGACTTGTAAAGCAACGCTTCTTAACCCGTATAAATTCATTGTTCATTCGTTGTTCATTGTACTTGCGATAAATACCTATACCATCATTCGTCCCTATTGACAGCTTCGCATTCGCAAAAGAAGCTGTTATTTGAACATGTAAAGAGTTATCACAACCACATCTCAGGTCTTACATCTCACGAAACTTTTCGCTTACTTCGTTAAGAGTAATATTTGATCAAATTAAAACGTCGCATATTTGCTTGCGCAAAGGTGGTTATGTCTTCTTTGGTGTGCCTCGTGTAACATCGTGAATATACATTTTTTTTTCCACTACCAGAATGGTATCGGTTGATTAATACTGGGTAATTTCAACCTCCTAGAGGTTTGTCTGGCTGATCTTCTTGCAGACCAACACCAGTTGCTTTCGTTGCAAGTGCCGTTGCAGCAGTTCTTGAACCTCCCCACTAAGTATATGGAAGCCAAAGTACTGCCTGTTTCATTCCTTAATTTTGCGAAATGCACTTGATTTCTTAAATGATATTACTTACGGGCTACGGGAGCTAGTGACTGTGTTTGCTTAATATTCAATCGTGCATGTTTAGACGTCACCAGAGTACCTTTGATTCATATCTTAACGTATGGTATGTAAGATGGTATGCAAGACGAGCCGCAGTTTAAGGTTTACATCTCTAGATCTCGAAGGCTAATGCTGCCCAAGCGGCCTTGGAAAAGTTTAGGTCCTGTCTCATGGATGTCACTCTTACTTACAGCACCCTCACGAGGAGAAAGCGGATGAAAGCACTGCCCTGCTGGACAGATTCGACCAGCAGGTGTATGCTCAGTAAACGGTTTAGATGCTAGCGGATTCAACGAGCAGCCCCAACAGGTAGCGTCTATGGCAATTACCACAAAGCAAAGATACGTGTGTAGTGAAGCTGCAACATGTACTCTTTCAATATTTCATGGCAATAGATTTCATCGGTATTTGTACATTAAGACACATTAAGACCGCTTGGCTCTATTGCGGGTTGGGTTTGACTGACTCATCCGCGGTTAACCCAAAAGGATTCTGAGGTTCAAATTCGTTACTTCCAACGCTGAGACTAGCTGACGTCACTCGTGTGTATGTTAATTGTGATAAGGCTTGTATACTTGGTGGGCAGTAAGCACAGGGTTTTCTACGTGAGACCGTGTTGACAGGTGTTAAACTGGTTTCAACGGGTCCCGGTGGTTCAGGCCCAGCTGAAATTACTGTAGCGGAGACGCAAGTTTTTAGGCTGCTCCAAAGGAAGTACTCTTCTGAAGCAGCTGTGCTTGATCTTGTCCTCCGGTTGCTACATGTGTCCACACACGATTGTATTCCAGAAGTTACAGCCTTACTTCAGATTCTAAGTGGAAGCAATCCATTATTTATCCCATTTTCAATAGCGTTGACAGGAGCCTGCTTGCCAATTACTGGCCATTCAGCCTAAGGAGTGTAGTAGTCAAGCTACTCGAAAAACTGGCAACGTGGTCACCCGAATGGATTAACTTTACTCAGCAGCGCACCACACTGATCTCGGTAGGGATTTACTTGGCTGATGGATTTATGGTTAGCTCGGGAGAGCTGAGTCTGTGCAGTAGACAATTGCCACATATTGGACCGGTTGTTTTTGTTGCTGTTGTTGTTGTTGTTGTTGTTGAAGATTTTGAAATCATTTCGTATGGTGCCCCTCTTGAGGTCATTACAGAGTTAAAGTCGTTGGGTGTATCTGAAAGCGCTCTTCACTGAATATCTGCAATTTGCAATGAAGAGAGTAATGTGTACACATGGGTCGCAATCTTAGGGGCATATCGAAAGCGTCGGTCCTTGGGCGACTGCTGTTTTCCATCATTGTAAACGATGCCCCTGGGGGCTTAAGATATTAGCGCCGTTATTTCCTCACGGTCTGAACCTGTGGAACTTTGTACATACCTCTGGGGATCCTGAATTAGGTCAACATGTCCTGAATAGACTCTGGGCCTGGTCTACTTGGTGATTTTGTACTGAAGCAAGTTGCCCCATAAAGGAGGTATTTAGTCAGTGGGGTTGATCTGCCTCTCTTCGCTAACAGCGTCGACGTACGTTTCGTCCATTCCTCGACTTTGCACGTGGGTACCAAATGGAAAAAGGCCGCGAGTGGAGAGCTCCGTATGTTGTGGTTTGTGTGCCGTACATTCAAGTCTAAATCGCCAACATTTATGAGATGTTCTCAGCATTCGTTTGGCCCCATCCGAAATATCACGCACACGCTTGCCCGCACTGCCTCGCCCGGGACAAAATCGACTTGGAGTGTGTCGAATTAGCCCTACGAAAATCGGAAACAAGACTCAGCAGCTACCCACATCGGATATTAATGAACACAGTGTCATTTTATGGTGCACGTAACATTTATTCACTCTTCACGGAGACACATTTTGCGGCCATCTACCTGAGGTTTCTGGTTTGTGCTCATCACTCTTCCTCAACTGTTTGGACCACTCCTGTTCGGTTTATTTGGTCCTTGCAAATGTGAGCAACCTGTTGTGCCGACAGCGCTGATTGGTTTGCCACCTGCCGGCTCTGTGGTTCCCTCGCTCGGTCTAACAGCTGTCATCGCGCGATGCGCTATTGGCTCCGAATCAGTGTCAAGTGCGGAAACTCGCTTGCCTTTGACAGGGACCAAAGGCGTGCCTGACTCACAAGCCTGCAACTCAATTTCGCCCAGTTCATTCGACTCGTGTAGAAGTGCTCATTTCGTGTTCGTGGTGCTGATTGTCTTTTCAGTTCACCAGCCACACGTCGGTTTCGTTCTCGTGACTAGTCACAGACACAGCCGCCAATGAGTACCAAGTTGTTTGTAGGGTTACGGGATTGGACGTACCCTGAGCGCCTACGTAGTTCCAAGACGCATTTGATGCACTACTGAAGGCTTAGAGGAGACATGATCACACAGTGTATTTTCTGGGAAGGTTGGCCCGGACAAGTCTTGGCTAGATAGCCCGGCCAAGTTATCTGATCTCCGCGATCATCCCAGGAAGCTGCCCTCTGACATGACTGTGCAAACTCATGTAACACACAGTTATCAAGCGATGGAACTAGCTTCCAGAAAATGTTGTCAGCTAACTTGGAGCAAAGGGTTTCGAGCGTCAGTTGGCTAGCCTTGGGTGACAACACTAAACATTTCCCTTCCCTTGACCAACTCAAATCAATCTATTTCAAATTTCTTTTCTGCAATTTCCCATTTTCACTGACAATATGCTTTATTCGAACGACTTTCACTTTATGCCTTTGATTTTTCCTATCTCTTGCTTACTTCAAGTAACCGGTAAAGCAGGGAATGCCAATGCAGAAAACGTTTGCAGAAAACGTTGCTACTAGGATGTGATACCAGTGTTACGCTTTAGATTCATCAGGTCCGCAGATCACCTTATCAGTTCCAGTCCCACCTGAACGTGCACTTGAACTTAGATGATGAACGTCTCGTCTTTAAAGCAGTAACGGATGGGTCATTAGCGGTGTCACACGTGTGTTATGTAGTCACCTCTGGTTTAGTCTTCCTCTTAAGGGAAGGACTTCTAGTTCTCACAGTGCTAACATGGAATTCCAGGTACTACCCAGTAGGGTGTTAAGTTGATGAAAGTAAGGCTATCAAATGTAAGGCAGCCACAGGAGGACGATTAAAAAAATGAGGCGCATCGTTTCAAATACAATAAAGGATACAAACCAACCAGTTTTAATTCCTCGCTTGTTCTTTACCGTGGAACTTGTTTGGACCTATAGTTCGGTATACTGGATCAGATGAACGTTTTGGTTAAGCGCAGTCTTCGCCAGTCTGTCTTGTTCGCCTGTGTGCGTGGTTCACACATGTTGAAGCACGCGCGCCAGGTCGATTGGTATCCAGTAAGGCTGTGGTGTGAGATGTACCGTTCATCGCTGATGTACGTTCGATGATGACGACTAATGTGATCGGTATAGGGAAATAGGTGCACGGATAGTATTTGCAAATAAGGATGTAGCTACCGCACAGAACCGTTTATATGGAAAATAGGTGGCAGAGTATGCATTCCAGTGACGCTAAATTGCTGGGAATATATCCGAAAAACATTGCAGTTATGCGTGTGCGCTTCAACTAAGACTCCATAGAAACCGGAAATGCAAATAGCATCATGGATATCTTCGATATCACTGACGTTTCGTGAATTCGGTTACTGAGCTGTTATGAACTTGTGCCAATAAGCAGAGACAAGTGGCAGATTTGTTTTGAAAAATAGCATGGGCCTCACACGGTGTTCGCGGATAAACTTATCCACTATACCATTTCCCGGCCAAGTTGTCCTCTTGGGCAACAGAAATAATCTGAGGGGGCATTCAACATGAGTCTATTCAATTAATTTGTTCCGTGTGTACGCCAGTCACTTGTGCAGGTGTGTAGGTGTGCCTGTATAGCCTGTCGCCTTCAGCCAATTGGACCTCAGACGCACTAAGTCATAGGGGTGCAGGTGGGCGCTTCAGCTCTTACGCACGGAACAAATTAGTTGAGTAGACGCATGTTGAATGCCCCCTCAGATTATTTCTGTTGCCCAAGAGGACAACTTGGCCGGGAAATGGTGTAGAGTTAAGTGGGTAAATGTTAGGAAAATATAAAAGCCCCACAATCTGACGGCGAATTGTTACTGAACCGAATGCGTCTACAGGTGACCAGAATGAGCTGATTCTTCTACGCAATTCATTGAACTTGCCTGTTACCAACAAAGCTTTTCACACTCAAAGTAACAGCAGTGAGGAAGCAGCAAGCGCAACCCCGATACCCTGAGCTGCATTCTACCTGGAAAGAGAGGGTGGCACTGGCACTTTTTTATTCAATTTCACTTTTATCCCTGTGAAGCATTAAGTGGGTGGGAAAAGTCTCCCCCTCAATGAACCACATCCAGCTCATCTCATTAAACGCGCTCTATGGTCCTTGTTGGAGTAGTCACCCGTCCCGTTACGGTTAAGATGGTTGGCGGCATCCGGTTTCGGATTTGCCTGTCCCTGTGGCTAGCCACAGGACGTCTGCGTCTACGGAGGAACCATGGGTGGCTTGCGCTGCACCACCCACAGCTCCAACCACACACCCCATATTCAGTGTAAAACCGAAGAAATAAGACCGGGAGGCAGGTGGATGGGAGCCAAGTTTAATCACACACAAGTTTAAGAAAGTTTAAGAAAGTTTAATCACACACACTCCTTCACAGGTAAAGAGAAGCACGCTGTATTTGGGAATCAATCTCATACAAGGCGGTGGCTGGACCGTGGTCCGCTCCACACTGAGTGCATGCAACCACTCTTTGATCCTAACACGACTACAAGGGCTGTGCGTCCCATCCCCTCCAGCAACGACCAGCTATCTCCTAAAGCCACTATGGACGAGGTAGCGGGTAATAGACAGGTAGGCACCTTGTCAACCTGCACGTCAAGCTCAGCCACACTGGGGATTGCAAGCAACAGTCAAACACTTGAAATTACATTATCAAATAAAATATATCTGTTAAAGCATGGGGCTATGGAGATGTAACTCTACCCTAAATTAGCATATGAATTAAGTTAGTTATCAACGAATCCATGATAAGTACAAAATGTCCAGCAGTTACTCAAAAAGTGCCACAAACACAATAAAGTTGACAAAGATAATCACAATTAGCGTAAGCGACGTGACCAGTTAATAGAAGATTATTCAGGTAAGCAGAATAAACCAAATAAACTGGAATGAAATTAATTCAGCTTAAAATGACCTAGTTTAAGTGTAAGTTGGTTTCGCCCAAATGAGCTGAAGACGCATCATGAATGCAACAGCAGCCTAAGCATGGGGCACCTGGCTAAGATGGTTGGCGGCATCCGGTTTCGGATTTGCCTGTCACTGTGGCCAGCCACAGGACGCCTGCGCCTACAGAGGGAGCATGGATGGCTTGCGCTGCACCACTCACAGCTCCAACCACACACCCCATATCCAGTGTAAACCCGAAGGAATAAGACCGGGAGGCATGCGGATGGGAACCACGTTTCATCAACGGAGCCGGCCCACACTCCTATACAGCCAAACACAAGTACGCTGTATTTGGGGAATCAACCGCACACAAGGCGGTGGCTGGACCGCAGTCCGCTACACACTGAGTGTATGGAACCATTCTTTGAGCCTAGCACGGCCACAAGGACCGTGCACACCGTCCACTCCAGCAACTACCAACTGTTTCCTGGAGCCAGTATGGACGAGGTAGTGGGTAATAGACAGGTAGGCACCTTGTCAACATGCACATCAAGCGCAGTCACAGCGGGGATATCAAACAACAGCCAATCGCTTGAGAGAGAGGGAGAGAGACAGAGAAATAACTCGATTAATGCATAAGGAAACGGTGACATAAACCTTACGTTAATGAGTATATGAAATAAGTTGTGTACAAACGAATCCTAGATAAGTTCACCAGGTCAGAAGTTTACTTTACGGAAATGTCACGAACACAAAAATGTTATGGAAATCGAATACAATTGGCTTAAGCGAGGTGCGCAAGTTAATGGAAAAGAGTACAGGTAGATACGTGGCTGAATAAATACACCCTATTTCATAATACGATGTAAGCTGGAACCCAGGGTTATTATATCGGATTTCCGCTACGCATCTAACTGTTCATTGCCCTTTGCCGCGCACAACGTGACCATAACACTGTAACGGAATTTGTTAACAGCCGTCCTTCATGCTACAAGTTTGCTTTGAAAACACTTCTACACGAAAGTAGAAGTGGGCACGGAGCTCTAATAGAATTTTTGTCACTCTATATTCATCTGTCAAGTACGCTCGTGCCTCAAATATACTATCCCACCATTACCGAGATGAAACATCAAATGCGTAAACTTTTCTGTAACTCATCTGACACACTGTAAGCAAGGAAAAAAGTAAGATTCGGATAGCCCCCTTTTAGGGTGGAACTCTGGGGGGGGGGGTAATCGATGAGAATTAACAGCTCTTTACTGAACAAGCTGCTTTCTATCGGATGAGTTTGTGGTCTGTTTCTGATCCGCCCTGGCGATGGCTGAAGCGCTTGCAACATTATGCTAAAACCAGGGCTCATCGTCATCATTATGCACATTACCTAGAGGTGGTCAACACCTCAGCTGTTGGGCCGTAATAAATGAGAAAAGAAAAAAAGCAAGCAACAGTGGCACACCAGCTGATCAATTGGTAGCAGTTGAACTTTGATACGGCGCGCTAGCAGCCAGCTCATGCGCCTCAACAAAAAATTTATATTATGCGTAGAAAATGAGGAGAAGATTAAGCGGGAGGGGTGTGAACAAAGTAACTCACAACACAAACGCAATTGAAGTTGGCTGCTATCCATGTCAACAGTTGTGTCCAGCCAGACTTACTCATCGTATTTCGGGCCCTAACCAAAGTGTCAAGAGGTTCCAACCGCGGCCAACTTCGAACTAAGGGCCTGCATTCCTCTTAACCATGTCGTCGGTCGACCTGTCTTCCTCGCTTTCCATCCGCATCCCTGGACGCTGAGACAATGCACGTCGCGGGAGACGGTGTGCCGGCATGCATAACACGTGGCCCAGCCATCTAATCCTGATGTGTGAAATAACGGTGCTAAACCAACGCTCATGTATAGCTAAACGCTCATCTCTAGACGCTATCTGTGAACGAGTAACTCGACCTACAATTTTGCACTTAGAGATCCCCTGCCGCAGTTGGGGACTGGTTGTCGGCCAACCAGGTTAGCAATGGGGAATGTATACATAAACTAGCTACGTGTTGGAACATTAGTTCCACGTAACCTTTAACTTAATTTTTTTTTACTAAAGCAACGCTGAATAAGGTGCCATTTGAAGTTAATGGTTTGACAAACTAGGTAGAGTTGTGTACTCGGGAACTTGAAGTATTTGTCCCGTTTATGGGTGACATAAGAGCGACCCGATAAGCATAGAAATGAGAGATTGCTGGCAGTAGGTGCATCACAGTTTTGCGAGGCACTTTGAGCTGCATGCTCTTAACCCTTTGAGTCCTGAGTTAATTTACCTATAGGTCGACATCAACCATAAAGTTTACTCCACACACTGCAGAGCAAATTATCGGAGTTTTGACCCTTATTTAATTCTTGACAGTAGGCGATTACCGGCAGGAATGCCACTTGCACTGAAGCATTTTATAATTCAAACAAAGTGGTACCTCTAAGTACTGTCATAGCACAAATGATTAGAGGAACGTTGCACACTCATTCACGCCATGACATACAAACGTTAATAATATTAATTTAGTCTAACGCTGTCGGAGAATCCTGGGTCTCCCATTTCACAGCCAGATAATACTCGGCGAACATAAACAAGCGGCTCGATTTTAGTTCATATTTCGAACTTATAAATCACTGACACTATATGCCATTGATATGCAAGTTAAAACATAGCAATCCACGGGTCATTACCACCTCACCTGCAGGTTTCGCTTAAGGTATGAATTCACACGTAGCCAAAGCAGGGTATCCTAAAGTTGGTGGGAAGATCAATCACCGACGGTCCCTACCTCAGTCGTGCTTGTGAGGTGTGCTGAAACCCATTGGCTGCTATGGCTTCCATTTGTGCGCATATGTCAAGCAGATGGTTCAAGTGGTGCACCTGAGACAAAACAGCTCACTGGCATCATACTGTTAACTTCGGATTCGCTGGTGTAGACCACAAATATTTCTTCAAGGGCTTCTGCTCCAGTACAGTGTCAGTAATCTCAGGTCGATTAACTACACTTAGCGAAGGACTCATATTGTTTGCGCTCTTAAGGTTTGGTTCAGCTTAGTTCCACAACGATGGGACTAGTTGCGCTGATCTGTGTTCCCATAATTACAACAATAGGCAATATGATGAGAAATCAGGATGAAAAATCAAACGAAAATTAGAAAATACCGGAGTGATCAAATAATAGATAAATCCTGAGTAACATAATATTCATGAGAATGACAGATGCGGAGTTCCGCTATAATTTCAGACGTTACACGTCTCTTAGACCATAATTCATGACTGGGAACATGGCAAATACTAACGCGGCCAAATTCTTTTTATACCGCATCGTCGCTTACCTCGAGCCGATCATTACAGGTCACGACATCGTGTGTGTGTGCACGCGATCGCCAGACGGCCGATCACTGGATCCGAGCATCTGAGCACGATGGCGAGAGAGAGGCATGAAACAGCCGTTTGTTTCTGCTGACCCATGTTGGCGCCGGAACAAACATGTTTGGGTCTAGGGTTTAACTAATTAATCACCAACGTCTTTACGTACTCTACAGATCAGGAGTGGCCGACCAGCAGCGCTTAAAAGTGTTTGTGGAACATGCAGTAAGATGGTCAAAATATGGATTTCATGCACAAGTTGCTCCATCTATTCTCATGCTAAATACAGAGAATTCAGGTTAACCGAGCTTAAAATGATCAGCAGCCGGAGAGGCTCCCTTTGGTTCTGCACAAAGTATAATACCGCCTCACTAGTTATAACCCCAAGTGTACAGTTGCAGGAGTAAGATAGGCTGGCAGAAGTGATTGCGCAACGTTTGGGCACCAAAATGGCTTTAGTAGGACCGAGAAAAGCAGAATGTCCGACACAGGCCTCTCAACCGAATTCCCCTGCAAGCCAACGCAACGGCGCCGGATATCGCATCAACAAAGTGACTCCTGCAAATACCGCCACTAATCCAAACCGTCCAAGCGTTTCCGAACACTTTACCTCCAGTTCGATTATAACAAATTCCTCCAAACCCATTTCCACCTACCAGGCTTCGCCGAAATTCAGAGCAAATGCCAATGCCAGTGACTGAATGGCCTTAATTGCATCCAAAAACCTTCCAAAAGCAGCAGCTGCAGGATCTTCTACAGCACCCCAGAGTAATATGAGAGGTGACCTTGCACTGGTGCGTAGCAAATAGCCCAAATCACGACCGATACTCCCATGAAAGACACTCAGATATCATGGGATATACTACCGATTATGTGTACCAAAGTTCCAGAGTCAGCATGGAATTCGTTTCAAGGGACGCAGATAGACGACCCGTGCCAGTGGAACACCATAAACAGCCTTCTCGGTATTCAGACTAAGCCCACCAACCTGACGAGGATTACCAGCCACCCGGGTCGTAAGCGCTATGGTGAAGCCGGACTTTATTAGTCTGTGCTAAATTCTGTCGATGAGGCGGAAACAGTTTTGCATTCGATGGCTCGTCCTCAGAACGGATCCTGTTTGGTCTATATATTTGTAGACGTTCCAAGGAGAGAGCGCAAACCTGCAAAGCAGTGCGTGAAACAGTTTCCCATGGACATCTTGGCCAGTGCTGTTTTTGTACATGGCGTCTCCCAGTCTCATGAAGACGATGGATGCGAAGCAGAGGCACACAACTATGAGCAGTGGTGCTACATTCGTAAGACTATGCTCAAGGATAACGTTGTAATTGCTTCTCACTCCAGGCTGCCAAGATCAGCAAGCTGCAAAGGGTGCGGTCCAAGATTAATTAAGATTGTGCCACAAACTAGACATATGGCATTTAAGTTGCTAGTACGATGGCGGACACTTGGGAACAAATAACCAATCAAGGTCCGATTCAAAGTGGCGAGTGAAATGTCATCCTACCTAGAGCCCCACGTTAGCAGACAAATGAAGTGGGGACCCCATTTGAACATCACACTGCAAGCAGGCCTGGAAAAATGTCAAGATGTACTTTTGCAATCCTCAAACTACACGCCATGCACTGTGGAAAAATGAGTTACCAGTGGTGATAATTATGATGCCGTCGAACTGAACTCTAAGCAACCAACCGATGAAACTAACAAAACACGACTAGCGGCAGGCCATTCTACGGCCGGCACAATCTCTCAACGGTGCCACGTGTCTCTCGGCTCGATGCTGAAAACCGTAAAACTTCTCTACGTGTTGGCTATAGTAATGAAGACTGGTAGCTCAGGTGGTTCAGATGGCTGTTGAATTGTTCGCTGAGCTTGGCAATTTTGGTGCAAAGGTTTCTTCACCAATCGAGGTGACATCAACTACGCACTGATGATGTCACCTCTATTGGTGACGAAACGTTTGCACCAAAATTGCCAAGCTCAGCGAACAGTTTAACAGCCATCCTCTACATGTACACAAATGCCCAAGGTCTCCACTACAAAATTGCAGTGTTAGTTGCATCAGACAAGAAACGCTTGGGATCTGCTCTCTATAATCGAGATTGCGAAACACCTAACGTCAGTCTTTAGACGCGATCGTCCCAGCAGAGAAGATGGAGTAATCACATAATATCGCCAAGACATACAATGCGAAACATTGGATTAGCCTGGAGACATGGATCACCGCGTCTCGGATACAATGACGACTGCTTCGTGGCAGTCGTTTGTTATCCACTTCAGAGATGATTTCCCGCCTAATATCGGCACCGACGAAATCATACTCTCAACTTTCAACCACGTTCTTATCACCGTTGATTTAAACGTGTACGACCTGCACTCCTTTGCACCCCCAACGCAACTTTCAAAGCTGAACTGCACGACGTTGTCACAAGGAGTCCACCGTACAACCACATCATCTCACCTACCAGGTACAGAGCTGATAATAAACTATCTGTATCAGACCACGTACTTAAAACTAAGGCACTCATGATGGATAGGCCATTGATAGACACCCCACAATGGCTAAGTGATCAATGCACCATGCCCTAAACCATGTATGTCGCGCCGAATATTCGAAGCGACTCACTGAATTAACATGTAGTGTCACACACCGCAATATCCTGAACGACCTGGTTGCAATGACCCATCGGGAATTCTGTAAAACTGCCTCCCCTGACTTCGCCTGGATTCATTTGGTTGGACATTTCAGCAATCTGATCACAGGTGATTCAGAAACTATACGGCTTCGTTCCACTAATCCATCATGGTTCATCAGAAGTAGAACTCGAAGGTGCATGTGACTAATGAATGTAGCTTGGCACACTTACAGAGCCCATCCTGGTCCCGAACCCCTGAGCGACTACGTGACACAGAGTAACCGATGTGGTACTCTTGTTCGGGTGGAAGAAGTGGCACTGAAAAACATTTGACTTGCAAACTTGCCAACAACAAAATGCTCCTACTTAAGCATTTTAACACCATTAGAACAGTGAAGCACAGTATGACACTGCGATAGTAGCTGATGAGTGAATAGCATTGCCCCCAAGTCGACCTGTCTTGATCACGTCGATAGCCAAAAATCGATGACAGAAGGTAGATAATTAGTCTGCACTATCAAGGATGAAACTCCAGTAATTTCCACTGAAGTATCGGCCAGATGAAATGCGCCGATTTATGAGTGCCTCTAATTGATGGAACGTATAAAACAAGCTTTTGTTCTTTTAAAATATGGTGTGTTGATCGAGGTCCAGACAGCATTTTTGTGTAGACCACTACGACACCCTCCACTTAAAATGACTTCCAATGTAGCTAAGTGTTCAGAAGAACCAGCCAATGCGCATAGGATATAAAATGCCTCGACCTTTCAACTAGACCTCCGCCCCTGTTACATATCCACACCTGCAGTTTTAATTTCAGCACTTAATAGCATCATTTATGTTGCCACATCCGTGTTACAGTAACTGTTCCCATTGCGCACCTACAGTAACCCGGGGGCGCTGTATGTAACTGCAACGACGTTGGTCAAACCATAAGCGTATTTCTTCTTAACTTACTTGGACAAACCTATTGTGTCTACCATGTGGAAACATGGTTTAATCACGTCAATTTTCAAATGTGGCAATCACTCGGACATCGCATGTACTCTTTCTGTGATCCTGTTGCCTGTAGTTGCAAAGCTGATGGAGACAATCATAGCTGAGTTTTTAACGGACCATCTAGAAAGCTACAACATCATACTACCGGAGCAGCACCGTTTCCGCTAACACCGTTCATGCACAACCTACGTACTCACCGCAAGCAGTGGTCGTAAGGAATTGGCCGAAACTTGGGGAGTGGCCGACGTCATTTACCTTCACTTTGCCAAACTCTTGGACTATCAGGATCAAGGCATTCTGTTTCACAGGCTCATAAGCTATGAATTTGGGGATCCTGTGCTTGGATGGATCACACATCTTCTGCGGAATCGACAAATGCAGGTTAGAGTTGCGCTGCCCAATCCCACACATGATGACCGAGTTCCATAAGTTACCCACGTGACTGACGCCTCGGCAATGCCTTGTAACGCAACAACAATGGTGTGTACGCTATCCACTCAGGCACAGACGAAAGTTCTTCGCGGTTCGAACTCGTGCTCCAAGGCCATTAGAATTGGAGTAAGTTGTAATAACTGCAATAAGAACCTTCTCCCCAGGTATGTAAATTGAAGTGTAGCGAAAGTGAAAGAGCGATACTGCACACCAGAATGCATTCGATTCTGTACTGAGTGTCCGACCAACCTCTACATATGGTGCATCACAGTGCTGGCTCAGAAATGGGACAAGCTGACAGCGACCGTGCAGGCTGCGACTGCTGGAATACTGGTAGCATCGAGACCAGCCGCACCGGAATGCGATTCCCGTTGCCCAGTCGTAGTAACAAATGTTGAACAGAATAGCCATAACCAATATATAGTTAATAGCGCATGGTCAGAAACCCCAACAGTGAGAACTAGCACACAATCTAGAAGCCTAGGTCTGTCAACCCCGGCGATCCAAATTTTAAAGCGATTGCTTTCACCCTGGGGTACGTTTGTCTCATATGATAATCTATTGCATTCAGGTTTAGCTAATACTATCGAAAGTTTGACAACTTAGGCAGCCGTCGTCACCGCATGCAAACGCAGGACAAAGTTAGCTGGCGTATCTGCAACTATCCACAAGGATGTTAGAGGTGATAAGAATACCAATACGCTTTCGAGATGACCGCTCACAATGCCGCCAGTAAAAGGAAGCAGTCTCTTATCTAAAGTTACCAAAAATAGGAACGCACATAATTCCATTAACATAATATGCGCCAACTGACCTGAGTCAAAAGCAAGCTCTATCAAAGACAAACTACTTGACGACTTGAAACACTGGGAAATCTCGTGCCAATCAATGGGAATCCAGGCTAACAGGCTGGTTTGTTTCGCATCGTCAGCCACCCAAACTCAGTCCGCTGTGGTAAGCCAAAGCTACTTCAGGTGAAGTAGCGGAGACAACCCTCTTGGCAACTCACAGTCTTCGTTATTTTTGTGTGGCGTTTGTATATTCCTTGACATAAATTAGAGTGTGAGTTGGCAAAGGAAGCAACACCCGGGAGAATACTGTAAGCAAACCGACCAAACAGCCATATTTGTCCATGGTGTCCACGAAATTCAGTCTTCCGAATAGTAGAAGACCCAAGTTCATGACTTAGAATAGTGGCGGTACATTCGCGAATCCGTACCTCTCTTCACGACATGACTATGACCACAACGTCAAGGTTACCCATGTCACCAAACATAAAGGAGGTGGTCCAAGGGTGTTGTAAGTCCTGCTCTACTCCAACCAAATGGTTGAAAGGGTTCTCGGAAGCTGACACCAGTAGCGCACTAGTATCATCCGAGATAATTCTAAAGGCCGTGGGGGTCAGGCCACGATTAGCTGAGAGAATACATAACCAGTGAAAAGTTTTCACGCACCTAGCTGTAGGCATTTCGAACAGGAGCGCAGTATAACTCCCAAGCCGTCCGAAGAGGAACGAACAGATAATCTGTTGCTGTTCGCCTCTAAAGGATTCTGTAGTGGGTGCTTTATACAGCAGATGACGACAGCCCTTGTAGGTAGGCAAGAAATACATGCAAAAACGATTGTCAGCCGGTCCCCCAAGGGTCGGAGTAAATTAAGGAGAAACAATTGTATGCTCCGATAAAAGTCTGGCATCCGTTGCACTCAGTGGTTCTTATGCAAATGCGCACGGTCTTCTCAGCAAATTGTCCAACTTTCGCTCTCTTCAAAGCTCAATGTGTTGGGACCTCATCAAGAAGTATTGGACTAAAGGCAGACACTACAGCGTCAGTTATCAGTAGTATGGAAATGTTAGAAGGCCAAGCGGTGACCAGCCAAAAGCGGGCCGTTCTGGTTCCCCATAAGGAAAGGAACCCTTTTGAACCGCAGTTGTATGCCTAGGAGGAATGGACTTATAAGCAATACGTACCATGCAATCATTTGACACCGAAAGAAACATGTGCCATGCAACAGCTAACAGGGAGTGCTTAGATGAATGTACGTTTCGTTAGTCTGGACCGGTGCACTTAGTATAAGCTATTTTCAAAAAATGGTTAATTCTTTAGAGATCCGTGAGAATGTCTGTAGCTGGGGATGCGACTGAGAGGACACGAGTGTTTCCTGAGCTGGCTGATTTGACTGTGGACACTTACGAAGAGCACTTATAGATCCAAGTAAACAATCACTTGGGTCTGTAAGTGGCCTGCGTAAATAGCATTGGCAATGTCGTCTAGCCTGACCGTGAAACGTCTAGAGCCATCTCAGCCAGTTCGGAGAACACACGCATACTCTGATGCTTAATTCTTCTTGCACCTTGGGTTCTTACCTTGATGCTGCGGCTAACCAAGGTGCTGCCTGAAGATCCCCTGGCTGGAGCCGTTTGTAGAAGGGGGTTTGATAACATTCTGGAAGGATTTCGATTATGTGACGGAGGGTGCTGGAGTCGAGCCCGACTGGGCGAACCCAGTGGCCCTGCGGAGTCTCCACAAGGGCAGAGCGAAGGCAGTCCTGGAGGCAGCGCGAAGCGTTCCTGTCAAATTGAAGTGAGCAGCCGCGAAGGATGCGTTGGTGTTCTGATTAGGCAGCCTGGGAGACCGCCAGGCGATGCGGCTGTTCTAGACGGCAGGCTTTGGTGTAGGGGTGGATCCCCTCGTGTTTGCAGTTCACAGCAGGAGCTTGTTGGACCGAGGCTTGCTGGGAATGGACAAACCGTCAAAACAGCAATTACTGGTGGATCAGTTCATCATCGGTCCCTACACCCAATCGCCAAACGTGTCCGGGTTACGAACGCTACTCAAGATTCCAACTGAAGGAATTGGCGCAGGTTACTCAAGAGCTGGGCGACGCTGCGTTGAAAAATGTACACCACGGTGACGTGAAGCGATTGGATAAAATGGAACGGATGATGGAATAGCTCGTACAAGATGTCAATGGGCTTCTCGCTCAGAACTTGAAGGAGCGAGCAAGGGGATATTGGTTTCTTTGCAGGAAACTGGGACACTGGAAAAGACAAGGCCTTGTGAGGCGCGCTGCTGCCCGTCCACCAACTACACGCATTCCATCTGATTTTGCTTCGCAAGACCGAGGAACGTGTATTCGGGGCGCTGAGTAGGGAGTGGTTGAATCGGTGGTGAAAGTAGATGGAACGATGGAACGGTGTCTGTTTTGCGGGGAGCATGCTTACACCCAGCTTTCAAGCAGAGAGTCATGGCGCAAAGTTGGATCAAGCTACATCTGGAGCTGAAACACAAGCAGCGATCAACCGCAAATCTGTGTGGGGTCACTAGCAAGTTAAACCCTGACCTTGGACCGTTTTGAGTTGTGTTAATTAATACTACTTAGCACCTTCGATGTTGATGTGTATGGTATCTGCCTTTAACCTTTTTATTCCTCTATGCTCTCATGCAAAAGAACCCTCGGTCCTGCCTGGTCTTTGGTGTTCTCATTTCTTCTCGGGTTGGGCAGATGGGACGGCACAGCAGTCTGATCGATACTGGTGCGGCGGTATCGCTGATCAAGCATCGGCAGGACGGAATGCTTCAAGTGTGCTCCATGGTGGTGAGAGCTGTTGCCAGTTACTAAGTGGGCATTGATGGTATGGTTGAACACATCGTGGGAATCGGGGGATGGAAACTAGCACACGTCATCATCGTGTCACCAGATACGAAGCAAACCATATGGGGAGCAGCTTTTCTGGTGTTCAACAAGGATATGAGCTATTTAGAAGGAGGGACGTTACTGACTGAATAAAGGTCATTGCCACTCATTGGCCGGAGAGGAACGATACCTTCACAATCGGTTGTTGCTGCGTTGCATTTGAGTCCGACCTTGCAGTCACTAATCACAAAGGATCAACCTTTATTTAGGGATGACGGCAGCCCGTATGGATCGAACACACCATTTCGCTAACCCGCCAGACTTATCAGCCCTAGGGATCACGAAGGATAACCATCCATTTGTAGGCTGAGATGAAGGGGAAAGTACAGGAGATTCTGGACGCGAAAGTGGTTGAAGAGGCACATAGTTCCTGCAATTCATCAGTTGTCTTGATGAAAAAAGCTAATGGAAAGTACTGTTTCTGTGTGAACTTCCGAAGTCTGAAGAAATTCTCCTTGAGACGCTTCGTTCCATTGCCATCACTTACTGACCTTTTTAATAGATTACGACAGTCAAGGATACTGACGGTTCTCGACTTGAAATCTGGATACTGGCAACTGGCATTCCAACGAGAAGACCGGAAAAAGACGGTCTTTAACCTCGATGAAAAACTATACCAATTTAAAGTATGATTTTTGGATTAGCGGAGATCACGTTTACCCCGATGTCAAATGTTTCGCTTGCTGAGTGGCTTGCAGGGGGTGTAGTTGAACGCGGATGATATAGTGGTGTGTAGTCAATCAGAGGCGGAACACAGAGATTATCTCGAAACTGTTTTGGAACGGATTCAGCAGTCGGAACTCCGCATAAATGGACCGAAGTCCCAGCTTGGAATGACTGGTGTCATCTTACTGGGCCATAAGATTGCACAAGGTGAACTGAAACCACCACCTAAGCAAATCTTAACAATACAAGGCACTCCAGTTCACACCTCAAAGCGCATTCTCAAAGCGCGCCTGGACCATGTTGGATACTACAGCAAATTTGTCAAAAAATGCAATATTTTTGTCTCATCCTTGTACGAGTTGCTGAAACAGGACAATGAATTCACTTGGATTGCAGAAATCCAAACGGGCGTTGATCACATTCTACAAGAAATGGGGAAAGCAGGAGGGTTACCATGAAATTGCTCATTGCAGGGGAAATGTTCACGGTGGCCATTGATGCGCGGGTTTGAAACAAAGCCATGGGGCGATTATGTCAGCAAAATGTTAACGGAGACATGGGCTGAACGACCTACTTACGGACGCCGACCTCGCACTATCTGATGTGTTACTCTTGAGCATCGAACGACCCACTCTTGGAGGCAGTGTAATACTTTACTTTCGTTCTGAACTTCTCATCGACCGCATAAGCGATCCTGGGATTCAAACCGTGCACGACTTATGGTGTTTGCCTTCATTTAGTGCAGGGCGATATATGTTTAGTGGTCATTCTATGCTGGCCACCAATGCCCACTCCAGAAATGGACAAAGACCAAGCTTCTGCAATGAAGACCCTTTGGAAATGATCTTACAACCACATTCTCTTGGTAGGGGAGATCAATCTGCATGTCCCAGAAAATCCGGCCACCCTGGGTGGACAATTCAAAGCAGAACTACAAGAGCTAATTGCCAGTTCTCGCGCTGTACAACCATGTCACTTCTGCAACACATTTCAGGACAGGAAACAAACCAGCTCCGAGGCTGGGATACAAGAGCAGGTAAATAAGTCCAAAGAACAAATCACAGAAAGTTCAGTTTGTGTTGTCGACCTTATATCTTCACTGTCAGCCAAAATAAAGACGTTGGAAAAACAGTTAGAGGAACAAAATGAGAAACTAAAGTTGTTTGACTCATTCGGAGATCTCCTAATGGCAGTTTCATACATAATTCAGTCTCCGGCTAATCCAGAGCAAAAGCACAAAATTGGAGCCTTAAACTTCCTAAATGCAATCGCCTCTGAGGTTAATCAAAGATGCAGAAGGGGAAAAAACGTCATCGCCCTCAACATAGCTGACAATATAGCAATTGACAACATTAGGCGCTCTGTTTCGAGAGCGTGCAACATCGCTGAAACCGATATTAGTTGCAGAAGACTGAGGAAAAATCTTTGCGCTTTCCTTGCCCGACTCTTTTCAGCATCCGTGGCGAAAGTCTCGCAAATTAGTTTATCAAAAGTCAAAATACTTTAAGATCTGTCCCGACATTATTCAAAGTTATTCTATTCGCAGCCAGGCCACCTTTGCAACGTGAGCTTCAACACATGAGTGCAACTAATGTCTCGCCTGAGCCGAAGCAGAGTCCTCCTCCCTGCGCGCTTCCTGGATTGCAAAGAAGGAGATCATACAACAGTGTTTGGTTCTCCCCCTCTAAAAAGGCAGATAGTGTTAGCAAGGCCACTCTCTACACTAACGATGATAAGACTGGCGACAACGCAGCGGAAATTGAGATGCTCACGCCTCCACACCAAATTAGTCTTGTGGACATAAGAATTAGTGTAGCTTCACTCGACGCACCATGTTCTGACAAACCAGTAGGGATTGGGATAAATCCCCACACCACCATTGAAACAGATACAAGTGCAAAAACATCAAATGGGACTGTCGATAACTCCAGTGAAGGTACGTTACGGCCCATTGACATTATGACTACACATAGCAGCAGTGGTCATGGTTCGCGTCCTAAGCGTCTTAGATCAAACAGGGGCCTTCGTGCTGGAGAGGTGACTCCCCGTGTCGCAATGACAGTCGTAAATAATAATGCAGCTGCACAGAGTGGCAAGCCACAATTCCACATTGTTCCGGCGATGAGCCAAGGCTGTTCTCCTGGCTGGCCTGTACGTAGCTTTGCAAAATCACAGACCACTTATTTATGCCCCTATCCATACTCTATTCTGCCTCCTCCTCTCACAATGCCTTCTGTGAGCCCTTCGGCAATGACACCCTATCCAATTAAGCTCAATCGCCCCAACTTACCACAGCATTCTTTTTGCATTCCCCCACCCATTCCCCCACCCCCCCTAATCCCGATGGGACTGGCGAATCTCACGGTAAGAGATTTGCTGCGGAAGGCTTTAGAACTAATGTGATTGCAAGAATAAATACTGGACGGAGTAATAAACAACGCCAGGAGTTTTTAAAACTGGTGATAATTAATATCCGTTCTCTGTTGAATAAACTTCATTTACTCTGCACCTTCATAAGTCTGAATAAACTTGATATGATTTTACTCACTGAAACCTGGTGTCATGATTCTATGCCCAGCCAGCTGCTTTCTATCGAAGGTTATAAGCTTATTAGAAGTGATCGAAAACAAGGCAGAGGAGGTGGTTGCATAATTTACTACTCGCAGTACATCACTGTGTCTGAATTCACACTTCCACTTATATGCCCCATTATTGATTCCGCTTGGTTACTCTTTTCCTTTGGTACTAAGCGAATTATTGTAGGCTGTATATACCGCTCACCCGGGACCAGCCTCAGTGATGAGAACCAGTTGGTTGACATCTTCAATTACATATCGGACCTTGGTTCCTTCGATAAAGTTGTAGGTGGAGATTTCAACCTACCAGATATCTGTTGGTCAAACTTAGTAACAAACGCGAAACATGCAGAGTTCATAACCTCCGTCATCACTGGTGGTTGGGAGCAACATGTTCTCGTCGCTACCAGGGGAAAAATATATTAGACCTACTTTTTACCTCAGGCACCTCCCAGATAGCTACTGATGTAATTGACGTTCTCCCTGGATGTGATCACAAAATAGTCAGATGTAAACTTATAGCTGAGTCGTCGCATGTGAGGTTTGCGATGGTTCCACACTTCCTGCGAAATATTAATTGGGTAGACTTCTCAGCTTTGCTTAGGGTCCAACATTGGGACCATTTCTTTCTTTCGTCTGATATTAAGGGAACCTCCGATATATTCTATGACAATGTGGCTATGTGCTTAAGCATACTGGCCTCCTGTGATAATACGAGTCTCTTCTAAATACGCTAACAACGCAAAGGACAAGCGGAAAATACGAGTGATAACTCGAACATTTGAACGTACTCATGACTTTAGTGTATTATTGAGACTCCAACGCCTTATAATTGAGATGGACATGAAACATCGAACTCGTCTCATGCAGGAAGAACGACGGGCTGTAAATAGTAGTAATACAAGTCAACTGGTGACTGCATTACTAAGGAAAAGGAGAGGTGGCAAAACTGAGCTACCCTCCCACATCGTCATGCCTGAAGGTGATTGCATTGATTCCCCAATCGCCATGGCGGAAGCCTTTAACTCATACTTTGCTAGATCCTTTAATGTTGAAAAGAAACCCTAGATTTTTCAATCTCGTTTCACTTCTCTGAACAAGTCCCAGCGATCGAGCTTAGTGTTGCTACGATAAAACGTATGATTACTTGTCTACGACCATCCTACAGACCTGGCCCCGATGGGATCTCTTCTGCTTTAATCAAACACGGTGGAGATGATATCCCTCTTATTGTATTAAATATCTTCTCTTTGTCTCTCCAGTCTGGTCAATACCCCGAACGTTGGAAAACGGCTACGGTCATACCGAGACATAAGTCCGGGTCGAAAACTGACATCCGGAACTACCGCCCCATTAGTCACACAGCCATTCTCTCACGCATGCTAGAGAGAATTGTTAAGGGACATTTGGTTTCGTTCCTTATATCGCACAAACTTCTCTCACCTTCACAGCATGGCTTTCTGAAGTCTCGCTCGTGTGTTACCTGTAAAGTTGACTTCCTTAACCATCTAACTGAAGCAATTGACTCAGGTCTTCAGTGCATTGTTATCTTCCTCGACATGCAAAAGGCTTTTGACAGAGTCCCACACAAAAAGCTGTTATGTAAATTAAGTAAGTACGGTGTTACAAATCCGCTTTACTCTTGGATCCAATCTTACCTAGTAGGACGGTCGCAAGTTATGGATATTAATGGTTATATCTCTTCACCTTGTCCAGTTACCAGTGGAGTGGTACAAGGCAGTGTGTTAGGCCCGTTACTCTTCCTACTGTATATAAATGACCTGGTTTCTGTTATACAATTTGGGAAGCCTTATTTGTTTGCTGATGATTTAAAGGTGATCTACACATTCCCAGGTTCTCAGCGTACTGCTGAAGTTAACGATATCCAAACTGACTTGGGAGCCATTGAGAGATGGGCTGATATCTGGCAGATGACATTTGCAACATCGAAGTGTAGTATTCTATCGTATGGATGTCAGATAGGAGCAGAAGAGTTCAGGCTTCATGATGTAGTCATCCCCATCAGCCAGTCTGTTCGTGACTTAGGTTTAAGATATTCTAGTTCGTTAAACTTTAGCGAACATACAAATCATATAGTGAAAAAGGCTAAGCAGTCGGTCGGGCTCATAAGCCACCTGCTAACCTTGAAAGAAACCAGACTAACTGCTTTCAAAATCAGTATCTGGCCTTTGCTTGAATATTGTTGTGCTGTGCTCAGTAACTTGCGAAAGGCTGACCTGAGAGCCATTGAAAATGTCCAACGCGCCTTTACGAAGCGCATATTTGGCTGTTCAACCGCTCTTTCATACCGAGATAGGTGCAAGCAGTTGAATCTCTAACCTCTGTGGTTACGAAGAATGCATTTAAATCTGTGCTTCCTCCACAAACTCGCGTGACGGAAAGCATATATTGGAACCTATCAATTGCACTTTCGGGAAAACACCACTTATGAACTGCGAGATAACGAATGCATATTCTATTTACCTAAATTCAAGAGCAGTCTAAGGAGAAATTTCTATCTTCTTAGGTATGGCTCCATTTGGAATAAGCTGCCAAAAGAGATTAGATGTATTGAACATTGCTGCATGTTCAAGAAAATGATAAAGGCTTATCTGTCAACGGACAGAGCGAAATGGATCTTAAACATTCAACTTGATGATGAAAAGCTGTATGAAGAAGGGCCGGATCATGTATGATACCGGAGAACATCAACTCTACTGCACCAGAAAAAACTTGATCAGCTAGGATGAGCTGCTACAAACCGCTTCTTATGCTATTCCTTAACGCTACCTTCCATGCGGTTTTACTCCCTTTAAACTTAATTCATATCAACTGTATTCTGCTTAAAACCGAGAGCAAAGTTATTTACTGGTGTGACGTCAGGAACTATTTTCGTAATTTTCCACCACAAATTGATTAATTCGTAATATTGTTCTGCGATCCCTTTCGCTACATTTGTTCTCCAGTGCTAATCATTTCCCCTTCTTTTCTGAAGTTAACAGTCCAGAAACATATACTTGAATTCAGTGATGGCAATAACTGATTTCCTATGCGACTTTTGCCTATGGACAACTCGTACAGTCATCTGTCTCCGGCTGTCACATTACACAATTTATCGTATGGTCGGCTCGATCGATTTCTACGCCGATGTACAAAACATACCTGCCTATTTTTTACATTAACGATATAATACCCCTTTCATATAATTCTTCTTTTCTATATTCTTCCTTATTTCATAGTTGGCCACGAATGGGCTGATCTCCTGTGGTGACGGATTACAGCTTCCAGATTATAAAAGACGTTACCTATGCAAGGCAAATTGCCACCAACTGACTGGCGTATAAAAAAGTGCCATAATTGAATGATCCGCATGACGGACTGGGCTGAGCCTTCATGGCCCATAATACATGTTCAAAAGCAGCTCTAAAATGAACAAAACATATGATATACAGGTGATGGCTCATATGCTACTATGCCACACCGGCACACGGCCAGTTATTGCATGGAAGTGCGAGCGAAACCTTTCGAGGGAATACCTTGCATGGAAGCAGGTCCCCTGGGGATGGTTCCACGAGTGGCCGTATTACTTTAACTGGACATCTGTTTAAATCTGCTTACGTTATTGTTCCTGGTTTTTAATTTCTTTAATGCCTTAATCCTGCCAATTAGTTTAGTACCTGTTTTGGATCCATTGTAAAAAGCGTGAACAAATTGATTATTTTTTTGCGATCCTGTTGTACACATTGATCAGACCACATAGTTGGACTGCACCTCGAAACACCGAGGAATATAACATTTATTTATTTATTTATTTATAGACATTGCCAGTAGTTCAAGTAAAGTAGTACAGCATGCCGTGGAACCGTATGATTTAGGTCTGCTTCTAGACTGGTCTCATCCGGACGTGTTGCAGTCACTGAAACCTGGTTGTTTCAGTAGATCACTGACAGCGAACTACATCTTCTTGGTTACATACTGTTTATGTTTGGTCGCGCCGTAAGTCGACAAGGCAGTGGAACTCACTAAGTGGGTTGTAAAGTTTATTTCATGAGTACCGGCCTGTTTCAGTCAGTCGACGAACCTGTCAAAAAGCTATATCGGCTATGATTAGCACTTTTTTGGCTCATTTCACAGTTGTACTTGTGTATGGAAGTCATGGAAATACTTCCAAGGTGGTTACCCTTCTTTCCGAGATTTTCAGACATGTTTGCTGGCACCTGAGGAACCTTGCAATGACTGCGGATGGTCCTTAACCAGCGATTCCGATCTCACGGTTCCCTCATGTGGATACGGATAGGAATACAACGCGGCCTAAGGAGATCTGACACCATAGTATATGACATTGGAGAGAAAAATGGAAGACAGGTGACTGCGGCTAGCGGCGCAAGCTATCTCTTCGAGGTCAAATCAGTCCAATTGACCGAAACACAATTTGAGTCACTGCTTCAAAATTTACCTGCGATAAATACCTATACCATCATTCGTGCCTTTGGGCAGCTTCGCATTCGCAAAAAACCTGCTATTTGAACAGGTAAAGATTTATCACAACCACATCTCAGGTCTTAGATCTCACGAAACTTTTCGCTTACTTCGTTAAGAATAATATTTGATCAACTTAAAACGTCGCATATTTGCTTGCACAAAGGTGATTATGTCTTCTTTGGTGTGTCTCGTGTAACATTGTGAATGTACATTTTTATTTATTTTTTGCTTTTTTCCACTACCAGAATGGTATCGGTTGACTAATACCGGGTAATTTCGACCTCCTAGAGGTTTCTCTGGCTGATCTTTTAGCAGTCCAGCACCAGTTGCTTTCGTTGCAAGTGCCGTTGCAACATTTCGTGAACCTTCCCACTAGGTATATGGAGGCCAAACTACTGTCTGTTTTGTTCCTTGATTTTGCGAAATGCACTTGATTCCTTAAATGATATTACTCACGGCCTCTGGGAGCCAGTGACTGTGTTTGCTTAATATTCAATTGTGCTTGTTTAGACGTCACCAGAGTACCGTTGATCATATCTTAACGTATGTTATGTAAGCTATTATGCAAGACGAACTAAGGTTTAAGGCTTACATCTCGTGATCTGGAAGGCTAATGCTGCCCAAGCGACCTTGGAAAAGTTTGGGTTCTACCTCATGAAGGTGTCTCTTCCTCACATCACCCTCACGAGGAGAAAGCGGATGAAAGCACTGCCCTTCTGGACAGACTCAACCGGCAGATATATGCTCAGCAAACGGTTTAGATGTTAGCAGATTCACGGAGCAGCCCCAACAGGCAGCGTCTATGGCAGTTACCACAAAGCAAGGATACGTGTGTAGTGAAGCTGAAACATGTACTCATTCAGTATTTCATGACAATGGATTTCATCGGTATTTGTACATTGAGACACATGAAGACCGTTTAGCTGTATTGCGGCAACAGTTCGACTGACTCATCCGCGGTTAACCCAAAAGGATTCTGCGGTTCAAATGCGTTACTTCCAACGCTGACACTAGTCGACGTCACTCGAGTGTATGTTAATTGCGATAAGGCTTGTATACTTGGTGGGCAGTAAGCATAGCGATTTCTACGTGAGACCGTGTTGACAGGTGTTAAACTGGTTTCGACAGGTCCCGGTGGTTCAGGCCCAACTGAAATTACTGTAGCGGAGAGGCACGTTTTTAAACTGATCCAAAGGATGTACTCTTCTGAAGCAGCTGTGCTTGATCTAGTCCCCCGGTTGCTACATGTGTCCATTCACGATGGTATTCCAGAAGTTACTTGACAGTCTTACTTCGGATTCTAAGTGGAAGCAATCCATCATTCATCCCATTTTCCATAGCGTTGACCGTAGCCTGCGCGGCAATTACTGGCCATTCAGCCGAAGGAGTGTAGTAGTCAAGCTACTCGGCAAACTGGCGAGGTGGTCACCCGAATGGATTTAATCTACTCAGCAGCGCACCACACGGATCCCGGTAGGGATTTACTTGGCTGATGGATTTATTGTTAGCTCGGGAGAGCTGAGTCTGTGCAGTAGACAATGGCTACATATTGAACGTGTTGTTGTTGAATATTTTGAAATCATTTCATATGGTGCCCCTCTTGAGGTTATTACAAAGCTAAGGGCGTTGGGTGTATCTGAAAGCGCTCTTCACTGAATGTCTGCAATTTGCAATGAAGAGAGTAATGTGTACGCGTGGGTCGCAATCTTATGGGTATCTCGCAAGCGTCGGTCATTGGGCGGCTGCTGTTTTCCATCATTGTAAACGATGTCCCTGGGTGGCTTGAGGTATTAGCGCTATTATTTCCTCATGGTCTGAAGCTGTGGAACTTTGTACATATCTCTGGGGATCCTGAATTAGGTCAACATGTCCTGAATTGGCTCTGGGATTGGTATATTTAGTGATTTTATACTGAAGCAAGTTGTCCAGCGAGGGAGGTATTCAGTCAGTGACGTTGATTTGCCTCTCTTCTCTAACCGCGTGGACGTACGTTTTGTTCATTCCTCGACTTTGCACACGGGTGACAAATGGAAAATGGCCGCGAGTAGAGAGCTCGGTATATCGTGGTTTGTATGCCGTAGTTTCAAGTCTAACTCGCTAACATTTAGGAGAAGATGTTCTCAGCATTCGTTTGGCCCCATCTACAATATCGCGTACACGATTGCCCGCACTGCCTCACTCGAGATAAAATCAACATCGAGTGTGTCGAATTAGCCCTACGAAAATTGGAAACAAAACTCAGCAGCGACCCGAATCGGATATTAATGAACACAGTGTCATTTTATGGTGTAGGTAACATTTAATCACTCTTCACTGAGACACACTTTGCGGCCATCTACCTGAGGTTTCTGGTTTGTGCTCATCATTCTTCCTCAACTGTTTGGACCACTCCTGGTAGGTCCATTTGGTCCTTGCAAATGTGAGCAACCTGTTGTGCCGACAGCGCTGATTGGTTTGCCACCTGCCAGCTCTGTGGTTCCATCGCGCGGTCTATCAGCTGTCATCGCTCGATGCGCTATTAGCTCCGAATCAGTGTCGAGTGCAGAAACTTGCTTGCCTTTGACCGGGACCAAAGGCGTGTCTGATTCATGACGCTGCAACTCAATTCCGTCCAGTTCATTCGGCCCGTGTAAACGTGGTCATTTCGTGTTCGTGATGCTGATTGTCTTTTCAGTTCACCAGCCACGAGTCGGTTTCGTTCGCGTGACTTGTCACAGACAGAGACAGCCGCCAATGAGTAGTAGGTTGTTTGTGGGGTTACGGGACTTGATGTACCCTGATCGCCTACTTAGTTCCAGGATGCATTTGATGCATTACTGAAGGCTTAGAGGAGACATGATCTCACAGTGTATTATCTGGGAAGGTTGATCCGGAAAGTCTTGGATATATAGCCCAGCCAAGTTATCCGATCTCCGCGGTCATCCCAGGAAGCCGCCCTCTGACATGACTAAGGTGGAAAGTCATGTAACACATAGAGTTATCAAGCGATGGAACTAGCTTCCAGAAAACGTGGTCAGCTAACTTGGAGTAAAGGGTTTAGAGCGTCTGTTGGCTACCTTTGGGTGGCAACACTAAACATTTCCCTTCCCCTGACCAACTCAAATCAATCTAGTTCAGAGTTCTTTCTGCAAGTTCCCATTTTCACTGATAATATGCTTTATTCGAATGACTTTCCCTTTATGCCTTTGATTTTTCCTATCTCTTGCTTACTTCAAGTAACCGATACAGCAGGGAATGCTAATGCAGAAAACATTCGCAGAAAACTTTGCTACTAGGGTGTGATACCAGTGTTGCGTTTTAGATTCATCAGGTCATCAGATCACTTTATCAGTTCCAGTCCCACCTGAACTTACACTTGAACTTAGATGACGAACGTCTCGTCTTTATAGCAGTAACGGATGGATTATTAGCGGTATCACACTGTGCTACGTAGTCACGTCTGTTTTCATCTTCCTCTTAAGGAAAGGACTTCTAGTTCTCACAGTGCTAACATGGATTTCCAGGTACTACCCAGCAGGGTGTTAAGTTGCTGAAAGTAAGGCAGCCACATGAGGACGATTAAAAAGGGAGGCGCATCATTTCAAATACAATAAAGGATACAAACCAACCAATTTTAATTCCTCGCTTGTTCTTTACCGTGGAACTTGTTTGGACCTATAGTTCGATATATTGGATCAGATGAACGTTTCGGTTAAGCGTAGTCTTCGCCAGTCTGTCTTGTTCGCCTGTGTGCGTGGTTCACATATGTTGAAGCACGCGCGCCAGGTCGACTGGTATCCAGTAAGGCTGATGTGTGAGATGTGTCGTTCATCGCGGGTTTGCTTTCGATGGCGACGGCTAATGCGACCGGTATAGGGAAATAGGTGCAAGGATAGTATTTGCAAATAAGGATGTAGCTACCACACAGAACCGTTTATATGGAAAATAGGTGACAGAGTGTGTATTCCAATAACAATAAATTTCTGGGAATATATCCGAAAAACATTGTAGTTATGCGTGTGCGCTTCAACTAAGACTCCACGGAAATCGGCAATGCAAACAGCATCATAGATAGCTTCGATATCACATGCATTTAATGCATTCGGTTACTGAACTGTTACGAACTTGTGCCAATAAGCAGAGACAAGTGGCAGATTTGCTTTGAAAAGTAGCATATGCCTCACACGGTGTTCGCGGATAAACTCCTCCACTAGAGTTAAGTGAGTAAATGTTAAGCAAAATAAAAGCCCCACAATCTGACGATGAATTGTTATTGAACCGAATGCATCTAAAGGTGACTGGAACGAGCTGATTTCTCTGCGCAATTCACTGAACTTGCCTGTTAGCAACAAAGCTTCTCACTCTCAAAGTTACAGCAGAGTGAGGAAACAGCAAGCGCAACCCTGATACCCTGAGCTGCATTCCACCTGGAAATGGAGCGTGGCACTGGCACCTTGTTATTCAATTTCACTTTTGTCCCTGTGAAGCATTAAGAGGGCGGAGAAAGCCCCTCCTTGAACCACATCCAGCTCACATCATTAAACGCTCTCTATGGTCCTTGTTTGAGTAGTCATCTGTCCAGTTAGGGTTAAGATGGTTGGCGGCATCTGGTTTCGGATTTGCCTGTCAATGTGGCCAGCCATAGGACGCCTGCGCCTACAGAGGGACCATGGGTGGCTTGCGCTGCACCACCCACAGCTCCTCCACACACCCCATATCCAGTGTAAACCCGAAGGAATAAGACCGCAAGGCATGCGAATGGGAGCCACATTTCATCAACGGAGCCGACCCACATCCCTTCACAGTCAGACACAAGCACGATGTATTTGGGGATCAAACGCACACCAGGCCGTGGCTGGACCGTAGTCCACTACACCCTGAGTGCATGGAACCGTTCTTTGAGCCTAGCGCGGCCACAAGGACCATGCATCCCATCCCCTCCAGCAACGACTAACTGTCTCCTGGATCCAGTATGAACGAGGTAGTGGGTAATAGATAGGTAAGCACCTTGTCAACATGCACATCAAGCGCAGCCACACCGGGGATGTCAAATAACAACCAGTCACTTGAAATGACACTATCAAATAAAATGTCTGTTAAAGCATACGGCTGTGCAGACATAACTTTCCTAAATTAGCATATGAAGTAAGCTGGTTAGCAACGAATCCACGATAAGTACAAAATGTCCAGAAGTTACTCAAAAAGTGCCACAAACACAACAAAGTTAACAAATATGAGCACAATTAGTGTAAGAAAAGTAGCCAGTTAATAGATTATTCAGGTAAGCAGAATAAACCAAATAAGTTGGAATGAAATTGATCCAGCTTAAAATGACCCAGTTTATGTGTAACTTGGTCTGGCCCAACTGCGCTGAAGACGCGTCATGAAAGTAACAGCAGCCTAAGCATGGAGCACCTGGCTAAGATTATTTGGCGGCGTCCGTATCCGGATTTGCCTGTCACTGTGACATCCATGGGGACAGTCACAGGACGCTTGCGCCTACAAAGGGTGGCTTGCGCTGCACCACCCATAGTTCCACCCACACACCCCATATCCGGTGTAAACCCGAAGGAATAAAACCGGGAGGCATGCGAATGGGAGCCACGTTTCATCAACGGAGCCGGCCCACACTCCTTCAACAAGCAGAACGGAAGCATTCCGGCCTAATTGGGAAATCATACACACCAGACGTACACGAGGCGGTGGCTGGACCGTAGCCCGTTCCACACAGGTTGCATGGAACCACTCTTTGAGCCTAGCGCCGTCACGAGGACGGTGCACTCCGTCCCCTCCAGCGACGACCAACTGTCTCCTGGAGACAGTATGGACGAGGTAGTGGGTAATAGACAGGTAGGCACCTTGTCAACATTCACATCAGACACATCCACACCGGGGAGCTCAAGCAACATCTACTTCTGAAATACAAGATTACTCATCACGCAGACAAACGTACCACATACGCCGCCTTATTGGCCTGGATTAGTAAATTGAATGAGAACATACTCATGGTGCTTCTATTCCGCATACAATAGTGCATTCTTCCGTACCTGAGCAACCGCCCTTTTGAGCAGTCCACGGAATTCGCATCGATCAAATTTGCCTTGGATTCGCAACACCTGGCTAAGATACGAGGCTGAATAAACACATCCTATTTCATAATGCAATGAAAGCTGGAACCCATGGTTATTATATCCGATTTCCGCTACGCTTCTAACTATTCATGGCCTTTTGCCGCCGGCAACTTGACCATAACACTGTAATGGAATTCCTTAACTGCCGTCCTTCATGCTACAAGTGTGTTTTGAATACACTTCTACACGAAAGTAGAAGCGGACACCGAACTCTAACAGAATTTTCGTCACTCCACATCTATCTGCCAAGTACGCTTGTGTCTAAAATGTACTATCCTACCATTACCGAAATGAAACATCAAGTGCGTAGACTTTTCTGTTACTCAGCTAACACACTGTAAGCAAGGAAAAAAGCAAGATTCGGATAGCCCCTTTTAGGTTGGCACTCGGAGGGAGGGGGGTAATCGATGAGAATTAACAGCTCTTTACTAAACAATCCGCCTTCTATCTGATGAGTTTGTGGTCTATTTCTGATCCGGCCTGCCGCCGACTGAAGCGCTTGAAACATTATGCTAAAACCAGCGCTCACCATCATTATCATTACGCACATTAGCTCGAGGTGATCAGCACCTCAGTTATTGGGCCGTAATAAATGAGAAAAGAAAAACAAGCAAGAGTGGCACGCCAGCTGATCAATTGGTAACGGTTGCACTTTAATACGGCGAGCTACCAGACAGCCATTGCGCCTCAACAAAAATTTTACGATGCGTAGGAAATGAGGAGAAGATTAAGCGGGAGGGGGATGAACAAAGTAACTCACAACACAAACGCAACTGAAGTTGGCTGCTAGCCATGTCAACACTTGTGTCCAGCCAAACGTACTCATAGTATTTCGGGACCCAACCAAATAATCAAGAGGTTCCAACCGCAGCCAATTTCGAACTAAGGGTCTGCATCCCTCTTAACCATGTCGTCGGTTGATCTCCCTTCCTTGCTTTCCATCCGCATCCCCGGACGCTCAGACAACCCACGTCGCGGGAGCCGTTGTGCTGGCATGCGCAACACGTGGCCCAGCCATCGGATCCTGATGTGTGAAACAACGGTGCTAAACCAACGCTCAATTATAGCTGAACGATCATCACTAGACGCTATCTGTGAATGAGTAACTCGACCTACAATTCTGCATTTAGTGACCCCCTGCTGCAGTTGGGGACGGGTTGTCGGCCTACCAGCTTAACAATGGAGAATGTATATATAAACTAGATAGGTGTTGGAACATTATTTCCACATAACATTAGACTTATTTTATTGTTTGCTAAAGCAACGGTGAATAAGGTGACATTGGAAGTTAATGATTTGACAAAGTAGGTAGAGTTGTATACTCTGAAACTTGAAGCATTGGTCCTGTTTATGTGTGACATAAGGGCGACTCGATAAACGTAGAAATGAGAGATTGCTATCAGTAGGTGCATCACAGTTTTGCGAGGCACTTTGAGCTGTATGCACTTAACCTTTTGAGTCCTGAGTTAATTTACCTATAGGTCGACATGAACCACAAAGTTTGCTCCACACACTGCAGAGCAAGTTATCGGAGTTTTGACCCTTATTTAATTCTTGACAGAAGGCTATTGTACGTATCCTTACGATTACCGGCAGGAATGACGCTTGCACTGAAGCAGTTTACAATTCAAACAAAGTGGTACTTCTAAGTACTTCCAGGGCACAAAGGATTAGAGGAACGTTGCACACTCATTCACGCCATGACATACAAAGGTTAATAATATCAGTTTAGTTTAACGCTGTCAGAGAATCCTGGGTCTTCCACTTCACAGCCAGCTAACACTCGGCGAGCACAAACAAGCGGCTAGATTTTAGTTTACATTTAGAACTTAGAAATCACTGACAATATAAGCCATTGATATGCAAGTTAAACATAACAATCCATGGGTCATTACCACCTCACCTGCAGGTCTCGCTTAGGGTATGAATTCACACGTAGCCAGAGCATGGTATCTTAAAGCTGGTGGGAAGATCAATCATCGGCGGTCACTAACTCAGTCGTGCTTGTGAGATGTGCTGAAACCCATTGGCTGCTATGGGCTAAATTTGTGCGCATATGTCAAGCAGATGGTTCAAGTGGTGCACCTGAGACAAAACAGCTCACTGGCATCATACTGTTAACTTCGGATTCGCAGGTATAGACCACAACTATTTCTTCAAGGGCTTCTGCTCCAGTACAATGTCAGTAATCTCAGGTCGATTAACTACAATTAGCGAAAGACTTATGTTGTTTGCGCTCTTAAGGTTTGGTTCAGCTTAGTGCTACAACGGTGGGTCTAGTTGCGCTGATCTGTGTTCCCGTAATTACAACAATAAACAGTATGATGAGAAACCAGGATGGAAAATCAAACGACAATTAGAAAATAACGGAGTTACCAAATAATAGATAAATTTTGAGCAAAATATTATCCGTGAGAATGACAGATGCGAAGTTCCGCTATAATTTCAGACGTTGCATGCCCAAATATCTCTCACAACATCCTTGTGTCTTAGACCGTGATTCATGACTGGGAACATGGCAACCACTAACGTACTCAAGCTCTTTTTGTATTTATACGATGGCGTTCACTGACCTCTTCGGTGTTTCACATAGCAGGAAAATTAGGCGTTAAATTGTCACACTGGGGAAAATGATCCGAATGTAAATAAAGCGCGTAACCAAACTTTGTGGTCGGCTCAAACAGAACGGACAACCCAGCACAAGGTCCGAGGGTTCACTGCAAGAAATCATTAGATCGGAATCGTTAATAATAACTCGATGCGCATGTCAGGCAGAAGCAATACTGTGTGGCAACTTTTGTTTAAACACGGGGATTCCTTCGCTGTTTTTAAACAGAAATTCCTATAGCAGGCTGAATTATGTTACGGTGTTGTACACCCACCTGTTGAGTGACAACATGTATCGTACCAACTCCATAGGCAAATGAAGCTCTGAAGAAAATGACGGAGTTTGCAGATGACGTTGATGAATAGTCCATTAGCGATGCCACAGCTAAATAAACCGGTGAACCGGTTAACCACCCCAAAAGCCCATTTTGATATAATGATAGCTATCAGCGCACCGGCACATATGTGCAGCACTTCATGCAATTTAGTTCGTTGGCGCATGCGGAGATGTCCCGTCAACTGGACAACGAATTCACCTGGAGCATATCGCTCGCGCACTCTGGATTAGCCAGTCGGAAGCATAACAATTTATCCATCTCCGGACTGAAACTCACTACAAAGATGTTGCTACTCGTTTAACTCACATATTTGAATGGAAAGTCAGAACATATCTAACGCTGACGAGCCTTGATATGAACTTGGGTGACAAGCCACTTGGAAACGTTTACCACGCCAGGAATCGTGTTAAAAATGTACAAGATAAATAAATGGCGGTTTCGAATCGGAAGGAGACAGGATTACTTGGGGCGAACGAATAAGCGATTATGCCTTAGTAGTGGAGGAGGGTTTACGCAGTAGGTTACGTGCACGAGATTTGTCCGGAAAGCAATAAGAAAGATATTTTCGGCGCAATTAGCTTGGCAAGTTGGCACAGAATGCAGGCGTGTCAATTAGCAGGTGGTGTCTCGAGATTTTACAGCGCGCGGATCGCTTGCAAAGTGAACGGTTGTTTGAGATCGTGTACTAGCGAAAATGTAGATGAGTTGCCGGGAGCGATACTCGATAAATGTTTGTCTAAGATTTGCAAAAACCGCAAGCAGGACGCTTGTTTTGAAATAGAAAGCCTAGGGGAAAGCCACCTAATCTAAAGCATAAACGTTTCAGTAGCACAAGAAATGCAGATGTAGTGGAGGGGATAGCGTCAAAAATGAAAGTCGCACAGGACTCTCATCAACATCACCCTGTTCACACACGCCATACGGCCACACTCTATCTCGACTACCGCCTAACCCGCGGTTATCCTTCCATTTCTTCTCATACATCCTTATGCGTGCACTCATTTATACCAATTCCTCGGGCGTTACTCAGTGTGGGTCATACTGTTGCTCCAGTTTACTTTCTTGGCGTACTCTCTACCAACATCCACGCATGCAATTACACCACGCTTGAGCTGTTCGAGAACAATTTTGATCATATTCAACAGAAGAAACTAAGGACTTTCGATCGACTCTGCAACCATCCCAGTAAACTGCCGAAAAACAAAGTTACGGGACAATTTGCGTCCCTCATCAAATAAACACCGCGTCCGAGACACGTAAGGACACTTATTAACGTCCCGCTCGCATCTTCGCGTACCGTGAGCCGATCAATGCAGGTCGCGACATCGTGTGTGTGTGTGTGTGCGCGTGCGTGTGTGCACTCAATCGTCAGACGGCCGACCACTGGATCCGACCATCCGCGCACGATCGCGCAAGAGAGGCGGTGAGACAGCCGTTTGTTTCTGCTGACCGATCTTGGCGCCGGAACAATTATGTTTGGGTCTAGGGTTAAACTAATTAATCACCAACACGTGCTCCACAGATCGCGAGTGGCCGACCAGCAGTGCTTAAAGGTGTCAGTGGAACGTGCACTAAGATGGTCAAAATATGGATTTCATGCACAAATTGCTCTATCTATTTTCACGCCAAATACGAAGACTTCAGGCTAACCGAGCTTAAAATGATCAGCAGCAGGACAGGTTCCCTTTGGTTCTGCGCAAAGCGTAATACCACCCCATTAGTTATAACCGTAATTGTACGGTAGCAGAAGTAAGATGGGCTGGCAGAAGTGGTTGCGCAAAGTTTAGGCACCAAAATGGTTTTAGTAGGACCGAGCAAAGCAGAATGTCCGACACAGGCCTCTCAACCGAACTCCCCTGCAAGCCAACGCAACAACGCCGGATATCACATCAACAAACTGACTCCTGCAAACACCGCCACTAATCCAAACCGTCCAAGCGTTCCTGAACACCTTACCTCCAGTTGGATTACAAACATTCTCCCAAACCCATTTCCATCTACCATGCTTCGCCGAAACTCAGAGCAAATACCAATGCCAGTGACTGATTGGCCTTAGTTGCATCCAAAATCTTTCAAAAGGCAGCAGCTGCAGGATCTTCTACAGCACCCAAGAGTAATATGAGAGGCGACCTTGGAGTGGTGCGTAGCAAATCGCCCAGTCTGCCAATCACGACCGATACTACCATGAAAGACACTCAGAAACCATGGGATACACTATCGATTATGGGTACCAACGTTCCAGAGTCAGCATCGAATTCGTTGCAAGGGACGCAGATAGACGACCCGAGCCAGTGGAACACCGTAAGCAGCCTTCTCGGTATTCAGACTAAGCCCACCAACCTGACGAGGATTACCAACCACCCGGGTTGCAAGCGCTATGATGAAGCCGGACTTTATTGGTCTGTGATAATTTCTGTCGATGAGGCGGAAGCAGTTTTGCTTTCGATTGCTCGTACTCAGAACGGATCCTGCTTGGTCGATATCTTTGTAGACCTTCCAAGGGGAGATAGTAAGCCAGCAAAGCAGAGCTTGAAAGAGTTTCTCATGGACATCGTTGCCAGTGCCGTTTTTGTACATGGCGTCTCCCAGTCTCATGAGGACGATGGATGCGAAGCAGAGGCGCACGACCATAAGCAGTAGTGCTACATTCGTAAGACTATGCTCAAGGATAACGTTTTAATTGCTTCGCACTCCAGGCTGCCAAGATCAGCAGGTTGCAAAGGGTGCAGCCCAAGATTAATTATGCTTGTGCCACCAACTAGACATATGGCATTAAATTGCTACTACCATGGCAGACACTTCGGAACAAATTACCAACCAAGCTCCGATTCAAAGTGGCAAGTGAAATGTCATCTTACCCAGAGCTCCACTTTAGCAGACAAAAGAAGTGGGGACTCCATTTGAACATCACACTGGAAGCAGGTCTGGAAAAAGGTGAGAATGTTCTTATGCAATCCTCAAATTACACGTCATACACTGTGGAAAAATGAGTTACCAGTGGTGACAATTATGATGCCGTCGAACTCAACTCCAAGCAACCGATGATACTACCAAAACCGTTACACTTTTCTACATGTACAAAAATGTCCAAGGTCTGCACAGCAAAGTTGCAGAGTGTCGGTTGCATCAGACAACAAACGCTTGGGATCTCATCTCCATAATCCAGATTGCGAAACAGCTAACGTCAGCCTTCAGACACGATCGTCCCAGCAGAGAAGGTGGTGTAATCCCATAATATTGCCATGAATTACAGTGCAAACCATTGGATTATCCGGGGACATGGGTCACTGCGTCTCAGATACAATGACGACTGCGTCGTGTCAGTCGTTTGGTATCCACTTCAGAGATGATTTCCCGCCTAATATCGGCGCCGACAAAAAGTATATTCTCAACTTTCAGCCACATTCTTATCACCGGTGATTTAAACGTGTACGACCTGCACTTCTTTGCCCCCCAGCTGAACTGCAAGACGTTGTCACAAGTAGTCCACTGTACAACCACATCACCTCACCTACCAGGTACAGAGCTGATAATAAACTATCGGTACCAGACCACCTACTTAAAACTAAGGCACTCATGATGGACAGGCCATTGATGGACACCCCACAATGGCTAAGTGATCAATGCACCATGCGATATACCATGTATGTTGCGCCGAATATTCGGACAGACTCATTGAAGTAACATGTAGGGTCACACGCTGCAATATCCTGACCGACCTGGTTGCAATGACCCATGGGGAATTCTGTAAACGTGCCTCCCCTAACTTCGCCTGGATTCATTTGGGTGGACATTTCAGCAATCTGATCATAAGTGATTCAGAAACGATGCGGCTTCGTTCCACTAATCCATCCTCGTTCATCAGAAGTAGAACTAGAAAGTGAATGTGACTAATGAATGTAGCTTGGCACACTTACAGAGCCTGTCCTAGTCCCGAACCGCTGAGCGACTACGTGACACAGAGCAACCGATGTGGTACTCTTGTCCGGGTGGAAAAGTGGCTCTGCAAAATCATATGACTTGCAAACTTGTCAACAACAAAATACTCCTAGCTAAGCATTTTAACACCATTAGAAGAGGGAAGCATTGTATGCTCCTGCGAAAGTAGCTGATGAGTGAATAACAATGACCCCAATTCGATGTATGTCTTGATCAGGTCGATAGCTAAAAATCGATGACAAGAGGTAGATAATTGGTCTGCACTGGTAAGAATGAAACTCCAGTAATTTTTACTGGAGTATCGGCCAGATGAAATGCGCCAATGTGTGAGTTCCTGTAATTGATGGGAGGTATAAAACAAGCTTTTGTTCTTTTAAAATATGGTGTGTTGATCGAGGTGCAGACCGTTTTTCTGTGTGGGCCACTACGACACCCTCCACTTAAAATGTCTTCCAAGGTAGCAAAGTGTTCGGAAGAAGTAGCCAATGTGCATAGGATACAATATGCCTCGAACTTTCAACTAGACCTCCGCCCCTGTTACATATCCACACCTGCAGCTTTAATTTCAGTATTTAATAGCATCACTTACACTGCCACATCTGTGTTGAAGTAACTGTTTCCATTGCGCACCTACATTGACCCCGAAAACGATGTCATTCACCCGGGGGCGCTAAACGTAACTGCAACGAGGCTGGCCAAACCATAAGCTTAGTTCTTCTTAACTTACTTGGACAAACCCATTGTGTCTACCATGTGGAAACATGGTTTAATCACGTCAATTTTCAAATGTGGCAATCACTCGGACCTCGCATGTACTCTTTCTGTGATCCTGTTGCCTGTACTTGCAAAATTGATAGAGACCATCATACCGGAGTTTTTAACGGACCATCTAGAACGCTACAACAGCGTAGTACCGGAGCAGCACCGTTTCCGCTAACACCGTTCGTGCACAACCTACGTACTCACTGCACGCAGTGGTCGTAAGGAAGTGGCCGAAACTTGGAGAGTGGCCGACGTCATTTACCTCGACTTTGCCAAACCCTTGGACTATCAGGATCAACGCATTCTGTTTCACAGGCTCATAAGCTATGAATTTGTGGATCCTGTTCTTGGATGGATCACACATCTTCTGCGGAATCGACAACTGCAGGTTAGAGTTGCGCTGTCCAATCCCACACATGCTGACCGAGTTCCATAAGTTACCCACGTGACTGACGCTTCGGCAATGCCTTGTAACACAACAACAAGGAGAATGGTGTGTACGCTATCCACTCAGGCACAGACAAAAGTTCTTCGCGGTTCGAACTCGTGCTTCAAGACCATTAGAATTGGAGTAACTTTTAATAACTGCAATAAAAACGTTCCTCTCAGGTGTGTGCATTGAAGTGTAGCGAAAGTGGAAGAACGATACTGCACACCAGACTCCATTCGATTCTGTACAGAGTGTCTGATCAACTCATACGTATGGCGCATCACAGTGCTGGCTCAGAAATGGGACAAGTTGAGAGCGATTGTGCAGCGTACGATTGTTGGAATACTGGTCGCATCAGAACCAGCCGCACCGGAAGACGATTCCCGTTGCCTACTCGTAGTAACTAATTTTGAACAGAATAGCCAAAACCAAGGTATAGTTAACAGCGTATAGCCAGAAACCCCAACGGCGAGAACTAGCAAACAATCTGAAGGCCTAGGTCTGTCAACCCCGGTGATCCCAATTTTAAAGCGATTGGTTTCTCCCGGGCTATATCTGTCTCACATGATACTCTATTGCATTCAGGTTTAGCTAATACTACCGAAATTTTGACAACTTAGGCAGCCGTCGTCACTGCATGCAAACCCAGGACAAAGTTAGCTGGCGGATCTGCAACTATGCCCAAGGAGGTTAGAGATGATAAAAATACCAATACGCTTCCGAGATGACCGCTCACAATGCGGCCAGTAAAAGGAAGCAGTCTCTTATCTAAAGTTACCAAAAATAGGAAAGCGCATAATTCCACTAAGATAATCTGCGCCAACTGACCTGAGTCAAAAGCAAACTCTATCAAAGACAAACTACTTGACGAGTATGAAACACTTGGAAATCCCGTGCCAATCAAAGGGAATCCAGTCTAAAAGGCTGCCTTGTTTCGCATCGTAAGTCACGCAAATTCAGTTCACTGTGGCAAGCCATAGCTACTTCAGGTGACGAAGTGGAGACCACCCTGTTGGCAACTCACCGCCTTCGTTATTTTTCGGGTGGCGTTTGTAAATTCCTTGACATCAATTAGAGTGCGAGTTGGCAAAGGAAGCAACACCCAGGAGAATCCTGCAAGCAAACCGACGAAACAGCGATATTTGTCCATGGTGTCCACGAAATACAGTCTTCCTAAGAGTCGCAGGCCCAAGCTCATGACTTGGAATATTGGCGATAAATTCGCGAAGCCGTACCTGTCTCCACGACATGACTATAACCTCAACGTCAAGGTTACCGACGTCACCAAACATAAAGGAGGTGGTCCAAGGGTGTTGGAAGTCCTGCTCTACTCCAACCAAATGGTTGAAAGGGTTCTCGGCAGCTGGCACCAATTGCGCACTAGTGTCATCAGAGATAATTCTGAAGGCCGTGGGGGTCAGGCCACTATTGGCTGAGAGAATACAAAACCAGTGAAACGTTTTCGCGCACCTAGCCGTAGGCATTTCGAACAGGAGCGCAGGATAACTCCCAAGCCGTCCGAACAGGAACGAACAGACAATCTGTTGCTGTTCGCCTCTAAAGGATTCTGTAGTGGGTGCTCTATGTGGCAGACGGAGACAGCCCTGGTGGGTAGGCAAGAAATACATGCAAAGACGATTGTCAACCGGTCACACAAGGGTCGGCATAAATTAAGGGCAAACAATTGTATGTTCCGATAAAACTGGCATGCGTTGCACTCAGTGGTTTTTATACAAACGCGCAAGGTCTTCTCAACAAATTGTCCAAGCTTCACTCTCGTCAAACCTCAATGTGTGGGGACCTCGTCAAGATCTAGTGGACTAAAGTCAGACAATACAGAGTCAGTTATCAGTAGTATGGAAATGTCAGGATGCCAAGCGGTAACCAGCCAAAAGCATGCCGTACTGGTTCGCCATAAGGAAAGGAACCCTTTGGAACCGCAATTGTATGCCAGCGAGGAATGAGCTTATAAGCAATACACACCACGCAATCATTTGACACCGAAAGAAACACGTGCCATGCAACACCTAACAGGGAGTGAGTAGATGAATGGATATTTCGTTAGTCTGAACCAGTGCATCTAGTATAAGCTATTTTCGAAAATATGGTTAATTGTTTAAACCCGGGAGAATATTTGTAGCTCGGGATGCGGCTAAGTATACGGGTGTTCTCCGAGCTGGCTGATTTGACTGCAGACATTTATGGGGGCCACTTACAGGTCCAAGTAAATAATCACTTGGATCTGTAAGTGATCTGCATAGATAGCACTGATGATGTCGTCTAGCCTGGTCATGAAATGTCTGCAGCCAACTCAACCAGTTCGGAGAATATCCGCATACACTGATGTTTGATTCTGCTTGCACCTTGGGTTCTTACCTTGCTGCTGCGGCTAACCAAGGTGCTGCCCGAATGTCCCCTGGCTGGAGCCGCTTGAAGAACGGGGTTTGAGAGTATTCTTGGAGGATTTCGAGTATGTGACGGAGGCTGCTGGAGTCGAGCCCGACTGGGCGAAACCGGTGGCCCAGCAGAATCTCCACAAGGGCAGGGAAAGCAGTCCTGGAGGCGGCGCGAAGAGTTCCTGTCAAGTTGAAGTGGGCAGCCCCGAATGATTCGTTGGTGTTCAGATTAGGCAGTCTGGCCGACCGCGAGGAGGCGATGAGGCGGTTCTAGACGGCAAGATTTGGTGTAGGGGTGGATCCCCTCGTGTTTGCAATTCACAGCAGGAGCTTGTTGGACCGGGACTTGCTGGGAATGGACGAACCGTCAAAACAGCAATTGCTGGTGGATCAGTTCATGGCCGGTCCCTACACCCAACCACGGCACGTGTCCGGGTTACGAACGCTACTCGAGATTCCAACTGAAGGAATTGGCGCTGGTTACTCAAGAGCTGAGCGACGCTGGGCTGAAAAAGGGACTCCACGGAGGCGTGAAGCGATTGAATAAAATGGCACGGATGATGGAACAGCTAGTACAAGATGTCAATGGGCTTCTCGCTCAAAACTTGAAGGAGCGAGCAAGGGGATATTGCTTTCTTTGCATGAGACTGGGACACTGGAAAAGACAAGGCCTTGTGTTGCGGGCTGCTGCCCGTCCAACAACTACACGCATTCAACATGTTTCTTCACAGGACCGAGGAATGTGTACTCAGGGCGCTGAGTAGGGGGCGGTCGAATCGATGGTGAAAGTAAATGGAACGGTGTCTGTTTTGCGGGGAGCCTGCTTACACCCAGCGTTCAAACCGAGAACCGCGGCGCAAAATTGGATCGATCTACATCTGGAGCTCAAACGCAAGCAACGATCAACCGCAAATCTATGTGGGGTCATTAGCAAGTTAAACCCTGACCTTGAAACGTTTTTAGCTGTGCTAATTAATCTTACTTAGCACCTCCGATGTTGATGTGTTTAGTAACTGCCTTTAAGCTATTTATTCCGCTTTGCTCCCATGCAAAAGAAGCCTCGGTCCTGCCTGGTCGTTGGTGTTCTCATTTCTTTGCGAGTGGAGCAGACGGGACGGCACAGCAGTCTGATGGATACGGGTGTCGCGGTATCGCTGATCAAGCATCGGCAGGACGGAATGCTTCAAGTGTGTTCCATGATCGGGAGGACTGTTGGCAGTTACTCAGTGGGCATTGATGGTATGGCCGAACTCATTGTGGGAATCGGGCGATGGAAACTAGCGCACGTCTTCATTGGATCACCAGTTGCGAGGCAAAACATATGGGGAGCGGCTTTTTGGGAGTTAAACACGGATATGGTCTATTTAGAAGGAGGGACGTTATTGACTGAATAGAGGTCGTTACCACTCATTGGCTGGAGAGGAAATATACCTTCGCAATCGGTTGTTGCTGCGTTGCATTTGAGCCCGACCTTGTAGTCACTAATCACAAAGTATCAACCTTTGTTTACGGATGACGGCAGCCCGTATGCATTTTTGCGACTGGATCGAGCAATACATTTCGCTAACCAGTCAGACTTATCAGCCCTAGGAACCACGAAGGATAACCATCCATTTGGAGGCTAAGGTAAAAGTACACGATATGCTAAACGCTGGAGTGATTGAAGAGGCACACAGCCCATACAATTCACCAGTTGTCTTGATGAAGAAAGCTAATGGGAAGTACCGTTTCTGTGTGGACTTCTGAAGGCTGAATAAACAGGTTAAACAGTGTACACCCATCTTTGAAGTTCACCAGTGAAATCGAGAGTGATGGTAAACTGGCATTCTTGGACGTTTTACTAAGGAGAAAAGAAGACGGTTCACTAGAAAGAAGTGTGTTTCGGAAAACGACGTGGGTCGGTCAATACACGCATTTTCGCAGTTTTGTGCCCTTGAAGTACAAACGAAACCTCGTTCGTTGCCTGTATTTTCGCGCGGCCAAACTATATAGCCCAGAGACCCTGGAAGCCGAAAAGAACCGTATTTTCCAAACGCTATAAGTAAACGGTTATCCAGCTCACTTCATCCGAAAGCACGCAGTGATTCATGCTCATCATGAATTGTTTACAACTGTCCCAAAGAAAGATGTGTTTCTATCAGTTCCCTTTAAGGGAGATATTGCTTTCGATTTGCTGAACAAAAGACTTTCCGCTGCAGTAGCTCTAATGTTTCCAGCTGCGTATCCACACATCATTGCTGAAACTATGCCGTTTGTTGCCCAACGTCTAAAAGACAGACTCCCGGTCCAGTCCGAATCTTATATGCTATATCAATTTACTTGCACCTGTGGTGTGAAGTACATCGGACATACGACTAGGCGTCTGTCTAAACGGATGTCGGAGCACTGTCCCACGGCATTGCAGAAAGGTACTATCGGTTGCATCAAGAGTTCTATCCTAGAACATTTGGTCGACAGTGGACATCAAATTAAGGCTACGGAGGCTTTCAAAGTGTTTTATGTTGTCCCAAAACGCTACCTTAAGGGGCTGAGGAAACCAATGTTACGGATGGCCGAAGCCATTGCGATTAGGCTTACACAACCTGAACTATGCAAACAGAGAGCGCTTATTCAAGCGCTTCTTCTGCCCTGGGGCTAACACACTTCCAAACAGCTTCCACTTCACACGCTGACAACCACCGGGTGATGAGTGCGTCACCCAATCAGTTGAGAAGCACGTCATATGCCTCGTGAGCATACCTGTGTATCTGTATGTGGGTATCTATGTCTGCCTACGTATACTGTGGTAGCCGCAGCTTCAGTGGATCGACCAATTTATCGATTAGGACAGCTGACCTTCTGCCTCGCTTTGAATCGCTAACCTTTGTCGCGCTTCACCAGCCTATCCCGCTTCAACTTTCTATTTTATAATTGTAAACGCCTGATGAGATTTATCGAAAAGAGTACTCTTCGCTACCCTGTGTTTTATTAATTCCATGGGTATAATATTCGAGTTGAATAAATTCTCCTTGAGACGTTTCGTTCCATTGCCTTCACTTACTGACCTTTTTAATAGATTACAACAGTCGAGGATACTGACGGTTCTGGATCGGAAATCTGGATACTGGCAGCTGGCATTCCAACTAGAAGACCGGAAAAAGACGGCCTTTACCCTCGGTGAAAAACTATACCAATGGAAATGCATGCGTTTTGGATTAGCGTGGACCCCGTTAACCTCGATTTAAATGCATCGCTTGCTGAGTGGCTTGCAGGGGATTTAGGTGTACGGGGATGCTATAGCGGTGTGTAGTCAATCAGAGGCGGAACACAGCGGTTATCTCGAAGCGGTTTTGGAACGGATTCAGAAGTCGGAACTCCGCATAAATGGACCGAAGTCCCAGCTTGGAAGGACTGGTTCACCTTATTGGGCCATAAAGTGGCACGACGTGAACTGAAACCAATAGCTGAGCAAATCTTAACAATACAAGACACCCCAGTCTATACCTCAAAGCGTATTCTCAGAGCGCTCCTGGGTCATGTTAGATACTACAGCAAATTTGTCAAAATTTCAATACTTTGGTCTCATTCTTGTACGAGTTGCTGTAACAAAACAAGAAATTCACTTGGATTGCAGAAATCCAAAAAGGGGTTGGTCACATACTACAAGAAATGGGAAAGCGGGAGATTACCACGAAATTTCCCATTTCTGGAGAAATTTTCATGGTGACCACTGATGCGCGGGTTTGAAACAAAGCCATGGGACGATTATGTCAGCAGAATGTTGACCGAGGCATGACTGAACGATCTGCTTACCGACGCCGAGCTCGCACTATCTGGTGTGTTGTCCTTGCGCAATGACCGACGCACTCATGGAGGCGGTGTAATTCTTTACAATCGATCTGACCTTCTCATCGACCGCATAAGTGATCCTGGGATTCAGACCGTGCACTACTTATGGTGTTGCCTTCACCAAGTGCAGGGCGATGTATGCTTAGTGGCCATTGTATGCCGCCCACCAATGTCCACTCCAGAAATGGACGAGGACCAAGCTTCTGCAATGGAGAACCTTTGGAAACGATCTTACAACTACATTCTCATGGTAGGGGACTTCAATCTGCATGTCCCAGAAAATCATACCAACGAGTACAATACGGGCACTGAACCCAGTGTAGTGTTCATCCCTCGTTTCCTTCCGGATCTTATAAGTCGCATTAGGCGCATGTATCTTCATCGATCATCAAATCTTGCAAAGTTGGATAGTTGGTTGCTTCTCCAGCTGTCTCAGTCCGGGGTTCATACCTTGCGCCGTAAACAGAGACCGTCGGCTGTGCACCAGGTGGAATCGCTGGTGTAGTGCCTTCTTCATCAGAGTTTACAAATGCCACATTCCACTCGTCGCTAAAGACCGTCTTCTCGATTGCCGTCGTGACAACCCCCTCCGGCAATGCTAACAGATGGAGAGCTGCAGCGTCCAAGTTCAGAAATGTGGACTCCGGCAGGTGGCTGTAATCGGCAGTGTTTGTGTCTGTGGCCAGGTGCACTGGAGGGGAAGGAACGTGAACGGGGGCATTTCTTGCGTGCCTGCTTGCAGTCGCTGATACAGTGCACGTAAGTCGTTTAAAACCGTATTCCAAAGAGCGCACGGTTCTTGCCTTTTGATTATTGATGAGTCCAACGGGGCTATTGATAGAGCAAGTGCCCCATTATTCTCTCTCGTCCGCAGTCGGCTGACCGGCAGTTCGTTGACATCCACGTTAGTAAACTGTACGAAGTGCAGCAAGTGTCTGCATGGAAGTCCAAATCCGACGTTAGTTTTACATGTGCACCTATGGTTGTCGTGGTTTGCCGTCTCCATTCGACGATCGCAGAAAACGATTGCATGCTCACCGTTGCTAAAAACCACAACGGGATAGGTTGAACTCAACTCTGACGCTATTACGAAAATAACGTACGGCATCAATCGGTCCAACTCCGGATGACCGACAATACGGACGTCGCGATGAGATGCATCTGATATCGGTTTTGGTTGGTTCCATATCAGATACTTGGCACTCATCCGTGACACTCGTATGGCTTCCTACAATTCAATTCGCCCATTCAGTAGTTACATCTTCATGCGGCGATGCATCGATTCTGCTATATTCATGTCGTGTACGTCGTACGTTGCAGTACCAGGCATCCTGCTGTTCGCCCATTTGCAGGCGTTGGGAAGAATGAAGGAACTGATATAGTGAACGAAAGGTTGATTATTAGTACGAATGAGCTCCAAATTAGCTAAATATTTCCAAAAGTTGCACGTTTACATCGTGAGGACAAAAAATTTGAAGGAAGTGGATTGGAGAAAACGTTTGCTAACATTTCCAAGTATATGAATGCGACATATGATCTGCGGAAGGAAAGAGGTTGTGTAATGCGTTCTCTATGGACAATGCACTATCGGACATCATGCACCTGAAGGCAGAAGCACCACCCACAAACTCCATAGACGTGCGGAAGAAGGTTCTGACCTCAGCCTTCGTCTTTTGCCAAAGAAAGGCAATGGCAAGTGGCGGACATTTGTGAAAGCCACCGGCTATAAGTAGTTGGTATAAAAATACCTCTGTCAGTTAGTGGAGGTGCAATCAATAAGCGAGATGTCGGGAGATGTCGGAATCCGGGAGTACGGTCCCAACGTTTCGGGTGTGGAGTAGACGAATTGGGTGAGCCGATTACTAATGGGTAGACCAATTTGGTAAGATTCGCTTTGGTTCATGGCAATTAGATTCCAAGCCGCATAGGTAAACTACAAATCCGGAAAAGCACCGGACGCAACTTTCGCCCGATTGGGGTTCGTCGTTGGCGCATATCTACCGGTCCCCTGCTGGGGATCGAACCCATGACCGCTAGAGGCTAACGCCAGCTACCAAGCAGCTTATGCCACTGAGCCATGGGAGACGGCTGCGGACAATTCCGTATTGAAACCTAACTGCCAGATAGCCCGACCCATTCTCCACTACCGTGCAGGTTATTGCCCGTGTACAGGACAGTGGTTGGTCGACATGGTTAGGTCTTCTCTTGCCAGGGCTGTGCATCCACATTTCAATTTTGAATACTGGTATTGCGTAGATTTTAATTAATAATGATTCGATGGTTGTCATCGCGCAAACACTGGGCTGGCCATCGCTGGTTTAGCCAGTATTTATCCTAAACTAAAATACATGTTACCTGGATTGTTGCGCTCGAACATGTGCCTCGTTCGAAGCTTGTCGACGTACCCGTTCGTCATTGATTTCCCGAACTTCGATCGGACGTAGAACCGGATGTTGAAACATCGGCTTCGGCATTCAAACATCGGCCTGATTATCTGCAATTCTTTCGGCTCCAACCGACGGTTTCTACTGAAGCACTTTAACACTTCGTCTCCTAGAAGCTCGTGGTGATGCATCATGTGGAACCTAGTTATTCGGAACGAAATCCCCAGCCTACCAACACTGAAATATGCCCCACAACTTGTGTGATCCAATAGTCTTTGTCTTTTGCCTTCGTTAGGACGGACGGCAAACACTTTCCGGTGGCACTGCTAATTTAGCAGTGTCTTCTCGCCGGAGGCATCCGCTTTCGACGTTCGAACACTGTAGTATGACTCGATTCTATCGAACCGCTTGATGTAGCGCACCAGTTTGTGGGTGTTGCCATACAGGCCGCTGCTCACGCCCTCAAGCAACGGAATGGCACCGCTAACCGTCTCACACATTGCATCACTTTCACATTTGTTGTCGAAGGATCCAGCGGTAGAGTCTTCGATGTAGCCGCATCGGCATTTTTCATTGGTCAATGATCCTTTCATCCCCTAGGAACACGAAACTGTAATCCCCACCGAATCAGCGCCACAGGCGTGATCCGAATGGTCAATACGTTGCTTAGCCACGGGAAACTTTCACAATACTGACAAACTCGTTAGTAGTATATAGTACAATGCATTTGTGTAGTTACATGTTCTCAAGCTGTGCTGATAGCACCAGCCGCGCTTGCGCTTTTTTCCAAGATATTTATTCCTAATAACTTTGCAAGTGTTCCTGACTTTATGGTCATATTCCATGAGGCACGGATTTAAGGCAGTAACACATAACGTTTTTAAATGGTTGACGGCGTAGGGCAACCTTGACCTTGAGACTTGATCAGCAAAAAACAAATTGCTTCAAACCTAAGCATAAAGAATCCGCACTTGGTAGTGTAACATAATCCAACGAGAACAGGAACGGCCGAATTTGAAGACCGAAGCGCTTGCTCGTACAAAAGCCTAGCAGTAGAAAAGTTCGTATCAATGTTGCGATTTGCGCTTTTTTTAAAAATACTGCGGATATTGCCTTCTTCCGGGGAGGAATGTAGTATAAAACATTGGTGGATATCAGTCGCGTCATTGAATCAACAGATGTCTACTGCGTCCATGAGTGGAAAGAGCGCAAACTTTCTGAGTAAGTAGAATGTCCTAATTATCCGCTGTCCAGGAAATAGCAGCCGCGCTTGGTCAAACACTTACTCCTTTTAATTAATATGGTGTGCTTACTGACTACTCCTATGAACAGTCGGGTACGAATGGACTAATATAATTCAAATAAAGCCGTAAGAAGACGAACACTGACAGATGTCAACATTTCGTATTGTCTCTTCAGTGCCAACACAATAACATGAAGATATATACTACGACAGGTAAGGTGAGACCGGAACAAATTAGAATAGGGTAGGGGCAGGCGTGACACCCCTACGCCCAGGGCATCCGTAGGCTTACGAACAACTGTTTCTGCACACAGAGTCACTCGTGATCAAATTGTCATGCTTATAATTACATGGTGTGTGTTTTCTGTCCACCAAGCACTGGAACATGTACGCAGTGTTTCCTACACTATACGAAGTAAATAAGAACGCAGGTAACGCTGCTAATGTCAAAAGTCGTTGTTAACATGTAGGGGAGTTTGAGGACGGGCATGAGGCTGTTCAATCCTTGATGGCACACGGGGTGCGGCTGTGATATATTTGACTTGAATGGCGAAGCAGCATTTATAGTCAGTGGGTTGATTCTGACGGCTATACCGCTCGCTTAGGTAACGATTTTTGTTCATGTGATACAGCTACAGGGCTCAACATTAGTTGATGTATGGTCCACTGCCCAAAATCTTCGAGAGAATCTGCTGATTTCAAGTGGTGTAGTGTTTCTTTGGTAATTGTGAATGAGGAAGGATCGGAGTTATGACAACAATATTTACTTATTCGCTAAGCTGTCAATAACCCAACTGCAGTAGGAGCGCAATAACCAAGTAGATAGTGAGGGCCTAGGGCCGATGAAGGTTCACTTTAAGTTACATTCGCATGGTCGCTTTTGGTGTGCACTCGACTGGCCTTTAGGTTGAGCAGAGACGACGATCACACGGTAACTAAAATTAAATATCATTGGTCGCTTTGCCACGTTTACCGCCTCTAAGGGTTGTTGCTAGCGCTTCGCTGTTCTCTACGGATTAAAGATCAAGATGAACTTCGTCACGTGATATGCCCACATAACCGACCCGAGTCCGAGTATCTGGAAGGCCTATGTTGTCCATCGTAACCGCCATACGCAACTAGTGCTTGAGTACAAAGTTGCATGTCAACAGGCTTTAGCAGAGCAATTTACTTCAAACCACAAGCTTCTGTTCCAGCACGTGAACAGCCTTTGCATGGTGAAAAGTGGATATTCCCCTCTTCAAACAGTGAATTTTCCCTCTTCACACAGTGGATAGTCTAACACAAACTGCCAAAGGCGCGTCAAATCTTCTACCACAACAATATTCACCATGGTTTCATTGCTTCCCGTGGTCTCCTGGACCTTCGGAATCTATGGTGCTTCCACCAGTACTCACTCATATAAGTCTTACGGCAGACACCGTGATGAAAAGGCTACTATTCATGCGGTTGCACGTCTGTCCCGGAATTGGCGCCCAAGGACGCTTGTGGCGGCTAATCTTTTGGCTGTCCCCTTAGCGCGGCTGTTCCAGCACTGTCTTGATGAGAGGCACGTTACTGCAAATTATCGACCAGTGACTCTTCTGCCAATTCGTTCAAACCTTCTATAGGCTATCATTGCCGACGGACTCACGTCTTACCTAGATAGTTTTGGTCAATTTGTTCAGCAGCAACACAGCTTCCGCCAGAATCAGTCATGTACAACGACCCTATTGTTAGCACGAGATAGCTGGACTGAACCGGTAGATGTAACTTACCTTTACTTCTCTAAGGCATTCGACCGGTTGAAACATTGTATCCTTCTCGCCAAATCTTGTTCGGTTAATACTACCAATTCCACCACGGGACTCAAAACCCATCAGTTGTCCAATGAAAAATACATCAACACGTTTCTCCAAAAAGGAGAAGATGAAACCATATCACAATTTTCCAACTGGTATATGCTCCAGTGTGGCTGAATCCGGGGCGACACTTCATAAAATGTAAGCTACTAGACGACATGAAACAATGGGACTCCCTGTAGCAATTAATAGGGGTTCAATATAAGCCAGCCGGTATGATGCGCCTCGTACGTCATCCGAATTCCATACACTACGGTTAAACGCGGTTACCCCGGGTAACAATTCAGTCAGGTAAGAATGTAGAGGTAGTGGATAGGTTCTCATGTTAAGCACTCACCTCCGTACAACCGCATACACTGTTCGAACTTTTCCATATATTCCTTGGAGTGAACGTCAGAAACGCAAACAAAATGCGAATGAATTCGGTAAACAAAAGGACTTGCAATCAATCTTTGTCCACGTTGTCCCTGTGCTCCAAACATTAAGCGAGTTTGAATCCAAGCGCATGACTGTGATGAATGGTGTTTTATTCGTGAAATACTCTCATTCGAGAACGTTATCACCAATTCGACGTCCATGTTACTGCGATCAGTTAACTACAATCGGTGTAGTTCCCGAGTGATAAAGTAACACTGCAATCCAAACTGATACAGAAAATGTGATTTAAATGTCTGCTGTACGGAAATATGCAAGCTTGAATTTATTACTTCATGATGAGGCTGCAGGTCATTTGAAAGTTTAACGCGGATCGTATTTGGTCCGCGGGCCGGACTTTGGCTATCCCTGCCATAGAGGAAATACGCTGCATGGAAGCAGGTCCCCTTGGAACGATCCCATGGATGGCCGTATGACTTTGCTTGTAATCTTGGTTACATCTGCAGTAGTTAATTTTTCCAGTTCCTTAATCTCCCTAATACTTTTAAGCGGTCACTCATCTCAAAAACCCATTTGGGATCCGTTGTAAAAGACATGTACAATTAATTATTTTATGCGATCCCGATGTACAACTCCATCAGTCCACGCAGTTGGACTGTGTCTCACACTGTCGAAGAATAAAACGCTTATTTATTTATAGGCCAATCAGTGTGCAGCTCAGGACGCGGCAATGACAAAACACGCCGGCAGCTAAAATAAGACAGGGTGGTCATCCTCTGGTTGGCACTGAGTACTCTCTATAACAACAACCCGGAACTGCCCTAGGGATTGCGTCGGCGGTCCTGCAAAAAATGGTTGTCAGCCGATCCCACGAGGGTCGGCATAGATCCTCATCGGAAGTCAGCAATCACAAACACACTTTCAACTTTCGATGACCTCACCTGCTTGCATACCAATGCACAAGGTCTTCTCAGCAAGCTAACCCAATTTCGTATTCGTCAGGTTTCTACACCTTGAGATATAGCTATGGTCACTGAAACATGGCTGCACACGGAGATTACCGATGTTGAGATTGCTCTACCCTGCATGACTTGCCCACGAAATTATCGGCCTAGTAGAGGAGGCGGTGTGATCTTGTATTACCGATCCGACCTGCATGTTGATACCATCGACGCTCTGGAAGCGCACGTTATAGACTCTCTTGGGTGTCGTATGAACCTAAGTCGAGGTTGTCGTGATGCGCTCTCGATACGTAGAAGTCCGACTAAGCGACAATCAGGACTATATTTACATAAAGAAGTAAGCGCTGTTTGTGTGTTACAGAAACACTGCAGGGCGTTCCAATATGGGTTCGGCGTGCACCTTCTTGGCCTTGTATTACACCGCGCCATCTCACACTAGCCAAGAATTCTAATCGGGATGTTTAAACAGTCCTCTTTCTCGTGCATGACGTTCCGCCAAACGGCTTCACCATCCCCGTTCGCACACTCCGGCCCGGTGTTTGTTTGGACAGCGTTGGTAAAGCAGTTCCTAAAACGTAGTACCACTAAGCATGTAACGCACGCTTCCGAGACACGTAATCCCAGCAAGCAGAAGACGTCTGAACAACATGAGGTTTACCAATCAATTGAGATGGTACAAGATTCACGGAAACGCGCCGTGAGACCGGGGGTGTGTGTCAATTGATTAGCTAGCTGGTGTGAGTGGTAACCAATCCGCGCACGGTTGAAGTAAACGGATGGAAGTCATTAGCGTACGTGACTTCACTTCATTTTGTCTTTAGACTTCTGCTTGCGGTCATGGGGTGAAGGCGTCACTGGCGACAAAAATTCCAGCAAACATGTCGATTTTGTTCGAGCAAATGCAGATGCTTCTTCAACAGCAACCACTGCAGTTTGAAAAATCTCAGCGAATTTGATCGAAGAAGGGGATCGTGAGGCTTTTACGGAGAACTTTCAGGCAATTCGAACCGTAGATTTCTGCCAAATACTTTCCGCCTACGTACGCCGTCATGTTGAATATGTAATTCAAGCATGACACCATTGCTAAAGCGGGACCTCACGGCCTTGGAGATTCCGCAAAGTCAAGCAACAAAAAATGTAAGTGGACTGCGCCACTTGTCATACGAACAGCGCCCTAGAGTGCTAGACATTTTCAGCGAACGTTATCGACTTTCGCGTGGTAACCTAAGCACGGTTTCCCAAATTGTAGCCAATCCTAATCACCATTGCCACCACCTACTGGAGCTGCTTCGCAATAACAGACTGTGGTCATCATCACAAATTGGTAGAATAATACAACCGGTCGGAGTGTCGAAGGAAGTTCTCGCTGCGTGGTTGCCACACATAGAATACCCTCTCAGAAGCTGTTATTTCAGCCCTTACCTTGACCGTGTTCAAACCTCGTATGGACGCCGCCCTGGACATACTACACCATATCACATAATCCAAACCACCCACACGAGAAGCAGGAAACCATAAATAAATCAACCTAGATCCAATTTTGCCTGAAAACCACAGATGATGTCCTTGGATAAGACATGAAACTAAATGTGAACCGCTCAGACGGGAATACTGTAACCGGCAAGCTGGGAATTCGAGGTTGTTCAATATGTTCTGTTGCTACCTTTTGCCTTTACTTTGCTCACCCCTAACCGATCATCTGGCGCGAAAAGTAAAGGTTCAACATTTTTCTCCGCAATAGACCATTGACTGTTCACCATATAAACAACATTTTACAGCTGCCAGTGCTGTGATTGAGACTCTTGCTGATACGATTCTGGAATATGCACCACTTAAGATTCCTTTAACGAGGCATGGTGCAGTGTGTCTATAAGCTGGAACCTGTGGCAATAGTTTTTCTCTGGTCCAGAAAACTCTCAGAGTTTCCAAGTTTAACACTGTTGGGAGAATGGACGTGAAAATGCTTTGCTCTAGAGATGGATGGCGCAAAAACGACTTAGCAATAATGCGTGAAGAATTCCAAGGCGCCATATGGCTTCAGTAACTAAGCGTCCAAATGATAGGAGCAACCAATCAAAGCGGAGTTAGCTGGATAAAGGAGACAAACCAGGAAGTCAATTGGATGTGAATTGAAAGGACTTTACAGCTGGTTTTAGCAAATTTGATCATCAATTAATGTGACCTCGCTAACTGCATGGTGAGGTCCGGATCCACTTCAGTCAGCTTCATATCTCTTTTGTCCGACCGAATTAATGTCAAGAAAGTTGTCACTATTAGTATTCGATGACGGCATTTGGGTTTAGCAGTGCTGCCAACCAACAAGTATGGGAGTAACCCGAGGGCAAGTGCCAACACCCTGCTGTCGCCCCCCTCTGCTCTCGTACCCTCTCCTTATTAACTCTCCCAATTCTCATAACACGCTAGTGCATACGCTCACTCGTGACAGCTCGAGCAGCGCCATGAAGAGCACTCCATTTCCTGGATCTAACGTGTGCGGACCACCTTTAACTTCCACAGGGAAATTTTTGCACCTTTCTCACGGAAACCCAAGAGCATGATTATCCAACTCTTCTACCATACAAAGACATGGTGATCACGAAAGAAATCAACATCTCACTCGGACGACCAACTAACTGCAGTCCCAACTGTAGTGGTTTTGCTGGAAGCAAAAGCAAGGTGGCCAACTTATGACTTGGGCCAGGAGCATGAAAGAGATTACGTCAAAGTTATCAGTGGTCGGGCGCTCTCGGCTCCCTGGCTGGAGTGTGAAGGATCCGGAACAAACATTGTTAGAAGCACTGTCGGCATGGCGGACCTGTTGTGAATGTCCATTCCCATGAACACAGTTTTTCCCTCTCCCTTTGTTAATTGTATTTCCCATGCGGCGTGGCATTATGCCATTTGTACTATTGGCCCCGTTATAAATATATATATATATATATATATATGCTACTAAACTTTTCATACAACCAAACAACGGAACATCAAGCACAATTGCATACTCACAAGCATTGTGAAAACACATCTATTGCAAAGGTGAGGATTATCTTTTCTGTCATCTGCATTTAACCACACTGAGCCACAGAAAGGTGTTTCAATATCAATCAACAGTGTTCAGGACACCCCTTATGAAGTGTGTGGGTTTGATCAACACGCCGAATGCTTATCACATGGAAACTTACATGCTGCGTATCCTAGAGTCAGCAAAACTGACAATCTGCATATACGCACCGACAAACTTAGAACACAAAACCTTGTTACCCACAAGAGTTGTGAACCCACATATATTACAAAGGTGAGAGAATTTTCCTTTATTTATATAAAACCAAAAAACGGTGCAACATTGCATACAAACAGGTATATAAAAACTGCATCTATTAAAAATATCAGATTTTTATTTTCATTTATTAACATTTATTCACACTGAGCCACAGCAACGCGTGGCCGGGTACAGCTAATATAACTATATATATATATATATATATATATATATATATATATATATATATATATATATATATATATATATATATATATATATATATAAGCCAGAGAGCCTATGGTTCGCTGAGGCTGGCGGTGGCCAGATCTTGACAGATGGTTTAAGATCAAGGACACCAACCCGCATGATTCAGTGAACTGACCAAGTACTAGACCCACTGTCTTTCGGGTTTCTATTTAACCGAATGCTTTGGCTGAGGACCCGAGTCGTTCTGTCAGGTGTGAGCACCCTGCCAGTATCCTAGTCCATTTTCTTCGGAGGTTATGAAGTGGTCGATGGCTCACTTCCCGTAAAACCTAGCCATGGGAGACAACAGGTCTACGGAGTATAAGCTCAAAGCTCGATTTGCACAGAGCACGAGCGCCACGCATTTTCTCTGACGGTGGGAGGACACCTCCGGGTGTTCAATGGTTTGCTACTGCCGGCCTCAAGCCAAGCAGCCCCTGGTCAAATTGGTGCAAACCCGCCAAAAACCCACCTGCGTCTGGCCGTGATCGAAAGTACATATTCTACTACGGTCGCAATTGTTCCAGAACCTCAAAGGCTGCGTGTGACGGCCGTCAAGCAGATCCCCATCTGTATCTGCAATCACACTCTCGAACTGGATCTGCGCCCTACTGCCTTGTGGGTAAGGCTATTGAGCCAAAGGCTTCGGGTGGAGTCCATCAAGCAAACCTATAAACCACCCCCTGCCTTGTAGGACAGGCTATTGAGCCAAAGGCTCCGGGCGGAGTCCCTCAAGCAAACCTCCAAATCACTCACTGCCTTGTGGGTCAAGCTATTGAGCCGAGACCTCCAGTTGGAGTCCCTCAAGCAAACCACCGATGCACAAGGACGACATCGCGTGCGATTGCCTACCAATGCAATCGTATGCTTGCTCGCACAGCACTCAGCATCGGGTGCTGGGATGTGCGCACACTACTGGACCGGAACTCCAGCGAGCGCCCCGAGCGACGCACTGCACTAGTGGCGATGGAACTGGCGCGCTACCACATCGATATTGAGGCGCTCAGCGAAACCCGGCTCGATGAGCAAGGTAAATTGCATGAAGCAGGTGCTGGCTGCACATTCCACTGAGTGATCAACGCAGACTCAGCCCCACGTGATCATGGGGTCGAATTTGCAATATCTGATCGCTTAAAGGGTCAGCTGGTGGGTGGCCTTACAGGCCTAAGTGTGCAACTGATGACTGTTCGCCTACGGCTCGGAAGAGGTACGTTTGCCCCATTATAATCACGTACGGTCCGAACACGTGTTATCCTGATGACATGCGTGATAAATCCTACACGCAGCTATCCTCCGTGATACGGTCTGTGCTGAGGAGCGACCGACTATTTCTGCTGGGTGACTTCAACACGCGCGTTGGGCTTGATGCATCGGGGTGGACAGATGTTATCGGTCCGCAAGGCATTGGTTCAACGAATGCGAACGGTGACAGGCTGCTCTCATTGTTTGTCACTCACGGCCTGACGATCACGAACAGTCGGTTTGCACTGAGTGCGAGTGATATAGCAACTTGGACGCACCCACGGATTGGTCACGCTCAGCTGCTCGACTATGTCATCGTACGTCAGCGTGATATGCGTAAAATGCGCATGACACGTGTACTGCGTGGAGCTGAGTGTGCCACTGCTCATAAATTGGTGCGGACCAAATTGCACATATATTTTCGTAAATCTATGTATTGCAATGCCGCCGTGAATCGGGGTCAATTTGACTTTCTCTCCCTCGGTACATTGGCGAAACGTATTGAGCTGGCGAAGGCGATGGATGCACGCCTGCGTGATGTGGACTGCATAGCCACAGTGGGCGACCTGTGGCACCACATTAGCAATCAGGTGACAGCTGCTGCCGAGGAGACCATCGGGCGCTCAAACTGTAAGCGGCCTGACTGGTTTGATGAGAACAATGCGACGATTGGCGCATTGGTGTCGGAGAAGAATGCAGCGCTTGCTGCACATGTGGCGGACCCCAGTGACTTGGGGAAGAAGAGAAGTTTTGGGCGAATTCGACTACGACTGACCGGAGACCACCGTCGCATAAAAAATGCATGGTGAGTGGAGAAGGCGAGACAGATGGAATGCTACACAGAACGCCAACAACACAATGAATTCGTTCACTTCTTGAAGGCGGGGTATGGATCGAGATTGCAGCCGCTGATGATGCTGATTGATGGTAGACCAGGAGCTACCTGCACATAGACTGCAGACATAATGCAGACCTGGCAAAATCTTTTTGGCTATTTCTTGAACAACCGCTCAGAGGTCGACTGCCTATATTGAACGACCTCAAGCAACACGATGTGAAGACAAGTCTGGCGGACACGCCGACACTGGATGAGAAGCAGAGAGCACTTGCTCTGCTGTGAAATGGCAAGTGTGCTGGGGCCAACGGGATCCCGTCTAAACTACTGAAACACGGCGGACCCGCGTTGGTGACAGCGCTGCACCACTTTGTGCAATGCATATGGATTGAGGAGGGGTTGCTTGATGAGCTGAAACATGCCCTCGTGCTACCACTGTTTAATGGCAAATGGAGCAAGCAATGTTGCACGAATTATCGTGGCATCAACTTGCTGAGTTGTGTGGGCACGGTGCTTGCCCGAATCCTGCTCTCAACCGCCTCGTCAGACAGGTTGTGGAACCTAACATTGCGGAAGAGCGGTGTGGATTCCGTTCGGGTCGCAGCACTATAGATATGGCATTTGCGGCTCGTGCGTTGCAGGAGAAGTGCAGCGAACGACACCAGCCATTGTACTCGCTTTTTGTTGATTTCACCAAAGCATTTGATACGGTGAACCGAGAGGCATTGTGGCTGGTGTTGGGTAAGTTTGGTTGCCCGCGTAATTTTGTAAGTTTAATTGAATGTCTGCACAGTGGTATGCGAGCGAGGGTGCAGCTGAGTGGAGAGACCTCGGATGACTTTGCAATTGTTACTGGTGTGAAGCAAGGCTGTGTCTTAGCTCCTGCCCTGTTTAATATCTGTCTTCATTCGATGATGTCTTGTGCTTTTGATGTCGCTTGTGCTTACGGTGTTCGTGTGGAGCACCGTATTGATGGTGGGTTGCTGAACATCCGTCGTTTCGGTGCGAGAACTAATCTGTGAGACAACTATCCGTATGTTGCTGTTTGCTGACGACTGTGCGTTGTTTTCACACAGCGCGGATGAGTTTCAGCACATAACTAGTGCTCTGGCTTCGACAGCGGCCAAATTCGGGCTCACGAACAACACAAGCAAAACTGTCTGTCTCTTTCAGCCTTCACCGGAGGTGCAATCAGAGGTAACCCTTTGAAATTGTGTGCACAGTTTAGCCGCTTGGAATGCCGGTGAAATTATTTTTCTCTTCGGGTTTGCCAAGCCTGGAACTCTCTCCCAAACTACGTTGTTTACTTCCCGACGTCGGATCTCCTCAAAATCGATTGGATCTTGTCCTTGGCCCCATCCTCTTGGTTGCCTAAACTATGCAACTTTGGAATATATTAATTATCCCTCCAAACCGGATTAGCATGCTATCTAAACCTGAGGATGCGTCACAGAAATGTGTAATCTCGTTTCAACTTCTTACTTTCCTCACGTAGTGCATCAACTATAACTGCCTCCATATTGCCACGTCGTTCATATTCAATTCCCACTTACACTACTATTATTCAGCAGCGTATCTGCTAGATAACCTCCCAAACAGACAACTCACCCATTTCACACTGCATTTACCAATTCACTTGTAGCTGCGTGTCACGCTACATAGGCCATACCGAGAGAATGTTGAATTCCAGAGTAAGGGAACATGTACCTATGTGGATGCAGCGTGAAATTATCGAGTCCTCCGCTTCGTTTACCACCTGTTCACGAAAGCCACCTGCCTCATCCATAGGCCACTTGTCATCCATTCGACCCTGCCACACAGTTCACAATCTTGTTGAGACATGCTAACAGCCGCATTCTATATTTCGTCGAGGTGTCGCGATCAGCAGGATGAAACCGGCACTCTGTGTGCAAAAACAGCTGTTTGTAAGCTTAAAGCTCCCATGGACGTAGGGGTGGCATATCTGTACCCCACCCTGTCTCTATTTTATCCGGTCACACCCTAGCTGTTGTTATATATATTTTCCTGTTATTGTATTGGCACTGACGAGACAATACGAAATGTTAACATCTGCCAGCTTTCGTCTTCTCACAGCGTTGTTTAAAAAGCTCACCCATCGTTTGATAATTGTAGTTTTACCCCCGCCATCCTGCGGGACCTGTCAAGCAAGTGCTTTTTTACCCGATATTAATCAATGTTTATTGTTCAAGAATCGGTACTGGGACCATGTTTATTTCAAGTATTCATCAACCATCTTGCTAATGTAGTTCAGTCAAGCTTCTTATTATTTGCAGACGATTTCAAAGGCTTGCATGATATCAAGACAGTGGACGATCACACGGCGTTACAGAGCGACCTTGACAGTGCCTCTACGTGGTCATCCAAAGACTAGCACCAGTTCAACTTGACGAAATGCCAAATTTCAGCATACGCCGATCGCACACCCGTGGATTTCGAGTTGGGGGCAGCGGTTGCCACGTGCTTCCCAGGAAGGCGACCTCAGGATGATGTTACAGAATGAACTTTCCTGCTCTAAACAGTCCGAAAAGGAATCGGAAAGGGCGCGTCAGCATTTTGGACTCTTACAGAAGGCATTCGGAAAATTGGGCCATCAACCTTGCTGCAACTGGTGAGTGCCTACTTAGGGCTGCTTGTGGAATACGTGATGCCTGCCTGGTGTCTCTGGCTCAAGCACGATGTTGATGCATTGAAGTTCCTCGAAGTAGAGCGACCAAACTCGTTGGAGTGTCGGAGGGTTATTTTGAAGTACACGTTGTGTGAATGGATTACGGCGTGCAATGTTAATGTGGAGCACGATCCCCTTTGAAGGGGACCTTGGTCCCTCCTTCAGTAGCACCGCAGCTGAAGCAGATGGAAAATGGTGTTGCCCGCCAGCAAACACTGCACTCATTTGACACGCTTCGATGTTATTTCATATCATCAGATAGATATGGCATGCCTCGAACCCGTCGTGCCATGCGTTGCCCATCGTGAACTGGTGACTTAGGGGTAGCGGTCACAATAAACATCCCAACGGTCCCGGGTTCGATGCTTACTATCTCCATCTGATGAGAGCAAACAGCTCGAAACGCGTAATGATGTGCAGTGTTTTCGGGCAGGCAACACCCAATTTCCATTGTAAGAGGGTTGTTTCACCTCCCGCACTAGCGCAGACTGCAGCACCTAAGGCTGTACAGTGCTGATTATCGAAGTCAGCGAGGAGACGGATATTCACCTTTCCTCTACCTTGACTACCGCATTATTATTCACGCATTGATGTGCTCCTGAAGTAGGCTCATTGACAACGGTTTTCGCTGTGGCTCTTGGTGAATTGGGTTGATTTCCGATAGGATTCACTTTGGATGCGGATGTTATGAATCCGAATATCCTCGGATAATCGCTCGGATCACTCGTTTCACTGAAGCGCCAAACGCACAGAGTAAAAACCTGACTTCCGAGTGAAGTGTGTAATCCAGCCAACAAAACAACGTCTGACGGCCGCTCAAGTGGAGGAGGAATTGATCAGCAATATTCAAAGTATAGCAAACCCGAAAAGCGGTTGCGAGACTAGGTGCCAAATCATGAACTGACAAAAATGTGGCGCTAGATTAAGAGAAGAGACGGCAACCATGAAAAGAAATAAGCACAGATTTGCTTCTGACAATAATCTTGAAGGCAGTTTGACTCTGGGAAGTTGATTTCCCAACAATTTCCTTTTTCTGTCTGCTTACCTGTTGCTTCTCTTCCGTAGGTTCGACTACAGGGGATTTACTGGGCTTCCGTTTAGATCGTTTCGCCGAAGCGAATGAAGGCCGGCGTCTACCGCATCTTCCTGCAGCGTGGAATTTATGGCACTTAGTGATGGATTAGCAAGTGTCCAGTAGTTTATCTGGCGGGTGCGGTCGATGACTCATGCCTTGCTTTCATTGAGCTCATGTGCATTGGACATAAATGGTTGCGGTGTCGACTATGTGTTGCATCATTTCCAAGGACATCACAAACTACTCATGTTCATTGAGAGGTGGCAACAGCTTCGACCCATTCATTGTATCAACGTCTGTAATTTCGAGAGTCTACAGGTGCTCCCAGATTGAGAGCTTGCTGAATCTGTGCTAAGGAAGGCAGATAGATGAATCGCTTTTCTGGACGGGACAAAGGGCACTGCACATATTTTGCGACTCATCAATGCTACGGTTGTGGTACAACCGTCGGGCGTCGTCACATTGGGAGTAGTTCGCTACATAAACAAGAAAGTTTGTAGAATTTCATCAGTGGTCTCCTCTCAACGCAACTTCAGTAGCGCTCAGTTGAAATTATCGACAAAGCGTTCGGCTTGACCATTGAGTGGGGTGGTACCGCGGAGCCCGAACATGTTGGATGCTATAACGGGACCAAAAGCCAGTGAATTGTACTGAAGTGAACTGGATCGTATTAGCTGTAATAAGTACATCTGGCAATTCGTACTGGTTGGAGATCTTCCGAAGGACGGAAATCTTGCTGGTTGTGAAAGCTGGGCTAAGTGCTACCACCTCGAACCACTTGGAGATACGACACTCCATCGATTGGACCAAAGACATCAATTCGGCTTTGAAGTGGCAAAGATTACTAGAGTTCTACGAAATGGATACTCTAATACCAAGTTGGTAAGACCGAAGAAAGTCAAACGAATTACGGTCAAACATTCCTGTAGTCAGTCTGCGCGATAGTCATCTAAATAATCTGCAAACCGCAGCGCGTATGTGAATCTTGATCTAAAAGGTCGAAAACTTTTATTCTTTCTGGAAATCAACCAAGAATATCAGAAGATGCAGGTAACTGTCTGATACCATCATTACATGTATTCGCATCAGACGCACACATGCAACCAAGGATAGGCACAACATTGACATGGTCACCCTGAGATTGGTAAGTAGCCGAGTGGTGGTGGACTCCATAATTAGGAGTACATTACCAGCTTTCGGGTTGCCGATGAAATCTACTTTTTCCTCGGTCCTACTTATGATCATCTGTGCCAGTAACGAGCTTAGTGGACTGCCAATTGCCACAGCATCTAGCTGTTGCTACACTGGCTTTTTAGTAGAAGTCGCTATTCCCTGTGCATAAAAGAAGCGTGTTTTTCAAAGATTTCGTAAGAAGCTGTCATTGGATGTCGTTTCCTATGCTAAACTCACAGAGATATTACACAGAATCGTTCAACGTAATTGGGCAAGGAGCGACTGCATGCCGTTTTCTGATCTTGTTTATGCTTTGTAAGTAAGGAAGAACTTCGTGGGTGTCTGATAACACACGTTTTACTATGGATTTTTGAACCTGCTCTGGCATGCAGTTCAGCCGGTTAACGACGGCATGGTACGGCTAGTTCAAGATGGCGATTATTGACAGTAGAGGTATCCCTGTATCGTGCACCTAAGGCCTTTAACGAATTTGAGGGATATGGCTACCTAAGGCTGTAGCGTTCTATCTAGGTCTTTCGAGATGAAACCATGGGGAGGGGGCTGTAAGGTCTGCAGTTCACGACACCAGTGCTCTTCGACCAAGCGGACTGCGTATAACTGGGTATCTGGTGTAAATGTTTGGCTACCCTACATGTTACAATCTTAGGTAAGTAAGCCCGCATGTTAAGGATGATCGCTCCGGACTCGTGCTTACACTTTAGTACAAATATTTATGTGATGTATTAGACCTCACGGATAGATCCATACGAATTTACAGCAAAACATTTCTGTTGTGTGGCTCATTGAAAAAGCATGTCATTCTGGTTACCCGCACAAGTGGAATTCTTAGCTGTTGAGTCAGATTAATCTCGAAGTAGGGATGCTTCATGGAACCTAAGACATTTACTGAACCCTGATCACCAAGTGCATTTCGGTGCATCATCGTTATTGATGAAGAGCGGTCGGTTAATAGTGATATTGAGCCTAGCACTACATTGCAAGTGGTACCAATCAGTTTTCACTTAACCAGTACTCGATCTCACGTGGACTTGTCTCTCAAACCATCGGCGGGACCTTTAAATCCGCCGTCGCCTTTTCATTGAACACCATTGAACACCATACGTTGTACATGTTGATAAGACCACCCAATTGGTCTTTGCCTCGCACTGCTGAGGAATAAAACGTTTATTTATTTATTTATTATTTTATTTTATATACTGCGAATATATATGTATTCATGAGTAGGGGATTTTGATATAGATAATTGAGGTTTGTCACAGCCAGCTTCCAAATCAGATAGTCTTCCACATATCCGGAAAAGCACTAGACTGCAGTTTCAGCCTGTTGGGCATCATCAGTAGTGCGCATCCATCGGATCCATCAGGATCCGAACCCATGACCATCAGCGGCTTGAACCACCAGTCAGCAGCTTATGCCACTGAGTCACGGAAGACAACTTCGGACCGTCATGATTAACAACCAACTGTGATATAGCGCGTCTTATCCTCCGAGGATGCACACTACTGATGATGCCCAACAGGCTGAATCTGCTGTCTAGTGCATTTTCGAGCAGGTGGACTACCATCTGAGTTGGAATCTGCTTGCGAGGTGAAACAATTAGTTATACAACATCACCTACTCATGGGCACATCTAAATATACCGCCATAAAATTTTCTAATGCTTGTCGTACATAGCCACTATTAGTGGACTTGGTGTCTTTCGGGGCCAACTCTGTCCCATGCAACGTTCGTAACTTGCATGACAGTGGAGGGTAAGACGCGCTATATCGCAGTTAGCTTGCAACTCATGACGGTCCGAAGATGTCCCCTGTGGCCCAGTGGCATAAGCTGCTGACTGGTGGTTCAAGCCGCTGGTGGTCATGGGTTCGGATCCTGATGGATCCGATGGATGTGCACTACTGATGATGCACAACAAGCTGAAACTGCAGTCTAGTGTTTTTTCGGATATGTGAAAGACTATCTGCTTTTGAAGCTGGCTGTGACGAACCTCAATTATGAATATAAATTTGTTTAGATATTTAGATATGTTTTTTGTCCGAAGTGCTTCCAAGATCCCCAAGACTGTCTTAATCCCCGCATTTTAAGGTTAAGTCGAGTTACCACGCACTATTCGCTATTTGTTACTTACGGGCACCAAATTTTAGCTCAGTTGGAAGCAATTCTGAATAAATGCTTTCACAAAACTCTACTCTTGCCGATGAAAATAACCCGAGGCTTCTGTTTATCAATTTGCTTTTGGGACTCAAAAATGAGGGAATTTATCTACTCTAGGGACATCAGTTCATTGTTCCTTTTTGTCTATCCATTTATAACATTTTGCAGTTTTTTGATGTCATTTTGCTTCATTCGCGGTTGATACTGTAAAGTGCTGAAAGTGCACTCCTTCGGGTACATAAAGCTCACATTGACTTAACTTGACTTGTGTTTACCGTCGTTCTCATGTATGTAGTTTATGAGACTGCAAAACCAGCGTCTTATGCTTATTGGCAAACATAAGTGGAATTCCTTGTTCCAGTGTACTTCAAGCAGAATAAGCACATCCGAGATGTATATCATGCTTTAACATTGCGGAAGAACCCAAATGACAAAAAGAACCGCAAGAATCCGATCAGCTGTTAGGGGTACGCAGACCAACATCAGCAGCTGCAGGTGAGTCCACACCAAGTTGGGTGAGGGATGACGAATGTACAGCGTTTCGCGTTTACAATCACGACCTGAGTTGTGGAATGAAATAATGGGCGTATCCGTTCACTGCTAGTACCTCGATCACTAGACCATTGACCTCTGCCAGCAATACTTGATGAAGTGTGTTGAGTACAGTAATAACCCCCGCAATTTTACCAGCAACGGTCATTAGATTTACACTAAGTCAAAGGTCTTGTTTCTGATGACACCGTGAGATAGTTATACCGGTTTTCACTCCTCAGTGTTTCAGTGTCTGTACACACACACACACTTTTGATGGCTTTGGGACCAACCGCCTAGCTCGATCACCCAGATGGCCTACGCCATTAAGCTAGTACTCCTATGTATTATGTATATGCATGTCAGTCATTCGTGGTGTATTAGCTTGATGAGGAACCACTAAAAAGGATCTTGTTCGCCAACTTTTGTTGCTGATAAGATTCTTACATTGAAGCAGTAGAGTTTCAAACACACGGACACGAACTGCGTTAGGGAAATATTTTCATCAAGTGTGTGTGGTCACTTAGCGGTAGAATGACTTCATACATCTTCTATTTACGTGACCCATGATGAACAATTTAATCGCGCCCCCTGCTTGTTCGTTCTTTTTGCTGATCCCACGTTTGCTAGTTATTCTGGCACCACTCGCCAAGCTTTCTGACAATTCTTCAACCTAGCAATTTGACTGTGGTTTATGGTAGCAACATTTGGGCTCAAAAGCCACACTAAGAGGTGACTGCCGTGGTTCGTAGATCGGATGAAGGCGGGTTGCTACGTCGTTGGCTGGATAACGTACGAGATACGTTGCGTTAAGGAGGCGGAACACCACAGGAAAACGTGCGAATGGAACTTGACAATGTCAGGCCAAAAAAGCGACTCCTCTGAGTAACCGTTGATTGACTAGCATCAAGTGCGCGAATGAGTGTTTTACAGCTTTGGAGGAAGTAGCAATGCCGAGATGGCAGTGCTAGTGCCTTGTTTAGAAGTCGCTTAACTTACAAGGCAGTAGTGCATCCTACGTGTGGATCCAGTCTATCACGTCATAATTTATTGCATGTACTAATCGTAAATCTTTTTGGTGCGGCCAGCATGCTCTACTCCGTCGATAGTGGAACCGAGGGTTGCGCACTACTTAAGGTAGGGAGAAGAGACTGTTTATTACTTTATCCGACAAATGAATGGATGTCTAATCTGAACTTGCTTCTAATAATCCGGAAATAATAGTGCTCATCCACTTGGCTAAAGAAATATGAGTGCTAGTAACCCGTGTATCTCCCTACAAACGTCTGAACCCTTCTCTCCTATCTGTTGGTTCCCATAAGTGTCAAAGATATTCATAAATTTACTCTAATTTTACAAGAATAGATCCTGTGCCATTTTTACGTACAGCAACTTTGAACAGTTAGTTAATTAGGGATAGCAACAGTATGGGTATACCAGAAGCTTGGATTGCAATAAACCACAGGCGCAGAGCTCTTGTACAACTCTGTTTTAATGCGTTTCCATAGCAGTGAAAGAAGCCATTTCAGCCCCGCCTATTATGCTCTAATGCTACAGAGAGCCATATCCTGGCTGGCTTTATGAAACGGTGTGAGTTTTCTGGTTCCGTTTAACAAAAATTGCAGCAGGATATTGCCTACCATTTAAATAAAACATGAGGGTAATTTTTCACTGTCTGGTGGTAAGGATTACGCTCAACGATATTGTTGTTTATTTGCGAAAATTTGGTTGTCAGCTAAACCGACAAAAACATACATGTCTCATGCAGATTAATCGTTTGTATGCTCATTGCGACCCCATTAGATAATGGCCGCGAAAGGAACTATAGCTGTCAGCGTTCACCGTTTAACCTAAAGTTTTCCAATGAACACTTACAAACAATGTGCCTGCGAACCGTCGATGGTATCAGCAGTGTAACGTGTACCACATACAGATAGGTAATTCACGATCCCACTGCGGGTAGGCATAATGCCATCTTCCACAGGCTGTTGCGGGGCGGCACCAAAAGGACAACACCAAATAGGCTTTGATGTGTATGCCAATGCGGACCACTCTTTCTCTTGCAGCTAGTTTCCGCTGCAGAAAACACAGTCAAGGAACCCTGCAGTAATCGACGCCGAAGACTGCACTTGAATATTGGTCCGTTTGAAAATGACAGTGAAGCCGGCATCAAAAAGGCGACTGGAGTCAGCCTAAGAAGCGCCAATGCAAAATGTCGTACAGTTAGGTAGTCTCTTAGGAGAATGACACCACTAACTACGAGTTATCTTTGTCGTCGAATTATGCGTCTGCTCCAACTTCACTCTAGTGCCACTAGGATCTTCAGCTAGACTATCGACCATTCGCAATCTAGGTTGAAGTCATGTTTTAATGGTTCAAAGATGTTTTCCGGGCCTCATCGGCTCAGAAACAGCACGGCCTTTATGTAGCACAGCGCTTGGTAAGACCCATGGGCAGAGTGTCTTTCTGAACAACGACTTCGAACGCATTGTCAAAGGATGCAGACTTTGCGAGAGTAAAAAAACGAACGTGACATAAAAATCCGGCGATTCGGAATACCAGCCAGGCAAACGCGCTTAGTAAAACACCTCCATTAACTGGTATTATGGGTACGTCGTGGGTGCCGTCTACCAACTTGGACCACAGTGGAGGTGTTTTTGGAGCACACATCGAAAATCATCGTCCGCACACCAACCACTCAGTTGACAGTAGTATTTATTTATGTATTAAAACAACATTGCAATTCGTTGAGACTAGATGTATAAAGTCCAAGCCAACTGATTGCCTCTGCATTAATCTCTTTTCGTGAAGGTGTTTGCGCATCTCAACCGCTCGATTGATTCCCAGTGAATCAACACAGCTTCATATTGGGGCCTGCAAATATGTATCTTGGTCTAGCGGCCCGATGGAAAAGTATCAGAAGCATATCGAATGTCATAAAAGATGGTGTTTGCTAAACTACAGATTTACTCTCTGCATAAACTCTGCATGATTTGAACCACCCTAAATGTCAAGAGCTGCTACAGGTGAACCATTAGCTACTCTTGGAAACTGACTTTCCCGACCGCTGTGTAAACCAGCCTTGTAGAATGAGACTTTTACAATTGAACAGAAGGAAAGCGGAAGCATTGAGCCAATTTAATGGCAGACAGCCCACTGCCCTGTCAACATTTTCCCCAAACTGGTAAATTATGCCCATGGTAAAAGCAGAAAGCCAAATTGCGAAGAGGGGCTCTCTTTTCGATAACTATCGTCAGGTAATAGTTACAATGAATAAATCAACTAAGTGTGCTACTAGAAGCAAAATTAAGGTTAATAAAATAAGTGCTTTGAAACAGCTGATGTTTCCTCCACCTTGGAAAGCATCTTGCTGAACTCCCCAAGAGCAATCTACACCACCTAACTTATTAACCATTCTTCACATGATGATACGATGAACCCGCACATGATCAAGTACTAGTTTCGGGACAGCATCGAAGGCGGTTAACCATGGGTTGACGCATCTGAATCGTGGCATAACTTACGCTTTCATGTTGGTGATGTAGGTCTAAGCCATAAGGCTGCAGGAGGGATCAGGGACTATCCAATGATAGATCAAATGCGCAAACTAACCTACTCAGACATATACTTTTGTTCAAGATGTCGCCGCTAACAACCAGAATGGGATTTGATAATAGTGAACTACCTGTACAAGTTCCATCGGATTTAGTGGTAACGCAAATGCCAAGGGTTTCAGAAGGGGTTTTAGAAACGATTGTATTGACTACATGTGTTTTATCTCTATCGGTTCGAGCGTATCCACAATGCAGAAAATTGTGGATTCTTTGCAGTGCATTTACACAATAGTTTAAAGAATAATGTGGGTTAGCGGTTCAGCAGCTGAGTGCATTCAAGAATTGAGGAGTAGATGTTGATAGTTTAATGTGACTACATCTAAGGTAAGATGTGTTTGTTATCGGAAATGAGGACTTGCCCATAACTCAGGGATAATTGCTGTAGTGGAGTGGTCAATCGACGATACATTTGATGAATGGGTACTGCGTGTATTTTAGCGAATGCTGCAAAAGGTGACAATTATTTTCAAGGTACTATGCCAACATAAGAGTAAGGGTTCTCTTTATAAGTTAACGAAGCAAGTCGGCCATGGCTAACTTACTGAGTCACTTCCTGGTGGTACTATCTAGGTAGTTTGGGTTAATTCTTTTCCAGTAAATGGTTCGGCAGCAGTGCTTTTGCTTGGTAAGCGCTCTCTTTTGAAAGGTCACAGCTGTCCGTCCCAGGTAGCGAACGACCACTGACAACGCGCAAGTGCACAGGTTTCAATTAGGAATATGTCTGGCTTGCCAAGTGATATATATATATATATATATATATATATATATATATATATATATATATATACATAATGGATGTTGCCTGCCCGAAAACACTGCGGTACTACGACGTGTTTCGGTGTTATTAGATCTCATCAAGTAGAGTTACCAGGCACGGAAGTGTTGCGTCGAAGTGGAATGTATACAGTGTACTGTATACTTTTACTGTGACACCTGTTTTGGCTCGGTCACATGAGGCGTATGGATTCGACGCGGATACCGATACAACTATTATATGGTCAGCTGAGTATTGGGGAGCGGCATGTGAGAAAACCAAAGCTACGTTACCAGGACATGATTAAAGTGAGCCTCTCACGTTCAGATCTTGATTGCAGGTCATGGGAATCGAAGGCAGTTGATCGGCGTGCATGGCGCGATCTGATCACGAAGAGAGTTGACGAAGTGCGGGAGAAGGACCTCATGCATGCAGAGAAATGGGAAGTGCGGAAGAGGCAAGCGCCGATGGGTTGTGCTTTATCGATATCGAGCGCTTGGTGCTGTAGCACATGCGGTCGCGAATTCCTGAGTCAGGCAGGCCTAGTGAGCCATGAGCGAGGTCACTCAGGACTACTACCGAAGCGACGACGTGTCCTGTAGAGTAAGTAGGCAGAATCGGCGCAGCTTTTGTAGGTACGCTGCATTCGATTTATTCACCGCGTGATTGCATGCTAAGTCTCTTTATTTCAAGTGGTGGGTTTTCAATTTTGCCACAATGATTTTCTTTCTCATATTATTGTCTACCTGTACTCTCTTCTATAAACTTGCACACGTTGCTGAAGCTAATTGTAGTTCGATAACATTTTCGTGTTTGTAGAATTTCTGTAAAATGTGCTTTCTGACCTTGTGAACTTATCACGAATTCTTTTTTGAAATATTATTTCATTTGCTCATTATTTTGAAATTTATGTCACCGTTTCCTCATACATTACACTAATTATTTTCTTTGTTATCTTTCTCTCAAGGGATGGGCTGTTGTTTGATATCCCCGGTGTGGCTGCGCTTGATGTGCATGTTGACAAGGTGCCTACCTGTCTTTTACAAAGTACCGCGTCCATACTGGCTCCAGGAGACAGTTGGTCGTTTTTTGGAGTGGACGAAATGCACTGTCATTGTGGCCGTGTTAGGATCAAAGAGTGGTGCCATGCACTCAGTGTGTCCAGCCACCGCCTTGTGTGAGATTGATTCCTAATTACAGCTTGCTGGTTTTTGCTTGTGAAGTAGGGTGGGCCGGCGCCGTTGATGAAATGTGGCTCTCATCCACATGCCTCCCAGACTTATTCCTTCGGGTTTACACTTGATATGGGGTGTGTGGATGAAGCTGTGGGTGGTGCAGTGCAAACCACCCATGGTCCTTCTGTAGGCGGAGACGTCCTCTGGCTGGCCACAGTGACAGTCATATCCGAAACGGGACGCCACACGCGCTAGGTATATATGTATGTATTCAATCGTTTCGTTTCGTGGCTCCCCTTTGATACTTAGGCAATGCGATGCATTCCTTCCATTTATAATGAAGCGGATGGTATTGAGCGATAGTGCGAAGATGTTTATTAGCAACAGAGATATTTACCACTAAGTCAATTCGTTTGCCATGGTCTCACCTGTGACATTTTGATTGATGTTGCTTATTTCTGCCATGTATATAATCCTTTGTATGTGTTTGCTCTTATTGTGTTTGCGCCTGAAGAGAACGACTGAACGAGAACATATCGCAACATCTGTCTTGTCTCTGCCTTGAGTAAGTCTTTTGACAGCTAAGAAAATGCTTTCGGATCTGGATGGGTTGACTGTTTTATGGACGCGATGGTGTCCTTCACCTCTTTCATTGTTACATGGATATTGCAGGGTAGCACTTTTGCTCTTCTTTGTAGTGGAGGTTTAGACAACTGAGTGTCAAGTAGAAAGAAGAGGCAAACTAGAGTTGGTGCATTTCCATGTAGTGAAGATGCCTCGTTCAACGTCAGCGTTGCAATTTCCTGACGAAGTGTAAGTTTCGACTTTTGCGGAGCTGCAACTGTGCGCGTACTTTACAGGGTTTCTAATTTTCCAGCTTCTTCGACGAATTGAGCTGCTTGGGCTAGACTTTTGGAAGCATTCATCGTAGTCAGACGCAGCTTCAATCCTGCTTCTAGCCCAAACAAGCTGGACAGAGTCAGTCGATTCCGGATTAGAGTGGAAGTCCTCTACTGGAATTTCTTCAAAGCGTACGATTATACGGACCACCGCATTTTTTCATAAGCTACGGATCTACAGATTCGGTAACCTTGTCTTGTGTTGCATAATGAAATTCCTCATTCAACCTCAGTCAAATATGAGGATCAGCAGGTACATCCCCCACCCAATTGAACTAACGCGAGGTGTGCTCCAAGGGTCGGTACTGAGGACACCTTTATTCCTAGTAATCGTCAACGATCTTGCTAGTATACTGCAGTCGAACTTCTTATTATTTGTACACGATGACAAATACTGGTCAGCTCAGGTCTTCAGGGACGAGACAGGTCTTCGCGTAACGAGTGTTCGGTTTCCTGCAACTGTAAGCAAGCAAAGGCCCACAGCACTTCGATGTTTAGCTTGCCTTCTGCAGAGACAAAAAAGACTAAGTAGAACATCTCATAACTTCATGAAACTATTAGTGACATCAGATTGTTACCTACTGGAAGCCACTAAGTGCAAATCCGGAAGCCATGTGGACCGTTTCACATCTAGGCCGCTTTTAACAGCTTCTGTATTATTACATTCCACTAGCGCAGGGGAAATAAGTTCCAACTACATGCTGCGCGGTTAGTGAAGAATTTTTCCGGGATCTCCAGGCTGGGCCTGCGCGTCATGAGCTTCAGATGGTGTCCCCGCAAGTGGTCCGACATAGCTACTTCAAAGAGACCGGTAAGCTTAATGCTGTTGAGGCCCTGCATAGCTTTAAACGTTTATATCAGGTATCTCCTTAATCTGCGTCGTTCCATGAGAACCAGCCTAAACTATCCAGACGGTCAACCTAACAGTTCCCACACTGACCTTCAATCATTCTGGTGGCCAGCCACTATATCTTCTCTAAGCAAGCGACATCCTTTCGAAAATAAGGTGTCCAAGCCTGAACACAGTAAGCTGGGTGAGGCCGAATCACCGCTCTGTACAATGGGAGAAGACCTCAGGGTTAGTATTACACAATGCTCTCCTGAAGCGGAAAAGTTCCTGCCACGCCCTGTTAGCAGCATATTGGCACTGCGCCGAAGGCCTGAAGCTATCTACCACAATGGCGTCCAAGTCTCTCGCTTTATCTACACACTGCAATGTCGGACCCAATGGATGTTTGCACCGTAGTCCACACGTCAGTATTGTCTAAAATGATGGAGCGACATGTAAAGTCGAAAACGCTTGAATTCCTATTAACTCGAAACTTAGTAAACAATTCACAGCATGGATTCCTGAACTCCAGGTCCTGCATCACTTGTCCCTTAGAATTTTTAAATCACCTTGTCAGTTCACACGATCGTGGCTTATCGGCAATCGTCATCTATTTGGACATGCAAAAAGCTTTCGATCGCGTACCTCATAGTCGCCTACTAGCTAAGCTCCAAACCTACGGTATAAAGGACCCCTTACTGGCTTGGTTTAGCTCATATCTCTCAGATCGCTCCCAGATAGTACAAATCCAACAACATAAACCTCAACCCAAGGCTGTTACCAGTGGGGTGGTACAAGGCAGTGTTCTTGGTCCATTGCTATTTCTACTCTACGTTAACGACATCTTCAGCGTAGTTAAATGCGGCACACCTTATCTTTTCGCCGATGACATCAAAATGGTGTACTCCTTCCATCCTACCAACCTCAGCAATACTCTAATGGAAATCCAACTGGACCTCCATGCGCTTGAGGCTTGGTGCAACACATGGAAAATGTCTTTCAGCACTGACAAATGTAGCGCAATGTTATACAGGTGCAATGTTAAGCACAATGCTCTGACCCTAGATAGCAAACCACTTACTATTTGTTAGACAATCCGTGACCTAGGGCTTCGCTACTCATTTTCCCTTAACTTCTCAGAACAAGCATTTTATGCAACAGCCAGAGCTAAACAACGCATTGCATTACTATTCAAAAATCTTCCTCAACGAGATTCAATTTGTTCAATGTATGAATCATTCGCCCGCCCTTTACTTGAATATTGCTCAATGGTGTATGGCAATTCCAGGAAGCATGATCGTATCGCCATAGAAAAGGTACAAAGAGCGTTTACAAAGCGCCTTATTGGTACGAGCTTAGTGTTACCCTATTCTGAGCGATGCGACTTACTTAAGCTTGACCCAATATGGCTTCGACGCCTAAAAGTAAACTTTGCACTTTTTTCAATATCCTAGCATTGATCTATCACTCATGAAACCAAATGGATACAATACACGCAACAGAGAAAATTATGTGATGGTAAGAAGGTCAAAGACAAACATATCAGCAAACTGTTTCCTAAATCGGTACTCCCGTATTTGGAACAAATTGCCGACCGATATTCGTACTAGCACATCTGAGTATAACTTTCGTAGAAAGCTTGACGAATATCTTACAGTCAGCAATGTGATTATGCTCCTGCGCTGCCCTACAACTATTCAACAAACGTATGAACAAGGTCCAGACAACATATAACTGAAAGTTGCAAATGACTGTATCAGTCAGATAAACAAACACCCGTTGATTCCCTGCTTACCCTTCTCTTTTATTGCCCACTCCGAATCTGCCTGCCCGAAAGCTCACCGCTGATTAGTGGCTCCACTGATACATCGATGGGTTGGAGGTCCAGGCTTCTGTTATCCTCTTCATCCCATCTTGGCTCACTACACTTCCCCTTGATTCTACTTGGCTCCACTACAACCATGTGCCAGTTGAATCACTGGCAACTTGGTTAGCTGGACTCCCAAATCCGGTTAACTATCTCTCCAATCGTAATTTCACTTCCGTTTCACCCGCTGGCACACCTACCATTCGTTTGTGAAAGCACTGACGCTTTGGTAGGTAAAGCACCCGGATCCTTTCTTTACATCTTCAATCCACCTTGCTCCCCAACACTTAGCTTCGGTTTTCACTTGACCATATCTTGCTGGTGAATCAACCGATACATTGTCAACATCGATATGTTTGCCACTCAGGACTACTGTAACCTCGTAAACATATCACTGGCGTTCTGTTGGACCAATTCCTTGCATAATCAAACTCCTAGCGCAGTTAGCCAAACTACTAAAGGTTCGGCATTCTTGTTCACAGCCCACAACCCACACATCTTAAGTACTCCGAAATCCGTATTGCGCCTCCTAATTGTAAACAACATCTGCAATACAATAATAAGGTGGTTGCTTAAATATTTCCCTTTTTCACTGTGCAGTAATGTGGACTTATTTTTCCCTGTTAACCAGACCCATACTGCTGTTCCTTATGCTGAGTCCAGAAATTTGGTTGCGAGACCCTCTCCACACTATATTATTCTCGATTCCACATATGTACATAATTCCCTAGGAAGTTTTCGGCCTCCATCGCACTAATACTTACTAATGCTTGCTATTTCCCTCCTATTTACGTTGATCCGGACCACAACTCGTTCAACGGTACGATGAGATACTTGCTACCGAAGAAAGTTGGATCTGCATAAGAATAAATTACAACTTGAATCCAATCCCACTCAATACGAATCTCCTCGCATCCGATAAACATTTTCAGTTTCAGAGAAAACTTCTACATAATGATTGGTCCAGGGTCTCTGGAACGTGTCTCACCTTTCTGAGAAATATACCTATTATTATTAATATATAACAGTTGACATTTGTTCGCGTCCAATGGCAGGTACCATGATTCAGACCGCTTTGGTACTGTAAAGTCCAAAAGAAGCATTGATGCATCCCCAAACTGGATTGCTTACATGAGGACAAGGTAACTCTATTCCATACTTAATCTGCTCATTTTTCATTGCTTTACTCTGCATCCTACAAACGGTTACCATATCGTATATTTATTTCTTCCACTCTTTATCACTGACATATCCTTGACGTTTCAAGGTCATTCATTTTAGTATGTTACTGCGAAGCTGCCCAAATACTCGCACGCCGCCGCACGCTGCATAATTTCTACCCTCTTGCATTACGATTGCAAAACCTATTAGAAAGTCATGTACTGTATTTAAGATGCCTTATAGAATCACGGTTTTAGGATAATTCGTTTTATTCTTCTGCCCAGACCGTGCCTTAAGTCTAGGTTTATTTGTTCGCAGATTCTAGGTTAGTTTTCGTACGACGTACTTAGTTTAGGCTTCCCATCCTTGGTACAGCCACCGTGCCCAGATTTTTAGACAACGTATCCCTATCTCCCCTACCGATAAGCTTTGCGTCATCCGCAAACACAATCTGGAATAATATCAAGACAATGGACGATCACACGGCACTACAGAGCGATGTCGACAGGGCCTATACGTGGTCATCCGAAAACCCACACCAGTTCAAAGTGACAAAAAGCAAAATTTGAACACACGCTATCTGCGTACCCATGGATGTCGATTTGGGACCCAGCGGTTGCAACATGCTTCCAAGGAAAGGGACCACAGAGTGATGGTACAGGTTGAAATTGCCTGCTCGAAACAGGCAGAAACGGCATCGGAAAAGGTTAGTCAGCAGCTTGGACTTACAGAGGGCTTTCGGAAATTTCGAGCCATCAATATTTCTGCAAATTCTGAACACCTATGTGAGGCTGTATGTGGAATACGCGATGCATGCCTGGTGTCTCTGGCTCAAGCGCGAAGTTGACGTAGTTGAAGTTCTCCAAAGTAAAGCAACCATAATCGTTAGAGAGTTGGAGAGTCATTTTGAAGTGCTTGTTGTGTGCATGTATTGCGACGTGCAATCTCAATGCGGAGCGCGATTCTCATTAAAGTGGACCTTGAGCATTCCATCAGTAGGACCGTAGTCGAAGCAGATGCAAACTATGTGCTGCCCGCCCAAAAACACTACAATCTACTACGCGTTTCGAGCGCATTTGCTCTCCTCAGATAGAGACAGCAGGCATGGTAACAGAGACCATTGGGATGTTGTTTGTGACCGCTACCCCTAAGCCACTCTGTCGTAACGTGCAATGTTTGGCACAACAATGTTTTCCGCTGGGCAACACCCAGTTGCCATCTGCTTCAGCTCCAGACCTAGTGATCGACTGACCAAACTTCACTACAATGGGCATCACGCTCCCCGTTGAGAATGCGCGTCGCTATACCTTCACAGAGCGTGCACTACAGATTGACTCTCCATTCAGTCAGTAACCGTCATACTAAGCGTTGCCGGTCGTAATCTCGTGAGTTAGGCTTAGCGGTCACAATAAATATCCCAACGGTCCCGGATTCGATGCTTGATATCTCCATCTGATGAGAGCAAACAAGCTCGAAACGCGTAATGATCTGCAGTGTTTTCGGGCAGGCAACACCCAATTTCCATTGTTAGAGGGTTGTTTCACCCCCCCCCCTACTAGCGCAGACTGCAGCACCTAAGGCTGTACAGTGCTGATTATCGAAGTCAGCGAGGAGACGGATATTCACCCTTCCGCTACCTTGACTACCGCATTATTATTCGCACATTGATGTGCGCCTGAAGTAGGCTCATTGACAGCAGTTTCCGCTGTGGCTCTTGGTGAATTGAATTGCTTTCCAATAGGATTCACTTTGGATGCGGATGTTATGAATCCAACTATCCTCGGATAATCGCTCGGATCACTCGTTTCACTGAAGCGCCAAGCGCACAGAGTAAAAACCTGACTTCCGAGTAAAGTGTGTAATCCAGCCAACAAAACAACGTCTGACGGCCGCTCAAGTGGAGAAGGAGTTGACCAGCAATATTCAAAGCATAGCAAACCCGAAAAGCGGTTGCGAGGCTAGGTGCCGAATCATGAATTGACAAAAATGTGGCGCTAGATTAAGAGAAGAGACGGCAACCATGAAAATAAACAAGCACAGGTTCACTTCTGATAATAATCTCGAAGACAGTTTGAGGATGGGAAGTTGATTTCCCAACAATTTCCTTTTCATGTCTGCTTACCTGTAGCTTCGCTTCCTGGGGTTCGACTACAGGGGATTTACTGGGCGTCCGCCCCGATCGGTCCGCCGAAGAGGATAAATTCCGGCATCTACCGCATCTTCCTGCAGTGAGGAATTTATGGCACTCAATGACGGATTAGCAAGTGTCCAGTAGTATATCTAGCGGGAGCGGTCGATAACTCATGCCTTTCTTTCATTGAGCTCACGTGCATTGGACAGAACCGGTTACCGTGCCTACTCCGTGTTTCGTCATTTCCAAGTACAACATAACGTACTCATCCACAATGAGATAACAACAGCTTCGATCCATTCATTATGTCGGCGTCTGTAGTCCCGAGGGTATGCGGGTGCTCCAACATTGAAGGCTTGATGAATCCGTGCTAAGGAAGGCAGGTAGGCGAATCGGTTTTACGGGTAAGTTTACGACTCATCAGAGTTACGCTTGCGGAGCAACCCTCGGGTATCGCCAAATTGGGAGTATTTTGAGACACCAACAACATAATCTTTGCAGAACTTCATCAGTAGTCCCCTCCGTACGCGACTTCAGAAGCGCTCGCTTAAAGGTATCGACAAAGCGTTCGGCTTTACCACTCGACTGAGACTGGCACGGCGGAGCTCTCATGTGCTTAATGTTAAAACGGGAACAAAAGTTGGTGAGTTGGTGTTGGTGGAGTTAAAGTCAATCAACATGTGTGTCGACCTCGATTCAATATACCCAAACACTTCGACAGAAAGCAATAAAGAAGCTTTTGTCACGCGGTTTGAGGCAGAACAACTCGGGCACCGACTTCAGTCGTGGGGAAAGTGGGTAGAGGTCACGGGATGCAAATCGAGACTACCACTTTCAAAAGTCACCCGCAGGTCGATCATGGATCGACGATTCATTCAGCAAGATTGCACGCCGCATCCCACTACGTTGGGGATGCCACCTCGCATAGTGGTGAAACGTTTGCAACTAAACCGCCAAGCTCAGAGAACAAATGAACACTTGACAACATAGGGATCGCTAAAGCGTGCACCTTCGGCCATTCCCAACTTTGAGGGATATGAGTACCCAGGCTTTAGCGTTCTATCCAGGTCTTCCGAGATGAAACCGTGAGGCTGCAAGATCTGCAGTTCACAACACCATTGTTCTTAACCCAAGCGGACTCTACTTAACTGGGTATCTAGCGTGAATGTTTGGCTACCATACCTGTTTCCATCTTAGAGAAGTAATCCGGCCTGTTAAGGATGATCGCTCCGCACTCGTCATCACACTTCAATACAACTATTTCTTTGATGTATTCAAACCCACGGATAGCTTTATATGAAATTACAGTAGAAGATTTCGGGAGTTTTGTTGGCGCGTTGAAAAAAGCATGTCAACCTGATTACGCGGACAAGTGGAATTCTTAGCTTTTGAGCCATATTAATCGCAAAGTAGGGATGCCTCATGGAGCCAAAGACATTTAGTGAACTCTGATCACTAAGCCCAATTCGCCGCGGTAAGTTAATATTGACATTGGGCCTACCACAGCAGCGTAAGGTGCACCAATCAGTTAGCATTTAGCCACCACTCGATCTCACGTGACCTTGTCCCTCGAATCATTGTCAGGGCTTTTAAATCAGCCATTGCCTTTTACTGAACATTATTTTTGTTTATATACTGCGAATATATCCGATTTGAAGGAATATTTTGACATTTTTTTGTCCGAAGGGCTTCCAAGGTCGCCAAGACGGTTTTACTCTCCACACTTTGAATATTAAGTCGAGTTACCGAGCAATATTCGTGCTTTGCTGCTTTCGGCCAAGACCTTTTAGTCCAGTTAAAACCAATTCTGCAGAAATAACTGTAAACTCTACTCTCGGTGATGAAAATAGCCCAAGTATTCTGTTTGTCAATTTGCGTTTGGTGCCTAAGCACGCGGACCCTTTAACACTAGTGACAGCATTGCATTATTCTTTTTCGTCTATTCACTTAAATAATTTGGCAAGTTTTAGGATGGAATTGTACTTCATTCACATTAGATACTGCATGTTGAAAATGCATCCATTCGGCTATCTAAAGCTTACCATGACTTGACTCGTGCCTACTGTTAGACTCATGTAGGTAGTTTATGAGCTTGCACAAACAGCGTCATATGGTATTCTTATTTGGAACCACAAGTGGATTTCCTTGTTTCAGTGGAATTCAAGCAGCAAAAGTATATCCGAGATGTACACCATGCTCTAAGAGTGCGGAAGAACGCAGATGACCAACAGTGCTACAAGCGTCCGATAAGCTGTTAAGGTACGGAGCTCAACATCAGCCGCTGCAGCTGAGTCCCCACGAAGTTATGCGAGGGATGACGAAGTTACAGCGTTTCGTGTTCGCAACCACGACCGGAGCTGGGGAGTGAAATACAGCACGTATGCGTTCACCACTAGTGTCTCCATCACTAGACCACTGAGCTCCGCCAGCACTACTTGTTTAAATGTGTTGAGTACAGTACTAACCCCGCGATTTTATCAGTCAAAGGCTTCGTTTATAATAACACCATGAGATAGTTATACCGGTTTGTATACCTCAATGTTTCAGTGTCCGTACACACATTCTTGATCGCTTTGGGACCAAACGCCTAGCTTGATCACCCAGATGGCCTAGGCCATTAAGCGAGTACTCCTATTTATTGTGTAAGTTAATGTCATTCATTCGTGACGTATTAGCCTGAGGACGAACTACTAAAATGCTTGTTCGCAAAATGTTGTTTCTGGTAACATTGCTGCATTGACGCAGGAGAATTTTGAACACACGGACACAGACTGGATTAGAGGAATAAGTCCATCATTTACGTGAGGTCACTTAGTAGTAGATTGAGTTCATACATATTTCATTTACGTGACCCTTGATGAAAAATTTAATCGCGCCCCTATTTGCTTTTTCTTTACTAATCCAGCGCCTACTACTCATGCTGGTGCCACTGGCTAAACTTTCTGACAGTTCTACAACCCAGTAATTTGACTGTGGTTTACGATGGTAACCTTTGGGCTCAAAAGCCACACTAAGAGGTGACTGCCGTGGTTCTCTGATTGGATGAAGCTGCGTTGCTACATTGTTGGCTCGATAACATTTTGAATGAGTCGATGAACACCTGGTGTGAACCTGTCGGTAGTGAAGGTAAATCACAATCGGTTTTTTGATGGCTTGCCATCCTAATAAAATAACCGCTGTAAATTACGTAGAGAAAAGAAAGATAAAATGAACCAGTGGTGTTTTCAGTAGCCATGTACAAAATACATGTTCACTCAAAACAGTTTGTCAAGTTTTCTGTACGCTGTCAATATTATCCAATGGAAAACCGAACGGTACAGAAAACGTAAACGGAACTGTCTAATCACAGGCACCACAGCGTACAGCGCATGATTATACACAGTAGGGAGTAAGCCATGGGACTACGGAGCGGGTACATTGCATCAAACTAGAACAGTAATAATCAAACCGGATATTGTCAAACTATAATGGTAACTATGCCGGATTATCTTGAAATTGTATGTTTCCCAGAGGCAGATAGTTTCCGGATAAACATGCATGACGTACAACTCCCGTTGGACAAGGCAGGAATGGCTCAACTTCCACATTTGTATATCTCGACCATCCAGTCGGGAGTCCGTAATCTCTCCAGTGTTGTATATGTCCTAAAATATTGTCACCGTAACCATGCCTGCTTGCTCGTCCGGGATTTGGCAAAGCGGTCACCCAGTGCCCATTCAAAGACACTTTGGTCACGTTGTTCATATCTTTTGGTTGATAAGAATGCATTACTGGAACTCCGTATAGTTCGACAAACCAATTATGAGCTTGTATACTGTGATACAGGCAATACGCCGCACCCGTTTGGCTACAACTGGCTATATCAGTGCCGTGTTTTGTCGCATTGCGCTGCTTGGTAAACTGCACGTCATACATACTGGTGATGTGATTTGCAATTAGACCGGAGACTGTAGCATGCTTGTAAACGTCCCAACATACGTCTCCATCCTTTTCCCAAGGCAAAATCCCGTTGTTCATCTTCACGGCCCCCATGAGAGTGCCTGACACGATGTAGTTTGAAACGTTGAAGCGGGTGGCTGCGTCAATGAACATCATGATATACTTGAAGAGCTCTTCGAGGCAACATCTTGGGATGATTAGCCCGGGCTGTTTGAAAGAGATGCAGTCAATTTCCACATCATCGCATGTCCACCGGTGGTCTACGTCACCTGGCAAAATGATTCTATCGATGCTCCATTGCTTGGCCAACGGGAGCCATGCGGTCTTTGCAATTTCTGACACACCACATCCCCTTGGCGTATAATGCCCGGCTACGTGAAACATGACATCAATGCAAGCCACAGTTTGTAATTCTAACCTACCGGTTCGAAAAATGCCAGAAAGCATCAGTTCGACAAATGAAACAACTCCTTTCAGTTTGGAGTTTTCATGGCCCTGTTGAAGACGTCGCGCCGGATCAAAAATGGCGAGGCTACGTAATCGCAGTAGGCGCATGACTTGGCGGATATGTCGTGGCCCGGGAGAAGAAATAGACTGAAGTTGCGGATGGCCGACTGTGAGGGAAAAACGGAATGTGAAAGATACAAACAAGTGTAATTCTTTTACAAACACTTCAGGGCACCATTTGGCAAAAGTACTCACATTATATATTTGAGCAATCTCAAGCTAGTTGTGCTTAATCAGTTCATAAGCTACGATCTTCTGAATTTATTTTTACGACCAGTGATCACATGAACTATGTATCGTGTGAAGACACGCACGAATTCTTCAGAAACGCGCAAACATAGTGATTCGACAATGCTTCGCAAGGGCAACAGCAATTTTATTCATACAAAACCACATTCTGCCTTGATTTCGTGTCCAACATTAGCGTGCATAGAGCCGGCAAAGAGAGTAGAGGACTCAATGTATTTCACCACCCAAATTCTACCATAATGGACAGTCAACAGATGAAACTGCAATCATCGTGAAAGGATAGAAGTACACTTATCTGTCGGAATAGCTGTCATGCTGGATACGCGCCATAGCAAGGTAAAGAACAAAGGGCCAGTTCACTCCGATAGACCAATGCTGTTGACATTCAAAATAATACCTTTTAGAACGTGTCTAATCACGGCTGGTGCACCGTACTCCGACGGTATGGTGTTTGGCGGTTTTGTCACACCTACACACACCAGACAGTAAACATTGTCATTTAGGCAGAGTTGTCAAACATGAATCTGTGTATAGACAGAAAGACAACACAGTAGCACACCAACATTTAATTTATTTACGAATTGAGAATGGGGCTAAGGGTGACTGTTGACGAGGTATAACACTTGGTTATCAATATGCGATCAAATGAGAAATACCGTTTCTGGCCTGCACAACGTACGGGATACGTTGCGTTAAGGAGGCGGAACGCCACAGGAAAACCTGTGTGAATGAAACTTGACAGTGTCAGGCCAAGAAAGCGACTCGTCGGCGTAATCGTAGATTGACTAGCATCAAGTGCGGGAATCAGTGTTTTACAGCTTTTGGGGAACTAACAATGCCGAGACGGCAGTGCTAGTGCCTTGTTTAGAAGTCGCTTAACTTACAAGGCAGTAGTGCACCCTACGTGTGGATCCAGTCTATCACGTCATAGTTTATTGCAAGTACTAATCGTAATCTTTTTAGTGCGGCCAGCATGCTCTGCTCCGTCCATAGTGGAACGGAGGGTTGCGCACTACTGACAGTAGGGAGAGGAGACCGTTTATTACTTTATCCGACAAATGAGTGGATGTCTAATTTGAACTTGCTTCTAATAATCTGGAAATAAAAGTGTTTATCCACTTGGCTGAAGAAATATGAGTGCTAGTAACCCGTGTATCTCCCTACAAACGTCTGAACCCTTCTCTCCTATCTATTGTTCCCTATAAGTGTCAGTGCATAAGATATTCATAAATTTACCCTTTTTTACAAAAATAGATTCTGTGCCAGTTTTACGCACAGCAACTTTGAACAGTTAGTTAATTAGGGATAGCAATAGTAGGGATATACCGGAAGCTTGGAATGCAACAAACCACAGGTGGATAGCTCTTGTACAACTCTGTTTTAATGCGTTTCGATAGCAGTGAAAGAAGCCATATCGGCCTCGCCTATTATGCTCTAATGCTACAGAGAGCCGTCTCCTGGCTGGCTGTATGAAGCGGAGTGAGTTAAATGCTTCAGGTTATCAAAAATTGAAGCAGACTAATGCCAACCATTTAAATGACATCTGGGGGATTTTAGGGAATACATTCAAGGAATACATTCAACGATATTTTTGTTTATTTGCAAAAGGCTGGTTGTCAGGTCAACCAACAAAAGCACACATGTCTCATCCAAGTTAATGGCTTGTACGCGCATTGGGACCCCATTACATAATGGTCGCGAAAGGAACAATAGCTGGCTGCGTTCATAGTTTAACCTAAAGTTTTCCAGTCAACACTTTCAAAAGATATGCCTGCGAACGGTCGATGGTATCGGCAGTGTAACGTGTGCCGCATACATGTAGGTAATTCACGACCCCACTGCGGAAAATTATGATGCCACGTTCCACATCCTCTTGCGCGGCAGCACAAAAGGACCATAAAAATTAGGCTTTCATGCGTATCCACATGCGGATCGCTCTTGACCTTTCAGCTAGTTTCCGCTGCAACAAACAGGATCAAGGAACTCCTCAGAAATCGCTTCCCGAAGCTGGAGTTTGGTTTTTGGTCCATTAAAAGTTGAAAATGAGGCCTAGATCAAACAGCTGATTGGAGTCAGCCTATTAAGCGCCAATGCAAAATCTCGTAGAGTTAGACAGTCTCTTAGGAGAATGACACCGCTAGCTATGAGTTTGCATTGCCGTCCTGCTTATGCGTCTGTTCCAAATTTGCTCTCGTAACATTAGGATCTTCAGTTAAACTATTAACCATTCGGAAACGGTTGGCGCCGTTGATTTAATCGTTCGAATGTGTTTTCCGATGCTCATCGAATAGAGTATCTTCTCAGAAACGTCACGGCTTTTATCTAGATCAGCGCTTGGGCATGGTGTCATTCTGAGGGATGACTTCGAAAGCATTATCAAAGGATGCAGACTTCGGGAATGTGGAAATGCGACCGAACAGCGAATGTTACATCGCAATCCAGTGATTCGGAATACCAACCAGGTAAACATACCTAGTAAAACACATACATTACTTAGTATTATGGGTAGGTAGAGGGTACCGTGTACCAAGTTGGACCACAGTGATATATATATATATACATATATATACATATATATATATAATTATAAACATATAGTCACAGTCTGCTAACAGACTTTGTGATATCACGACTATGACAGAAAAAAGATGGCGAAGATAGAAACACGAAATGCGAGAAAAAATGGGAAACGATTTGTTGGTTTCACACACGCAATTTTGATACTTCTGTTTTTGCTTTTTGTGACATTTTGTGTGCATCGAAGGGATGGTAAAATGGCAGAACAACATTGACGCCACTGATGTCTGTTGCGGGCCATGAAGTCCAATGTTTCCAACCACGGAGATTCAGCATTTCGTGTTCCCCAACCTAGAAGACGTACTAGTCCGACTGCCGCCAAAATTTAGTTTGCCTCCTTCATGCTCCTTCTCCACGTAATTGGCTGTCCATCGCGGCACTTTTTCCAATCGCTCCCTGGGAGTGCAAAATACGCTCCACGTGGAAGGTGATGGGCTGGCATGCGCAAAACGTGCCCGAGCCAACGCGTGCGATGTCGGAGAAAAACGTTCTGAAGACTGGCACTACTCGCTCTAAGCACTCGGTTTCGCAATTCTGTCTTGCCTAAGTAGGTTTGCCACCACACCCGAGCAATCCTTCGTAGACAACGATTGTCGAAAACTGAGAGTCGCTTCGGAAGCATTGTACACCCTGCACTTGAGCTTGAGACTGATATCACGACGACGCCATAGACGTCTCAGCTTGATGAATGCACGGCGGGCCTTTGCAGTGCGTTGTGAGACTTCCTCTCCAACATCACCACCAGCCGTGATTCAACGCCCAAGATAAGTAAAGCAAGGGACTTGCTCCAGAACATGTCCAGCAATGGTGAGCGCGAGTTCAGGCACCTTCCAGTCCTGAAGCAGCGTTTTACATTTTCCCGGAGTGAAGCATAAGCCGTACTTAGACGCCTCCATCGCCATCGGTCCAAAGCGCTCTGGATGGTTTGTGGGTCGTCTGCCAGCAAGGCGATACCATCGGCGTAGTCCAAGTCCGTGACTCTGTCTCCTGGGAGGAGCTCAACACCAAAGTTCCGGACACCTTCCAGTGCTCTTTGGAGAACATCTTCGATGGCGAAATTGAAGAGGAAAGGTGAAATAAAGCAACATTGGTGGACACCGCTGGTCACATCAAAAAAGAAGTGTGCCATAAGCTCTGACTTTGCCAGAGGTGTGACTGTAAAGTTCTTTCAAGATGGTTACAAACTTGTCGGGCACACCTTTCTTCAGTCAACAGTTATACAACGCAAATCTATCTACTGAATCAAAGGCCGCTCGGATGTCCAAAAACACTACGATTGTTGGCCGCCGGTGGGTGTGACGAAGTTCGAGAACTTGGCGAAGCGTAAAGATTTGGTCGATGCAGCCGCGGCCTGGACGAAATCCGGCTTATTCTTCTCGGGAAAACGCCTCTCTAGTCGTTGAAAGCCTGCGAAGTAGGACCGACACGAAGATTTTGGATGCGACAAAGATTAACGAGATTCCGCGGTAGTTGCAGCAATCGGCGAGGGAGCCTTTCTTGTGAATCGGCACAATGACCGATTCTCCCCATGTATTCGGAACCTTCTCCTCAGTCCAAACGTTGGTGCAAGCGATAGGATTTCGCTGACAAGTACACTCCCGCCATCTTTGAATAGAGCCGGTGGTAGGCTGTCGGGACCCGGAGTCTTGCGGCATTTCAAAGATTGGATTTCATCTCGGATCTATGCTTCGTTTGGGGGGCTGTGGAGACAGGCCAAGCATCATACATTGGGGCTGGAGATGCCACAGGGGACTGCGTTGGGTGGTTGAATTTAAGAGCGAAATACTGAGCCCAGCAACCCAATCGCCTGTGAAGGTTGGTGATCTTTGTGCCGTATGATTCGCAAATCGTCTGTCTTATAGCGTGGAAATTGCAACCGGTGGCCCTGATGATGCAAAATAGACGGCGGAAATTGCCAGCTGATGCAGCGTCTTCCATCTCATCAGCTTGTTTTGACCACCAAGATTCACGATCAGAGCGAAGGCTTGCTTTCAGCTGTTGCGTAATAGACCGGCGGTGTTCGTTGTACTATGCTTCCGTCAGCGATCCAGCAATTCCGAGGATCTTCCCGAGATCCAGCTTTTGGGAATGGAGCGAGCGAGGCGACAGCTGGACGAACCGGCTGACAGCAAGGCTTGTTGCAGACTTGACCAGTGTTGATCAACATCCAGAGGGTGTGAGAGAGCGATATTTTCACGAAGCGTTTGTTGATACTCTTCCTTCACCACTGGGTCCTCCAACTAGTAAGTGTTCAGTAGGGTGTGTTTTGTCCTAGGTGAATCACCGGAAGGCATGCAAACGGTCGCACATACCAGTGCATGATCGGTATCGACGCACGTTGACCAAAATGCTCGGCAGTCGCGTACGCTGCTGCGCCACCTGCGACTTCTGACTGTGGTCAGTCTGTGACCATTGCTGGGTTGATGATGGGGGGCGCCAAGTGGCGTACTGACGTCCAAGATGACGAAAGATGGTGCTAGAGAGGAAAAGCTGATGATCAGTACACAGACTGAGCAGTCTCTCTCCATTGTCTGAGCGAACATCATCATATCCATGCGGTCCCCGAGGTGACGCTCACATGGCAGCAGACGACCGACACGCGCGTTGAAGTCTCCTGCCAAAACAATCATGTCTGTTTTAGGAGTCCTTAGGAGCAGCTCATGAAGGTTCTGGTAGAACTGGTCGTTGAGTGTGTCCGAGCTGCAGTCAGTGGGCGCGTAGGCAGAGATCATGAAGATGACACCCTTTTTGACGCGATGTCTGCTAACTTTACAAGAGCCATGGAGTCTCATCGCACAAAGACGACTATTGATCGGAATTCAATCAATTAAGGCAGTCTCGGCTCTAGCACTGAGGGCGATTCCAACACCAGCTTGCCCAGATGCGGCAGACTCGGCGTCACCAGAGAGGCGGAGATGGAAGCGGGTGCGTGGGTGGAGCGGTGACGTCAGCTGGTAGACCGAGTTAGAGTCCTGGAGTTGCGTTCCATTCAGACAGCGATAGAGGCGTTGTTTGAGCAGATATCGGATGTCATCGTTTAGAGGCTAGGCACTCAGCTGATAGTTGTTTTCGTTTATGACTACACCACAATTCAATCCGTTAAGACTAAATTTACAAAGTCTACGACAACTGGTTTTCCGCTGCCATTATCCCCTTTCGTGAATCGGTTTGTACAGCTCAAGCTCTCGATTAATAATAATAATGAATAATAATGTGTCAGCTGTACGCCTTAACTGCGCTACGCTGCCGCGCGACCACCACCAGTCGCGCGCGGGCTGAGTATACCGCGAGGACGCCCATCCCTACACGGATTCGAAGCGGTGACCTTATGGTTGCAAACCAAACGCGCAGACCACTCGGCCACCGGCTCGACTAATTCCCAGTGAATCAAAACAGATTTATATTGTGGCGTGCAACTATGTATCTTGGTTTAAGGACCCGATGAAAAACTCGCTGGGGCATACCAAACGCCAAAAATCCCTGAACTGCTGATTTAATAGCGTTAACCCTGCATGATTTGGAGTGCCCAAAAACGTCAAAAGCCGTTGCAGGTAAGCTGTTAGCTACTCATGGAAATCGGCTTCCTCGACCGCTGTGTAAACCAGCTTTGTAGTATGTTACTGTTATAATTGAACAGAAGGAAAGCGGAAGCATTGAGCCAATTTAATGGCAGACAGCCCACTGCCCTGTAAACATTTTCTCCAAACTCGTAAATTATGCCCATAGGGAAATCAGAAAGCCAAATTGCGAAGAGGGGCTCTCTTTTCAATAACTCTCGTCAGGTACCAAGGTTACAAGGTATAAATCAACTAAGTGTGCTAATGGAAGCAGTACTAAGGTTACTAAATAAATTGCTTTGAGACAGCTGGTGTTTTCTCCACCTTGGAAAGCATCTTGCTGAACGCCCCAAGAGCAATCTACACCACCTAACTTATTGACCATTCTTTTCATGATGATACAATGACGCCTCACATGATCAAGTTCTAGTTTCGCGACAAAATCGACGGCGGTTAACCATGGGTTGACGCAGCTGAATCGTGGCATAACTTACGCTTTCATGTTGGTGATGTAGGTCTAAGCCATAAGGCTGCAGGAGGGATCAGGAACTATCCAATGCTAGATCAAATGCGCAAACTAACCTACTCAGACATATACTTTTGTTCAAGATGTTGTCGCTAACAACCAGAATGGGATTTGATAATAGTGAACGACCTGTACAAGTTCCATCGGGATTTAGTGGCAACGCAAATGCCAAGTGTTTCAGAAGCCCTTTAGAAACGATTGTATTGACTACATGTGTTTTATCTCTATCGCTTCGAGCGTATCCACAATGCAGAAAATTGTGGATTCTTTGCAGTGCATTTACACAATAGTTTAAAGAATAATGTGGGTTGGCGGTTCAGCAGCTGAGTGCATTCAAGAATTGAGGAGTAGATGTTGATAGTTTAATGTGACTACATCCAAGGCAAGATGTGTTTGTTATCGGAAATGACGACTTGCCCATAACTCAGGGATATTTGCTGTAGTGGACTGATCAATCGACGATACATTTGATGAATGGGTACTGCGTGTAATTTAGCGAATGCTGCGAAAACTGACAATTATTTTCAAGGTACTATGCTAACATAAGAGTAAGGGTTCTCTTTATAAGTTAACGAGACAAGTCGGCCATGGCTAACATACTGAGTCACTTCCTGCTGGTACTATCTAGGTAGTTTGGGTTAATTCTGTTCCAGTAAATGGTTCGGCAGAAATGCTTTTACTTGGTAAGCGCTCTCTTTTGAAAAAGCGCAGCTGTCCGTTTCAGAAGGTGAACCTACCACTGGTTGGTTTATGGAGCTGTTCGGCACCGCGTGCGTCCCCAGGTTGCAGATCGGGAAATGCTTTCCTTGGGAAAGTAACGGTGGATAAGTCTCAGCTGTTCGCAGACAAGATGAAGAAGCCGTCACGAACAATCAGCAGCAGCCACTCATGGCATGGGGAGATTTGAATCAGTCAGCTGGTTCTCCATTAAGTGCCACAATATCTCGTACGGAGCTATATCAAAGCCGATGTGACAGGCAATAGGGACACTGATTACTCACTTCTGCGACCAAAAGTGAGTATTCAACGGGGTGCGTAAAACAACCTCCTTGGTCACCGGCTTCTGTGTGGACTGCTACCGAACACTAAGAAGGAGTATGAGACACCAGGTTGTCAACAATATTTGTATTCCGCGGCTAGTTAGCTTTAACGGAAACGTATTCTGACCAATGGGCTGCCATACTTGGGCAGTTCGGGTACTCTGGGTAATTTGTTACTATTCGAAAGTCGTGTCACTGGTTTCCGCTCGTTTGCGATGTAGGTTAATTGTCACGCTATCTTGCTAGTCAGGTCTTTGAGACCTAAGACTCCAGTCGAGGCCCTCTATGTCAACCTTCTTACTCTGCCTTGACAACCGATAAGCTCACTGACCACACAACACATGAACATGTACCTAAGTAACTATGCTTTCTAGCTGCAGACAACGCCTTCGACTTCCTCCACAATGGTGTGAGCGGCTTACTCTGCGATATAATGCCCTACCTGCTTCATACTTTGCTCCACGTTTGTTGAGTTCACAGATTATTGGTACTTCATCACTGACACCACGTCTGTGACAAAGTGCCGCTTTGAGGGACAATTCTAACAACCTCTTTGCGTATTTCAGGATCATCTATGTGCCACGTAATTGCGAAGCCATGATGAAGTTCGTCGTCCGGTTTTCACGTCAGACAGATACAGTCGACCACTGAGCTGTATACTTTCGTTGCGTGCGCTCCAGTGTCTTGGTCACGTCCTCCGCATGCCCGCTCAAGGGTTCCACAGCCGTGTTTTGTTTGCATGCGCCGGCATTGATTGCAAGCGATAGAGAGGTGGTCAACACACAATCTGGCTTCTGGATGTTAAGGAGCTGACGTTGTAACTGGCCACAGTGGTTACCAAGGACAGTGAGCACACTTGGTTGGAAACATTATCGGATGTGGCCCGAAATCGTACTCAATGGTAAACTTGAAGTGAGACCTATTTTCCTGACTGCATTTTCTCTCCTCTTTGGTTTTCTCGTTGTTGCCCCAGTGTTATGACAAAGCTACGTGTTTGTTGGTTAAGGTATATCAAGTAATCTATTTATCTTTAGATAAAAGGCGTGCGAACTGCGTTATCAGGCAATTACGTCCAATGACGTCGGTCTTTTGACTTCCCTCAGCTGCCCTGTGGGTATGTTATTCGGCCAAATGTTCGGAGTGGTTTTCTCTAAACCAAATAACAGATTTGTCTTAGGCACCTCCGTGTTTAGGCTCCACCGTTTCTGATAGTCCCATGTCAGTTAGCTACACAACTGCAAATCATTTATATATATATATATATATATATTATATATATATATATATATATATATATATATCTTCTTTCTCATATAAATGTCTTGTGAGCCATGGGCGAGGCCACTCGGGACCAATACAGAAGCGACGACGAGTCCTGCAGAGAAGTATTCAGAACCGGCGCAAAGCTTGTAGATACGCTGTATTCGATTTACTAACAGCATGCTTGCATGCTGTCTCTTTATTTTAGGTGGTAGGTTTCCAATTTTGCCTTAATGCTTTTCATTCTCATATAAATGTCTAACTGCACTCTATTTCATTAACTTGCGCCACTCGCTTAAGTCAATTGTCTTAGATTTCCATAACATTTTGTGTTCGTGGCATTTCCGTAAAGTATACTTTCTGACCTCGTGAACCTATTTAGGATTCGTTTGTAAACAATTTATTTCATATGCTCATTAACGTCACCGTTTCCTTATGCATTAATCCAGTTATTTTCTTTGTATCTCTCTCAAGTGGTTGGCACTAAATCCCGATGGAACTTGTACAGGTCGTTCACTATTATCAAATCCCATTCTGGTTGTTAGCGACAACATCTTGAACAAAAGTATATGTCTGAGTAGGTTAGTTTGAGCATTTGATCTAGCATTGCATAGTTCCTGATCCCTCCTGCAGCCTTATGGCTTAGACCTACATCACCAACATGAAAGCATAAGTTATGCCACAATTCAGCTGCGTCAACCCATGGTTAACCGCTGTCGATTTTGTCGCGAAACTAGAACTTGATCATGTGAGGCGTCATCGTATCATCATGAAAAGAATGCTCAATAAGTTAGGTGGTGTAGAGTGCTCTTGGGGCGTTCAGTAAAGTGCTTTCCAAGGTAGAGAAAATACCAGCTGTCTCAAAGCAATTTATTTAGTAACATTAGTACTGCTTCCATTAGCACACTTAGTTGATTTATACCTTGCAACCTTGGTACCTGACGAGAGTTATCGAAAAGAGAGCCCCTCTTCTCAATTTAGCTTTCTGATTTCCCTATGGGCATAATTTACGAGTTTGGAGAAAATGTTTACAGGGCAGCAGGCTGTCTGCTTTTTAATTGGCTCAATGCTTCCGCTTTCCTTCTGTTCAATTATAACAGTAACATACTACAAAGCTGGTTTACACAGCGGTCGAGGAAGCCGCTTTCCAAGAGTAGCTAACAGCTTACCTGCAACGGCTTTTGACGCAGGGTCAACGCTATCAAATCAGCAGTTCAGGGATTTTTGGCGTTTGGTATGCCCCAGCGAGTTTTTCATCGGGTCTTTAAACTAAGATATATAGTTGCACGCCACAATATAAATCTGTTTTGATTCACTGGGAATTAGTCGAGCCGGTGGCCGAGTGCTCTGCGCGTTTGGTTTGCAACCATAAGGTCACCGCTTCGAATCCGTGTAGGGATGGGCGTCCTCGCGGTATACTAAGACCGCGTGCGACTGGTAGTGGTCGCGCGGCAGCGTAGCGCAGTTACGGCGTACAGCTGACACATTATTATCCATTATTAATACTAATCGAGCGCTTGAGGTGAACAAACCGATTCACGAAAGGACATAATGGCAGCGGAAAACCAGATGTCGTAGACTTTGTAAATTTAGTCTTAACGATTTGGACTGCGGTGTAGCCATAAACGAATACAACTATCAGCTGAGTGCCTAGCCTCTAAACGATGACATCCGATATCTGCTCAGACAACGCCTCTACTGCTGGCTGAATGGAACGCAACTCCAGGACTATAACTCGGTCTACCAGCTGACGTCACCGCTCCACCCACGCACCCGCTTCCATCTACGCCTCTCTGGTGACTCCGAGTATGCCGCATCTGGGCAAGCTGGTGTTGGAATCGCCCACAGTGATAGAGCCAAGACTGCCTTAATTGATTGCATTCCGATCAATAGTCGCGTTTGTGCGATGAGACTCCATGGCTCTTGTAAAGTTAACAGAGATGGCTTCAAAAACTTGTCGTCTTCTTGATCTCTGCCTACGCGCCCACTGACTACAGCTCGGACAAACTCAACGAGCAGTCCTAACAGAACCCTCATGAGCTGATCCTAAGGACTCCTAAAACAGACATGATTGTTTTGGCAGGAAGCTTTAACGCGCGTGTCGGTCGTCTGCTGCCATGTGAGCGTCGCCTCGGGGGACCGCATGGCTATGATGATGTTCGATCAGACACCGGAAAGAGAATGCTCAGTCTGTGTACTGCTCATCAGCTATTCTGATCTAGCACCATCTTTCATCATCGTGAACGCCAGTACGCCACTTGGCGCCCCCCATCATCAACCCAGCAAAGTTCACAAACCGCCCGCAGTCAGAAGTCGCAGGTGGCGCGGCAGCGTACGCGACTGCCGAGGATTTTGGTAAACGTACGTCGGTACCGATCATACATAGGTATGTGCGACTGTTTGCATGCCTTCCAGTGGTACATTTAGGTCGAAACGCACCGGACTGAACACCTAGAAGTTGGAGTACCCAATGGTGAAGAAAGAGTATCAACAAAGGCTTCATGAAAATATCTCTTTCTGTCACATTCTGGATGTTGATCAACACTGGTCAAGTCTGCAACAAGCCTTGCTGTCGGCCGGTTTGTGCAGCTGTAGACTCGCTCGCTCCATTCCCAAAAGCTGGATCTCGGGAAAATCCTCGGAATTGCTGGATCGCCGACGGAAGCAGAGTACAACGAACACCGCCGGTCTATTATGCAACAGCTGAAAGCAACCCTTCGCTCTGATCGCGAATCATGGTGGTCAAACCAAGCTGATGAGATGGAAGACGCTGCATCTGCTGGCAATTTCCGCCGTCTATTTTTCATCATCCGGGCCACCGGTTGTAATTTCCACACTATCAGCTAGACGAGTTGTGAATCAGACGGCACAACAATCAACAACCTTCACAGGCGATTAGGTTGCTGGGCTCAGTATTTCGCTCTTAAATTCAACCACCCAACGCAGTCTACTGTGGAATCTCCAACCCAATATATGATGCATGGCCTAGCTGTACAGCCCCCAAACGAAGCGTAGATCAGAGATGAAATCCGATATTTGAAAGGCCCGCAACACTCTGGGTCCCAACAACCTACCACCGGCTCTATTCGAAGGTGGCGGGAGTGTACCTGTCAGCGAAATCGTATCGCTTTCACAAAAGTTTGGACTGAGGAGAAGATTCCGAATACATGGGGAGAATCGGTCATTGTGTCGATTTACAAGAAAAGCTCCCTCGCTGATTGCTGCAACTACCGCGGAATCTCGTTAATCTCCGTCGCATCCAAAAGCTTCGTGTCTGTCCTACTTAGCAGGCTTCCAACGATTAGAGAGACGTTTTCCAGAGAAGAATAAGCCGGATTTCGTCCAGGCCCCGGCTGCATCGACCAAATCTTTACGCTTCGCCAAGTTCTCGAAATTCTTCACACCCACCGGCGGCCAAAAATCGTAGTGTTTTTGAACATCCGAGCGGCCTTTGATTCAGTAGATAGATCTGCCTTGTATAACAGTTGACTGAAGAAACGTGTGCTTGACAAGGTTGTAATCATCTTGAAAGAACTTTACAGTCACACGTCTGGCAAAGTCAGAGCTTATGGCACGCTTCATTTTTGATGTAACCAGCGGTGTCCACCAAGGTTGCTTTATTTCACCTTACCACTCCAATTTCGCCATCGAAGATGTTCTCCAAAGAGCACTGGAAGGTGTTTGGAACGTCAGTGTTGAGCTCCTCCCTAGAGATAGAGTCACTGACCTGGACTACGCCGATGGTATCGCCCTGCTGGGAGACGACCCACAGACCATCCAGAACGTTTTGGACGCTTGGCGATGGAGGCGTCTAAGTATGGCTTATGCTTCACTCCGCGAAAATGTAAAACGCCGCTTCAGGACTGGAAGATGCCTGAACTCGCGCTCACCATTGCTGGACATGTTCTGGAGCAAGTCCATTGCTTTACTAACCTAGTGAGTTTAATCACGGTTGATGGTGGTGTTGGAGAGGAAGTCTCACAACGGATTGCAAAGGCCCGCCTTGCATTCATCAAGCTGAGACGTCTATGGCGTCTTCGTGATATCAGTCTCAAGCTCAAAGGCAGGGTGTACAATGCTTCCGAAGCGACTCTCGGTTTTCGACCATCGTTGTCTACGAAGGATTGCTCGGGTGTGGTGGCAACACCACTTAGGCAAGGCAGAAGTGCGAGACCGAGTGCTTGGAGCGAGTTGTGCCGGTCTTCAGAACGTTCATCTCCGACATCGCACGAGTTGGCCCGGGCACGTTTTGCGCATGCCAGCCCATCGCTTTCCACGTCGAGCGTTATTTGCACTCCCAGGGAGCGATTGGAAAAAGTGCTGCGGTGGACAGCCAATGACGTGGAGAAGAAGCATGAAGAAGGCAAACTCAAGTTTGGCGGCAGTCGAACTAGTACGTCTTCCAGGTTGGGGAACACGAGATGCTGAATCGCAGTGGTAGGAAACATTGGACGTAATGGCCCGCAACAGACATCAGTGGCGTCAATGTTGTTCTGCCATTTTACCATCCCTTCGATGTACACAAAATCTCACAAAAAGCAAAAACAGAAATATCAAAATTGCGTGTGTGAAACCAAAAAATCCTTTCCCATTTGTTCTCGCATTTCGTGTTTCTATCTTCGCCATCTTTTTTTGCCATGGTCCTGAAATCACAAAGTCTGTTAAAAGACCGTGAATATATATATATATATATATATATATATATATATATATATATCACTGTGGTCCAAATTGGTACGCGGCACCCACTACTTACCCATAATAACAGTTAATGTATGTGTTTTACTAGGTATGTCTACCTGGTTGGTAATCCGAATCACTGGATTGCGATGTAACATTCGCTGTTCGGTTGCATTTCCACGTTCCCGAAGTCTGCCTGCTTTGATAATGCTTTCAAAGTCATCCCTCAGAACGGCACCATGCCCATGAGCTTAACCAAGCGCTGATTTGGGTAAAAGCCGTGCCGTTTCTGAGAAGATGCTGTAGTCGATGAGCTTCGGGAAACACATTCGAACGACTAAAACAACGCCGCCAACCGTTTCCCAATGGTTAATAATCTAACTGAAGACCCTAATGTTACGAGAGCAAATTTGGAACAGACGCATAAGCAGGACGGCAATGCAAACTCATAGCTAGCGGTGTCATTCTCCTAAGAGACTGTCTAACTCCACGAGCTTTTGCGTTTGCGCTTAATAGGCTGACTCCAATCAGCTGTTTGATCTAGGCCTCATTTTCAACTTTAAATGGACCAACAACCAAATGCAAGCTTCGGGAAGCGATTTCTGAAGAGTTCCTTGATCCTGTTTGTTGCAGCGGAAACTAGCTGATAGACAAACAGCGATCCGCATGTGGATACGCGTGAAAACCTAATTGTTATGGTCCTTTTGGTGCAGCCGCGCAAGAGGCTGTGGAACGTGGCATCATAATTTTCCGCAGTGGGGTCGTGAATTACCTACGTGTATGCGGCACACGTTACACTGCCGATACCATCGACCGTTCGCAGGCATATCTTTTGAAAGTGTTGACTGGAAAACTTTAGGTTAAACTATGAACGCAGCCAGCTATGGTTCCTTTCGCGACCATTATGTAATGGGGTCCCAATGCGCGTACAAACCATTAACTTGGATGAGACATGTGTGTTTTTGTTGGTTGACCTGACAACCAGCCTTTTGCAAATAAACAAAAATATCCTTGAATGTATTCATTGAATGTATTCCCTATAATCCACCAGATGTCATTTAAATGGTTGGCATTACTCTGCTTCAATTTTGATAGCCTGAAGCATTTAAATCACTCCGCTTCATACAGCCAGCCAGGAGACGGCTCTCTGTAGCATTAGAGCATGATAGGCGAGGCTGATATGGCTTCTTTCACTGCTACCGAAACGCATTACCACAGAGTTGTATAAGAGTTATCCACCTGTGGTTTGTTGTATTCTAAACTTCCGGTGTATACCTACTATTACTATCCCTAAGTAACTAAGTGCTCAAAGTTGCTGTGCGTAAAACTGGCACAACATCTATTTTTATAAAAGAAGTGTAAATTTCTGAGTATCTTATGGACTGACACTTATAGGGAACAACAGATACGAGAGAAAAGTTCATACGTTTGTAGGGAGATACACGGATTACTAGCACTCCTATTTCTTCAGCCATGTGGATAAACAATTTCGCTTCCGGATTATTAGAAGCAACTTCAAAGTAAACATCCACACATTTGTCCGGTAGAATAATAGGCAATCTCTTCTCCCTACCTTCAGTAGTGCGCAATCCTCGGTTCCACTATCGACGGAGTAGAGCATGCTGGCCGCACTAGAAAAACTGCGATTAGTACGCGCAATAAACTATAACGTGATAGACTGGACCCAAACTTAGCCGTACACTACTGCCTTGTAAGTTAGATGACGTCTAAACGAGGCACTAGCACTGCGGTCTCGGCATTGCTAGTTCCCCCAAATCTGTAGAACACTCATTCCCGCACTGGATGCTAGTCAATCTACGGTTGCTCAGACGAGTCGCTTTCTTGACCTAACACTGTCAAGTTCCATTCACCCAGATTTTCCTGTGGCGTTCCGCCTCCTTAACACAACGTATTTCGTACGTTGTGGAGGCCGGAAACGGCATTTCTCATTTGATCGCATATTGATAACTAAGTGTTATAGCTCGTCAACAGTTCCACTTAGGCCCATTCTCAATTCGTAAATAAAGTAAATGTTTGTGTGCTACTCTGTTGTCTTTCTGCCTACACACAGATTCATGTTTGACAATACAATAACTCTGCCTAAATGACAATGTTTACTCTCTGGTGGGTGTAGGTGTGACAAATCCGCCAAACGTCATACCGTCGGAGCACAGTGCACCAGCCGTGATTACAGACGTTCTAAAATGTATTATTTTCAAAGTCAACGGCATTGGTCTGTGACAGTGAACTGACCCTTTGTTCTTTACCTTACTATAGCGCTTATCTAGCATGACAACTATTCCGACAGATAACTTTATTTCTTCACTTTCACAATAGTTGCACTTTCGTCTGTTGACTGTCCATTATGGTAGAATTTAGGTGGTGAAATACACTGAGTCCTCTGCTCTCTTCGACGGCTCCACGCACGCTAATGTTGGACACGAACTCAAGGTAGAATGTGGTTTTGTATGAATACAATTGCTGTTGCCTTTGCGAAACATTGTCGATCCACTATGTTTGCGTGTTTCTGAAGAATTCGTGCGGGCCTTCACACCATACGTAGTTCATGTGATCACTGGTCGTAAAAATAAATTCAGAAGATCCTAGGCAATTAGCTGATTAAGCACAATCAGCTTGAAATTGATCAAATATATAATGCGAGCAGCTTTGCCAAATGGTATCCTGAAGTCTTTGTAAAAGAATTACACTCGTTTGTATCTTTCACATTCCGTTTTTCCCCTACAGTCGGCCATCCGCAACTTCAGTCTAATTCTTCGCCCGGGGCACGACATATCCGCCAAGTCATGCGCCTACTGCGATTACGTAGCCTCTCCATTTTTGATCCGGCGCGACGTCTTCAACAGGGCCATGAAAAACTCCAAACTGAAAGGGGTTGTTTCATTTGTTGAACTGATGCTTTCTGGCATTTTTCGAACCGGTCGGTTAGAGTTACAAACTGTGGCTTGCATTGATGTCATGTTTCACGTAGCCGGGCATCATACACCTCGGGGATATGGTGTGTCAGAAATCGCAAAAACGGCATGGCTTCCGTTGGCCAAGCAATGGAGCATCGATAGAATCATTTTGTCAGGTGGCGTAGACCACCGGTGGACATGCGACGATGTGGAAATTGACTGCATCTCTTTCAAACAGCCCGGGCTAATCATCCCAAGATGTTGCCTCGAAGAGCTCTTCAATTATATCATGATGTTCATAGACGCAGCCACCCGCTTCAACGTTTCAAACTACATCGTGTCAGGCACTCTCATGGGGGCGGTGAAGATGAACAACGGAATTTTGCCTTGGGAAAAGGATGCAGACGTATGTTGGGACGTTTACAAGCATGCTACAGTCTCCGGTCTAATTGCAAATCACATCACCAGTATGTATGACGTGCAGTTTCCCAAGCAACGCAATACGACAAAACACGGCACTGATATAGCCGGTTGCAACAAAACGGGTGCGGCGTATTGCCTGTATCACAGTATACGAGCTCATAATTGGTTTGTTGAACTATACGGAGTTCCAGTAATGTATTCTTATCAACCAAAAGATATGCATAATGTGACCAAAGTGTCTTTGAATGGGCACTGGTTGACCGGTTTGCCAAATCCCGGACGAGCAAGCAGGCATGGTTACGGTGACAATATTTTAGGACATATACAACACTGGGGAGATTACGGAGCCCCGAATGGATGGACCAGATATACGAATGTGGAAGTTGAGCCATTCCTGTCTTGTCCAACGGGGGTTGTACGTCATGCATGTTTATCCGGAAACTATCTGCCTCTGGGAAACATACAATTTCAAGATAATCCGGCATAGTTACCATTATAGTTTGGCAATGTCCGTTTTGATTAGTACTGTCCTAGCTTGATGCAATGTATTCGCTCCATAGTTCCATGATTTACTCCCTACTGTGTATAATCATGCGCTGTACTCTAGGGGCCTGAGATTAGTCAGTTCCGTTTCCGTTTTCTGTACCGTTCGGTTTTCCATTGAATAATATTGACAGCATACAAAAAACTTGACGAACTGTTTTGAGTGAACATGTATTTTGTACATTGCTACTGAAAACACCACTGCCTCATTTCGTCTTTCTTTTCTCTACGTAATTTACGGCGGTTACTTTATTAGGATCGCAAGCCATCAACAAACCGATTGTGATTTACCTTCACTACCGACAGGTTCACACCAGGTGCTCATCGACTCATTCTAAATAGGTTATTCAAAATGTTATCGAGCCAACAATGTAGCAACGCACCTTCATCCAATCTGCGAACCACGGCAGTCACCTCTTAGTGTGGCTTTTGAGCCCAAATGTTACTATCATAAATCACAGTTAAATTGCTAGTTTGTAGAACTGTCAGGAAGTTTGGCCAGTGGCACCAGCATGATTAGTAGGCGCGGGATTAGTAAAGAAAAAGCAATTAGGGGCGCTATTAAATTTTTCATCATGGGCCACGTAAATGAAATATGTATGAACTCATTCTACTACTAAGTGACCCCACATACATTATGGACTTATTCCTCTAATCCAGTCCGTGTCCGTGTGTTCGAAAATCTCCTGCGTCAATACAGGAATCTTACCAGAGACAACATTTAGCGAACAAGCTTTTTAGTAGTTCCTCAGCAGGCTAATACGCCACGAATGAATGACATTAGCTTACACAATAAATAAGAGTACTAGCTTAATGGCCTAGGCCATCTGGGTGATCAAGCTAGGCGTTTGGTCCCAAAGCGATCAAGGCTGTGTGTATGGACACTGAAACATTGACCAATACAAACTGGTTTAACTATCTGACGGTGTTATTATAAACGAAGCCTTTGACTGGCAAAATTGCGGACTTAGTACTGTACTCAACATACTTCATCAAGTGTTGCTGGCGGAACTCAATGGTCTAGTGATCGAGGCACTAGTGATGAACGCATACGCGATGTATTTCACTCCCCAGCTCCGGTCGTGGTTGCGAACGAGAAAACGCTGTAACTGCGTCATCCCTCGGGTAACTTCGTCGGGACACAGCTGCAGCGACTGATGTTGACGTGCGTAACTTAACAGCTTATCGGATGTTTGTAGCGCTGTTGCTCATCTGCATTCTTCCGCATTCTTAAAGCATGGTGTACATCTCGGATATACTTTTTCTGCTTGTATTCCACTGAAACAAGGAAATCCACTTGTGGTTCCAAATAAGAATACCATATGACGCTGTTTGTGCAAGCTCATAAACTACCTCCACGAGTCTAGCAGTAGGCACGAGTCAAGTAATGGTGAGCTTTATGTAGTCGATTGGGTGCACTTTCAACTTTTTGTAGTATTTAAGGTGAATGAAGTACAATTCCATCATCAAAGTTGCAAAATTATTTAAGTGGATAAACGGAAAAGAGTAATGCAACGATGTCACTGTGTAAACGGGTCCGCATGCTTGTGCACCAAGCGCAAATTGACAAACAGGATACTTGGGCTATTTTCCTCAGCGAGAGTAGAGTTTACGAAGACATTTCTTCAGAACTGCTTTTACCTGGACTAAAAGTTCTTGGTCGAAAGCAGCAAAGTGCGAATATTGCTCGGTAACTCGACTCAATATTCAAAGTGTGGAGAGTAAAACGGTCTTGGCGAAATTGGAAGCACTTCGGACAAAAGTCCAAATATTCCTTCAAATCGGATATATTCGCAGTATATAAAGAAAAAATAAAGTTCAATAAAATGGCAACGGCTGTTTTAATGGCCCACACAATGATTCGAGGGACTAGGTCACGTGAGATCGAGTGGTGGCTAAGTGCCAACTGATTGGTGCACCTTGCGCTGCTGTCGTAGGCCCAACGTCAATATTAACCTGCCGCTCTCGATCGATAACGTTGATGCGGCGAAGTGGGCTTGGTGATCAGAGTTCAGTAAATGTCTTTGGCTCCATGAGACATCCCTACTTTGCGATTAATATGGCTCAACATCTAAGAATTCCACTTGTCCGCGTACTCAGGTTGACATGCTTTTTGCAACTCGCCAATAAAACTCCCGAAATGTTTTACTGTAATTTCGTATAAAGCTATCCGTGGGTTTGGAAACATCAAAGAAATAGTTGTACTGAAGTGTGATAATGAGTTCAGAGCGGTCAACCTTAACAGGTCGGATTGCCTCTGTAGGATGTAAACAGGTCTGGTAGCCAAAATTTCACGCCAGATCCCCAGTTAGGTACAGTCTGCTTGGGTTAAGAACACTGGTGTTGTGAACTGCAGATATTGCAGCCTCAGGGTTTCATCTCGGAAGATCTGAATAGAACGCTAAAGCCTGGGTACTCATATCCCACAAATTTGGGAATGGCCGAAGGTGCACGGTTTAGCGATCCCTTTGTTGTCAGTTGTTCATTTGTTATCCGAGCTTAGCGGTTTAGTTGCAAACGTTGCACCACTATGCGAAGGGGCATCCCCAACCCCGTGGGATGCGGCGTGCAATCTTACTGAATGAATCGTCCATCCATGGTCGACCTGCAGGTGACTTTTGAAAGTGGTAGTCTCGATTTGAATCCCGTGACCTCCACCCACTTTCCCCACGACTGAAGTCGGTACCCGACTTGTTCTGCCTCAAACCGCGTGACAAAAGCTTCTTTATTTCTTTCTGTCGAAGTGCTTGGGTATATTGAATCGAGGTCGACGCACTTGTTGATTGAGTTCAAGTCCAACAACACCAACTCACCAACTTTGTTCCCGTTATAACATCAAGCACATGAGAGCTCCGCCGTGCCAATCTCAGTCGAGTGGTAAAGCCGAACGCTTTGTCGATACAGTTAAGCGAGCGCTTCTGAAATCGCGTGCGGTGGGGACTACTGATGAAATTCTGAAAAGTTTTGTTGGTGTCTCGAAATACTCCCAATATGGTGAAGTCCGAGGGTTGCTCCCAAAGCGTAGCTCTAATGAGTCGTAAACTTACCCGTAAAATCGATTCACCTACCTGCCTTCCTTAGCACGAATTTATCAAGCACTCAATGTTAGAGTACCAGTATACGCTCGGGACTACAGAAGCCGACATAATGAATGGATCGAAGCTGTTGTTATCTAACTGCGGATGAGGAGGTTATGGTGTACTTGGAAATGGCGAAACGTGGAGTAGGCACGGTAACCAGTTCTCTCCAATGTACGTGAGCTCAATGAAAGAAAGGCATGAGTCATCGACCGCTCCCGCTAGATATACTAGTGGACACTTGCTAATCCGTCATTGAGTGCCATAAATTCCACACTGCAGGAAGATGCGGTAGATGCCGGACTTCATCCACTTCGGCGAACCTATCGGGGCGAACGCCCAGTAAATCCCCTGTAGTCGAACCCCAGGAAGCGAAGCTACAGGTAAACAGACATGAAAAGGAAATTGTTGGGAAATCAACTTCCCAGAGTCAAAGTGTTTTCGAGATTATCTTCAGAAGCAAACCTGTGCTTATTTCTTTTCATGGTTGCCGTTTCTTCTCTTAATCTAGCGCCACATTTTTGTCAGTTCATGATTTGGCACCTAGTCTCTCAATCGCTTTTCGGGTTTGCTATACTTTGAATATTGCTGATCAATTCCTCCTCCACTTGAGCGGCCGTCAGACGTTGTTTTGTTGGCTGGATTACACACTTCACTCGGAAGTCAGGTTTTTACTCTGTGCGTTTGGCGCTTCAGTGAAACGAGTGATCCGAGCGATTATCCGAGGATATTCGGATTCATAACATCCGAATCCAAAGTAAATCCTATTGGAAACCAATCCAATTCACCAAGAGCCACAGCGGAAACCGTTGTCAATGAGCCTACTTCAGGAGCACATAAATGTGTGAATAATAATGCGACGGTCAAGGTAGAGGAAAGGTGAATATCCGTCTCCTCGCTGATGTCGATAATCACCACAGTAGAGCCTTAGATCCTACAGTCTGCGCTAGTAGGGGAGGTGAAACAACCCTCTCACAATGCAAATTGGATGTTGCCTGTCCGAGCAGGCAATTTCATCCTGTACAATCACCCTGTGATCGCTTTCCTTGGAAGCACGTTGCAACCGCTGGGTCCCAAATTGGCATCCATGGATAAGCTGATAGCATGTATTCAAATTTTGCTTTCTGTCACTTGGAACTGGTGTGGGCTTTCGGGTGACCACGTACAGACCCTGTCAACGTGACTCTGTAGTGCCATGGGATCCTCCATTGTCTTGGTATCATTCCAGATTGATGTTGTGGATGATGCAAAGCTTATCGGTATAGGAGATGGGGATATATTGTCTAAAAATCTGGGCACTGTGGCTGTACCAACGATAGGAAGCCTAAACTAAGTACGTCATACGAAAACTAAACTAGAATCTATGAACAAATAAACCTAGACTTAACGCACGGTCTCGGCAGAAGAATAAAACAAATTATCCTAAACCGTGACTCTGCAAAGCATATTAAATATAGTACATGACTTTCTAATAGGTTTTGCAATCATAGTGCAAGAGGGCAGAAATTGTGTAGCGTGCGGCGGCGTGCGAATATTTGGGCAGCGTCGCAGTAACATAATAAGATGAACGACCTTGAAACCTCAAGGATATGTCAGTGATCGAGAGTAGAAGGAATAAATATACGACATGGTAACCGTTTGTGGGATACAGAGCAGAGCAATGTAAAATGAGTAGAATAATTATGGAATGGAGTTACCGTGTCCTCATGTAAGCAATCCAGGTTTGGGATGCATCAAGGCTTCCTTTAGAGTTTACAGTAGCAAAGCGGTCTAAATTATGGTACCTGCCGTTGGACGCGAAAAAATGTCGACTATTATCATCCAGTAACGGTTGGACTACGGTGCAAACATCTACTGGGTCTCTGACATTTTAGTGTGTAGATAAAGCGAGAGACTTGGACATCGTTGTGGTAGATGGCTTCCGACCTTCAGTGTAGTGCAAATATGCTGCTAACTGGGCGTGGCAGGAACGTTTCCGCTTCAGGAGACCATTGTGTAATACTAACCCGGAGGTCTTCCCCCACTGTACAGAGCGGTGATTCGGCCTCACCTAGCGTATTGGGTTCAGGCTTGGAGACCTTATTTTCGAACGGATGTCGCTTGGTTAGAGAAGATACAGAGGCTGGCCACCAGAATGATTGAAGGTCAACGTGAAAATTCTTAGGTTGACCGCCTGGATTGTTTAGGCTGGTTCTCATTGGAATGACCCAGACTAAGGAGATACCTGATACAAACGTTTAAAATTATGAAGGGCCTCAATGGCACTAAGCCTACCGGTCTCTTTGAACTAACTAGGTCGGAACACCTGCGGGGACACCATCTGAAGCTCATGACGCGCAGCCCAGCCTGGATATCCCGGAAAAATTCTTCACTAAGCGCGCAGCATGTAGTTGGAATTTACTTCCCCCTGCGCTATGGAATGTAATACTACAGAAGCTGTTAAAAGAGGCCAACATATGAAACGGTCCGCGTGGTTTTCGGGTTTGTACTTAGTGGCTTCCAGTTGGTACCAGTAAGATTTCACTGATAGTTTCATGAGGTTAGGAGACGTTCCACTTAGTCTTTTTTGTCTCTGTAGAAGGTAAGCTTAAACATCGAAGTGCCGAGGGCCTTTTCTTGCTTACAGTTGCACGAAACCGGACACCCGTTAGGCGAAGACATGTTTCGTCCCTGAAGACCTGACCTGACCAGTTTTGTCATCGTGTACAAATAGTAAGAAGTTCAACTGCAGTATACTAGCAAGATCGTTGATGTATACTAGGAATAAACGTGTCCTCAGTATCGACCCTTGGAGCACACCACGCGTTAGTTAAATTGCGTCGGTGATGAACCTGCTGACCCTCACATTCAACTGAGGTTTAATGAGGAATTTGCTTTTGCAACCCAAGACAAGTTCACCGATTCTGTAGATGCGTAGCTTATGAAAAATTGCGGTGGTCCGTATAATCGGACTCATTGAAGAAATTCAAATAGATGACTTCCACTCCTAATCTGGCATCGACTGATTCTGTCCAGCTTGCTCGGGCTAGAAGCAGATTTGTTGCACAGCACCAATTTCGACAGCATCCATGCTGCTGTGACACCGTGATGTTGCTCTCAAGGTATCCTATAAGTGCGTCTGTGCAAATATCTGCTATTAGTTTGGACAACATTGTGGGAACGTGATTAGACGGTAGTTTGATGGTTCCACTCGATTTCCACTCTTGTAACTAAGAGTGATTAGTTTCTGTTTTCACGTTGTGGGAATCTGCATTTTATAAAGTGTCTTTTTGCATCTACGACATTTTTGATGACAGAAGGAGATTCGCTCCGTTTCATAAGCCGTGTTTATAAGGCCACAGGGAGGGTCGTCCCGCTGTATGGGGTAAGACTTGGTCCCTTCGATCTGAAGATCTGAGGCGGCTTCAAGACTTTGATCCTCGCTGGCTGTGGAGCATTGCTGGTGCCGGGTGGCACCAGCTTGTCTGTAACGATTTTGTGCGTAGGCGAGTGCGAGGCAATGATATTCAAGCTAGTTCCTTAGACCAGCAGATGGCACTGAATAAGCTAGGTTGGATTGGACACGTGCTACTTGTGCCCGGTCAACGCTTACCAAAGAGGGTCTTGTTTTGTCTGCCAGATGTAGCGTGGCGCAAGGCTCGCGATGGGAAAATGTTGATGTGGCAGCAGGAAATGAAATCATTGATGACCAAACTTGGTGCGCTCAGTCCATCTCTCCTTCCAGGCCGGAGTCCATTTGACGCCTTGTGCTTGGCCGGAGACTACACCGAGCATGGCTCGTAGTCAGCACCAGTGGCTTGTCTGCTACGATCTCCCAGTCCGCTGCCTGCTTAACGTGTGTTTGCTACTGTCATCTTCGGGATGATGGATGATTATGATGCGGGGCAGTGAGAGCCGCAAAGAAGCTGTCTCGCTGATGCTGCATTATTTCCGAATGATAGCCAGCTGCTTGTGATAACTGGCAGTTGACAAGGTGTAGGCGCCTTGACTCTGAATGTTTGCTAAGGGCATTAAGGTATTCCGGTGAGTACCCCTTCTTCTTATCATTCTTGGTTCTGTAGATCGATGTGGTTTTATGGCAACGAAGCAGCGGTTCAAATAGCTGATATACTGCTGTTACTGATGCTGCGGCTACGGATAATGATCATGATGCTGATAATGACAAGCGTGGTTTCAGAACAATCGAGAAGGTATTCGTCGAGAACGCAGGGAATCAGACAAATACGCTGCTAGCGAAGCGCACAAAACGGAAGGCGGGCCGAGTGATGCAGCCACACGTATGCAAATCGAGAAATTTCGGACTACTCCGGGCTGGCCAGAATAAGGTATAGCGAAGCATAGCTACGGGATAAAAACTTGGAAAGATTGTTCCTAAGCTCAAGCAAGTATGGCACATAGAATGACCCGTCTTCCAAAGCCTCATCCACGGTTCGTCGTGGGAAGGCAAAACGGTCCATATCCGTACGAAGTCGCGAAGGTGCAGTTTGCGCAAAGTTGTGGCAATACACGCTCTGCTCCCTCTCGCGTCGTTCTTGCCACACCATCACCACACGTTTGCTATTCATCCGTTGCCCATGAAAAAGAAGCTTTGCTTCCGTGCTTACACGGAGCTCTTCGTCAGGACGCCGCGCATGTGGATGAGGAGGGACATAACTTCAATTGGAACAAAACAGAGATTTTGGCTCAAACAACAACACAGAAAGGAAGAGAGTTCCTAGAAGCATGGTACTCCTCTAATAATTCGATCAACATGCGTATCGACATCGACCCGGTGTACCATCAACTCAGAAAGAAAGATCTCCGGCGAACCGCAAGACGTGGTTCAGCCGTGGAAGCAAATGAGCAGAGATCACGTGGCGCAAATCGAAATCGCCACCTTCAAAAGTCACCTGCCCGTGGATGACAGCCTGACAGTTCAATAAGCAGCATTATACACTGCATATTACCGCACTGAAGATGCCACCTCGCATGGTGGTGAAACGTATGCGATCTCTTAATCAAGCTCGGAAAAACGATCAACAGGTGAGAATTACTCTGTGCTTCGAACTGGAGAACCATGAATGCTAACAATACGACTTTTATTTCTGTCTAACATTTTCAATATGCTGCGGAGATTATAAACAAACGTAGCAAACTTTTGTTGTCTGGTGCGCACGAGAATATACATTAGTATTATCATCATTATTATTATGAATAAATGCGATTCGCACGTTTGACGCGCGTGCTCCTGGGTCATTTGGAATAATCCTCTCTAGCTTCTTTTTATCTTCGCGCAGTGTAATCACCGTACGCTAAGTCGAATCGGATTTACCAGCTCTACAGTGTGGGCTATTATTCGTGGAAGTATCTTTAACCACTAAAATCTTAATCCTGACTAACGGATTTAAGTTTCATCCGTGATAGAACACAAGCGGATAATTCATTCACTTTGGGTCGATTGCCCTTCTGTGTAACACTATTCAGTATAGAATTCTCGAGGTAATCCAAAAAGTTTAAGCTTATTTCAATCCGGTGTTTTCAACGCATCTGTGAAGGGATTTCTGATGTCTCAATCTGTGCTCAGCGTTGTGTTTAGCTTAATTTACTGGATTCCAAACCAGCTGGGCCTAACATCGATCGATCGACGGACCAACATTGTGAAGTGTGCTTACAAGGAAGCACTGGTGACAGCAAGCGAGCCACAACACACTGATTCACGCTTCTTGTTGACGCGGGAAGCTGCACTGAATGATCATCCGACAAACGCATGACCTTAAAACTGCACGCCCTCTGCGAACATATCTTACGTTAAGAGTAAGTGTGAATAATGTGTTAAAGCGTTGAGGTGGGCTAGGGGGTAGTAACGACTTGAAAACCTATCACATTAAGTGCCGATAAAACTAGACAGTACAATAACACGACAGAAGCCTTTTGGTTCTGCCAATTATGCACTGTTTTCCTAGTTGTTAGCTGTCTAACTGGGCTACTGAAGAAGTGTGAAAGACAAACAGAAGCAGTCGACCAACTGGTGAGCGCCAGGGTGACACCTATGGGAGGAAACGGACCTGCACTTGTAAGTGAAAGAAACACCCCAAATTCCCCATTCAGCTCGAAGAAGAGAGCAAGGCGTCCCAAAGTTACCCCAGTGTCTCAGTCTCCACCAGTACCAACTCCCTTCTCTCTTTCTCTCCCATAAGTAAAACATTGCCTGCAGCGTGCCCGCTTCAACGTCACTACAGTATGATGCACCCAGCAGTTTGTTCACTGTACAGGTGACCCTAATTTGCAGTCAATCAGTCAAAGTGAGGAACCAGGTAACTTAAGCATCGGTTACCGCCAAGCGCACATTGGAAAGAGCACCGGTAAGCTTGGTAGCCGGATTGGAGAAAACTAAAAGGTCGCAGCACGGATGGCCAGCTACATTTCCGTTCACAAATTCCCCCAAAGCACCAGAAACTAAGGCTCCAAAACCAGTAGTTCCCAGGCGCAACCATGGTTCCTAAAAGCTTGTGTACACTAATGTGCCCGAATGCAAATCCAATACAATTAATGGTAGGCTGACAGACGATCGAAATCAATGGAGCTCCATCTGTATGACCATCGGTGTTCATGTTGATCCCAAGACATTAAAACGCATCTCGCATGATCCAAACGCACTGCACAACGGTGAACCCGGTTACTTCGGATATCACTGAACTCGGCAGATGAGACAGAGGTCGTTCTGCTATCTGCAATTTGAATCCGCAACGCCTCAAGGGAAGTGCACATTCTACCTGAAATCCTGTGGAAAGAACGTTCAGTAGATCCTAGTAACGGCGAAATGAACAGAAAAAGTCACGATAAGTAAACTGTGATTGCTCATGATGTTCCTGAGCTTACTTATTCCTCTTCCGACGATGCTCAGGTACACACCGGGTGCAATGGCACTACATCCGTGATTTTAATTCTCGCGAAAATGTAGTCGCCATCTCATTGACAAGAATCCCAGGAACAAGGAACTACAAGGGTGCGGACCCAGGCTGTTGTAACTCATGTTACAATTCGAGCTAAAGGCAGAAAATCATCTAAAGGATTGAAATAAGTTCCGCAGCGGGTTGCCAACAGAAATTCGGCTAAAAGTAGCAAGAAAACCATCACCTTCTAATAACAACGCAGTGGGGGCGCAACTCTCAATAAAAACACCTATTGTGGTAAGCGACCCGATGCCGGTTATAACAGTAGCCATAACACCCGGATGGACACAGCAGAACAGGAGCGACCACCGGGATCCGGGGCATCTGATATTTGAATACATACCGAATTCGGTTTAGGAGTCTGAAACCGATCCAAAACACGAATACCCACCGACCCTTCAACCGTCGGCGTAAACTTACTTGCTTCATGCATCCCATCCAACACATTTTTGGTCTCCGAGAAGCTCTCATGCATGTATACAAATGCCCATGGCCTACTCAGCAACTTAGCTGTATTAAGCCTTCGACAGGTGTCAGTAGCCAGGGAACTCATCGCTATCACGGAAACGTGGTTGCGCTGTGAGATAACGAATACCGAAATCGCGCTAACAGGTAGGTCTGTTGTCCAGAAGGATCGTGCGGTAGCCCACTATTTTCGTAACCAAATTCAGTGCGAACCCAAACACGATTCGGAAACCGATGTACCTGACTCCATTTGGTGCAGATTCCGGCTAGGAGGGAACGATCTTGCCCTAGGGGTTGTTGTTCACTGGTCATCATCGTCTACACCTGAGAGGGAGTGCAACTTGTTGGCTGCGTTGAAGCAGGTGATAAACAGGAAGTACAGTCACATTCTAGTTGCCGGCGATATCAACTTACACGCGTTAGAATCTCAGGCCACAACAGGAGAGCAATTTACAGCAGACCTGCAAGAGCTTGTATACGATTTTCCGTTTTATGGCTACCTCAGTTCGCCCACCAGATGCAGTGGAAATAACAGGCCATCCATATTAGACCGAATTTTCACTAATGAAGAACTGATGATCGAGAGTGATGTTCGATACTCCCCTAGGCCGCAGTGATCATGCGGCTTTACATCTTATGTACACTTGCTATGCTGAATATCCCAAACTCAAACAATGCGAACCGTAACCAGTTACGAGACCTTAACCCGACTCGTTGAAGCGACCGACTGGCGTTTCCTAACCGAGGATGCACCGGATATTGTCTAGGAACGTTCCGTCAGTAAGTCTAATACCTTGATTAGTGAAGCATCGGAAACCAAGCCTGACAGTTCCAGAAGCATGACGTCGTTTATACGGTGTAGGACACACAAATGCATGCTGATACGCAACACGGTGAGGTAAACACACAAAACCGATCCGAGTCCGATTACCTGGAAGGCCTATGTTGTTCGGCGTAACCAGTGTACCCAATTAGTGCGCAAGGACAAACCAGCCTATCAACACGCTTTAGCCGAGCGATTTACTTCAAATCCTAAGCTTCTGTCCAAGCAGGTGAACAGCCTCCGCAAGGCGATAAGTATATTTTCCCCTCTTCAAGCAGAGGATGGTCTAACTCGGATTGCTAAAGAAGTGTCGAATGTTTTTCAACAACAATATAGACCAAGGTTTCATTGCATCCAGTTGTCTCCTGAATCTTTGGGATCTATGGTGCTTCCATCTGGGTTCACTCATGTTAGTTTTACTGTAAACGATAAACAAGCTGCTATCCGTGAGGGTGCAGGCTTGTCCAGAGATTGACGGCAACCACCCAAAGACGTTCGTTGTAGCCGCTAACGTTTTGGCTGAGCCTTTAGCGCGGCTGTTCCAGCACTGCCTTGACGAGCAGCACGTACTTGCAATGTGAAAGCACGGGATAATAACTCCTATTTACAAAGGGGGCAGTCGTTTCGACGCAGCTAATTATCGACCAATGACCCTTCTGCCAGTTCTGTCAAAAGTTATGGAGGCCATCATCGTCGACGCACTCATGTCTTGTCTGGACGGCTTAAGTCACATTGCTCGGCAGCAACACGGTTTTCACCAGAATCGGTCGTGTAAACCGACCGATTGTTAGCATGAGACAGCTGGACTTAAACGGTGGATGTTGGTGCAGGGGTTGATGTGGCTTAGCTTGATTTCTCTAATGCATTCAACTGGTTGGACCATTGTATTATTCTCGTCAAACTTCCAAGATGTGGCAATGGGGACCCTCTCCTCAGGTGGATCCGCAGTTTTCTCTGACACAAGCGTCTGAAGGGGAGAGTACGTGAATACATGTCAAACCCAATTCATGTCGAATACGGCGTGTCACAGGGTTCGGTACTGGAGCTCAGTCTATCCTTGGTCTTCATAGACGATCTAGTGAAGGAAATCAAGTCAAATTGTTTACTCTACACCGATGATATCAAATTTTGGCGCGTCATCAGAGCTCCAGAAGACCGTATCCACCTTCAAAACGACCTTCACAAGATTCATGAATGGTCGGTCACAAATCGCGTTTTCTTCAATGTGACTAAATGTCGTGTGCTGCATTTACGACATCGAATGATTAACACATGTAAGCTGAGGGACGTGCATCTAGAACACGGTTCTCTCGAAAAGGATCCCGTTGTGCTGGTCCAGAAAGATTGTGGCGGCTCGGAGCAGTCCAACATAGCATCGATGAAGATGATCCAAATCATGGGGCTTGTGCGTAGAGCTTTCAGGAAATTTGAACCGTGTGTTTTCCTTCAAATACTTCCCGCTTATATACGCCCACATGTTGAATATGCAATTCAAGCATGGCACCCACGGTTAAGGCGGGATCTTACGGCCTTGGGGCTTCCACAACGTCGGGCGAACGAAAATGTCAAGGGGTTGCGTCACTTGTCATACAAACAACGCCTCATAGTACTTGGCATTTTAAGTGGACCTTATCGCCGTTCGTGTGGTGACCTAATCATGATTTACCAAATATTAAATAACACACAACACCCCTACCATCACCTATTGAAGCTGAGTCACAAAGTCAACTGAGAGGTCATCATCTTAAATTGGCAAAATAATACGGTCGGTAGGAGTGTCGAAGTAACTTCTTCTCGCTGCATGTTTGCCACACTTGGAACATCATTTTATAAGTTGTTATATCAGCCCCCAAGTTATCCGTGTTCCAAGCAGTTGTCAACAGTGCAGTGCCTATATTACACCATATCACCTAACCAAAACGACTCTTACAAACAGCAGAAAGACAAAAGCAAATCAACCCACCTCCATTTTTGCCATGGAAATCACAGACGATAACCATGAATTATACATAAACCAAGTGTGAACTACACAGACGGGAACTCTAACCGGCAACTTCGCATTTTGCAGTTGTTTACTATTTCCTATTGCTATTTTTGTCCACCTTTTGCTCACCCCTAAGCGATTATCTGGCAGGAAATGTCAGGCTTCGGCTTTTTTTCTCCGCAATATACCATTGACCAGTGAACATTTAGCCAATAATTGTCCCTTGGCCAAAAGAGTATTGTGCAGTAGAAGCTCTCTCCAACACCTTGATAAATCAAAGCAATGTGGATCCAAACGAGATAGGTGACAACAAATTTACTTTACGAAGATAACCCAGAATCCCCACAGATGTCAACAATCTAGTTCAGCATTGTCAAACGCTTCATTCATTATACACAGATTATCAAACGAGACAAAACCAGCGTATATCACATTTGTTCCATATATATCGTTTTCATCTTAAACTAGATGTGTTTCAAGCCAAACTGGACCTTCTGCAAGTCAAACCGGATGTTGTTTATGTTAGGCAACGAATTAGCAATTGGTTAACAAGTTTTGATGAGTACGGGGACTGGAATATGTTTAGGCCACATTGCGGTCAAGCTAACGTAACCCACATTGTGTAACCAGCGGAAGTCAGCGCAAGCACTTCTCTTCATCCTGAGGGTCGTTCCACATGATCAAAGGCGGTGACCTAGCTTTCCCCTGTCAGCATGTCGGCTGGCTTGCCGAACAACCTCCTCGTGGTGTTAGGTGGGTGGTTCGGGATTATCCCGTTCCAGCTAATGGTTCGGCGGCAGTGTTCCAAGACGTGGTGGGTTTTCGTCTGGCAAGTGTTCTCCCTATAAAAAGCCACATATGTCCGTTTAACAACACTGTGACGTGGCGGATGTGACTCGTCAGTAAATAAAATCACTGCCCCTTGCCTGTCTCTGAGTGGCATTGGAATTCAAGGGTGTGTTAGGCCCTATGCGGTCCTAAAGGCGTTTGAACCACTAGTTCGTCACCGGCTCCTAACGGGTTGCGATACCCTCATATGGCACTGTTGTTTTGCAGGTTAGATCCTTGATCAAAAGCTTGGGGTGCGGCCACTTAAGACAACCCTCTACTGCGGCCTGGGCAACCGGGTAGTATCTCGCCCACTGACGAACCATGGACTTACAACCACAACCATTCACACGCGCTCTTGCTGCTACCACGCTATTCACTCATATCACCATGACAACTGCACAAGCACACGTCACAACTTTACCTACCCCTCCCTTGTACCATTCACACCCATTTTTAACTGATTAATCTATGGCGATCAACCCCACCAGCATTGGTGAACCTGTTACCGTGGCATCCGCCAGCTCAACCACACAGGGCTCAACAGAGAGCTGCCGGTCCCAAAGTCTACCATCCCTTCGATGTACACAAAATCTCACTAAAAGCAAAAAACAGAAATATCAAAATTGCGTGTGTGAAAGCAAAAAAATCGTTTCGCATTTATTCTCGCATTTCGTGTTCCCATCCTCCTCACTTCCTTTCTTCTGGGATGGTTTTGGCAGCAGAAATTCCGTTATCAGACTGTGAGTATATATATATATATATATATATATATATATATATATATATATATATATATATATATATATATATATATATATGTCTGCGCTCAAAGCACTCAACTTCGGGTGCTGGAACGTGCGCACACTACTGGACCGTAACTCGAGTGAGCGCCCGGAGCGACGCACTGCATAGCTCGCGATGGAGCTGGCGCGCTACAACATCGATATTGCAACGCTCAGTGAAACCCGGCTCTCTGAGCAAGGTAAGTTGCATGAAACAGGTGCTGGCTAAACATTCTACTGGGTAGACAACGCCGGCTCAGTACCACGTGAACATGGGGTCGGATTTGCAATATCCGATCGTCTCCATGGCCAGCTGGTGGGTGAACCAACTGGCATCAGCGCGCGACTGATGACTGTTCGCCTACGATTCGGAAGAGGTAAGTTTGCTACTTTTATAAGCACTTACGATCCGACCATGTGTTATCCTGAGGACACACGTGATCAATTTTATCCTCAGCTATCCTCCGTGATGCGATCTGTGCCGAGGAGCGACCGACTACTTCTGCTGGGTGATTTCAACGCGCGCGTTGGGCGTGATGCATCAGCGTGGACAGATGTTATCGGTGCGCATGGCATTGGTTCAGCGAATGCGAACGGTGACAGGCTGCTCTCACTATGTGCCACTCACGGCCTGACGATCACGAACACTCGGTTTGCACTGAGTGCGAGTGATATGGCAACTTGGACGCACCCACGGTGTGGTCAAGCTCACCTACTCGACTATGTCATCGTACGTTAGCGTGATATGAGTGAAGTGCGCATGACACGTGTACTGCGTGGAGCTGAGTGTGGCACTGATCATAAATTGGTGCGGACCAAACTGTACATATATTTTCGCAAATCAATGTATTTTACTCCCACCGTCAATCGGTGTAAATTTAACATTCTCTCCCTCGGTACTGCGGCGAAACCTACTGAGCTGGAGAAGCAGATGGTTGCGCGCCTGTGTGATGCGGACTGCATAGCCACAGTGGGCGACCTGTGGCACCACATTCGCGACCAGGTGACAGCTGCTGCCGAGGAGACCATCGGGCGGGCAAACCGTAAGCGGCCTGATTGGTTTGGTGAGAACAATGCGACGATCGGCGCATTGGTGTCACGGAAGAATGAAGCATTTGCTGTACATGTGGCAGACCACAGTGACTTGGGGAAGAAGAGTCATTTTCGTAAACTTCAACGGCGACTGACCCGAGAGATCCGTAGCATTAAAAATGCATGTTAAACGGAGAAGGCGAAGCAGATGGAATGCTACGTCGAACGCCGCCAACACACGGAATTCTTTGACTCCTTTAGGGCGGTGTATGGACCGAGATTGGAGACGCTGAGGACACTGATCGATGGTAGTTCAGGCGCTACCTGCACACAGACTGCAGACATAATGCAGATCTGGCGGAAACACCGACTGTCTCTTGAACAACCGTTCAGAGATCGACTGGCCTACATTGAACGGGCTGAAGCAGCATGATGTGAAGGCGAATCTGGCGGACACGACGACACTGGATGAGATGCAGAGAGCTCTTGCTCAGTTGCGAAACGGCAAGTGTGCCGGAGCCGACGGGATCCCGCCTGAAGTATTGAAACACGGCGGATCCGCGTTGTGGACTGCGCTGCACCACTTGGTGCAACGCGCGTGGATTGAGGATGAGGTACCTCCTCAGCTGAAGGATGCCCTTGTGCTACCACTGTACAAGGGCAAAGGGAGCAAGCAATGTTGCACGAATTATCGTGGCATCAACTTGCTGAGGTGTTTGGGCAAGGTGATTACCCGAATCCTGCTCAACCGCCTCGTCAGTCAGGTTGTGGGACCTAACGTAGCGGAAGAACAGTGTGGATTCCGTTCGGGTCGCAGCACTAAATATATGGTGTTTGCGGCTCGTCAGTTGCAAGAGAAGTGCAGAGAACGACACCAGCCATTGTACTCGCTTTTTGTTGATTTCACCAAAGCATTTGATACGGTGCACCGCGAGGCATTGTGGCTGGTGTTGGGTAAGTTTGGTTGCCCGCGTAAATTTGTAAGTTTAACTGAATGTCTGCACAGTGGTATGCGAGCGAGGGTGCAGCTGAGTGGAGAGACCTCGGATGACTTTGCAGCTGTCTCTGGTGTGAAGCAAGGCTGTGTGTTAGCTCCTGCCCTGTTTAATATATATCATCATGCCATGATGTCTTGTGCTTTTGATGCCGCTTGTGCTTACGGTGTTCGTGTGGAGCACCGTATTAATGGTGGGTGGCTGAACATTCGTCGTTTCGGTGCGAGAACTCTAGTCCGTGAGACAACTAGCAGTGGGTTACTGTTTGCTGACGAATGTGCGTTGTTTTCACACAGCGCGGATGAGTTGCAGCAAATGACTAGTGCTCTGCTAGCGACAGCGGCAAAATTTGGGCTCACTATCAACACAAACGAAACTGTCTGTCACTTTCAGCCTTCACCGGAGGTGCAATCTTCAATATTGCCGCGAATCAGCATTGGTGCTGAATTATTAAAAACCACCTCCCGCTTTTGTTACCTTGGGAGTGTGATGTCGACTGATCAGCAGCTGCACAGTGAGCTGCGTATCCGCGTGTCGAAGGCAGCAGCGGCATTCGGGAAGCTAGAGTACTGAGTGTGGAACAACCATCAGCTTACCATTGGCACGAAGCTGATGGCGTACAAACCCCTGGTGCCGTCCGTTCGTCTATACGGCAGTGAAACGTGCACAATGTACCGGCGAAATGTGCGAGATCTCGAGCGGTTCCATCAGCAGTGTCTGCGACGGATTTTGCGCACCGGCTGGGGCGCCAGAGTTGTTGACACGGAAGTGTTGCGACAAAGTGGGATGTATGCAGTGGACTGCATACTTTTGCTGAGACACCTGAGGTGGCTCTGTCATGTGAGCCGTATGGATTCGACGCGGATACCGAAACAACTTTTATACGGTCAGCTGAGAATAGGGAAGCGGCACTTGGGGAAACAAAATTTACGTTACCAGGACATGATCAAAGTGAGCCTTTCACATTCTAATCTTGATTGCAGATCATGGGAATCGAAAGCGGTTGATCGGAGTGCATGGCGCGTTCTGATCATGAAGGCAGTTGCTGAGGTGCGGTGGAAAACCCATATTCATGCAGAGAAGAAGCGGCAATTGCGGAAGCGGTAAGCACCGATGGGTTGTACTCCATCAACATCGATTGCATGGTGCTGTAGCACATGCGGTCGCATGTGCCTGAGTCAGGCAGGCCTAGTGAGCCATGAGCGAGGCCACTCGGGACCACTACCGAAACGACGATGGGTCCTGCAGAGAACGTAGGCAGAACCGGCGCAGCGTTAATAGGTACGCTGCATTCGATTTACCAACTGCGTTCTTGCATGCTCAGTCTATTTATTTCAGGTGTTGGGTTTTCAGTTTTGTTCTAATGCTTTTCTTTCTCAAATAAATGTCCACCTGTACGCTCTTTTACAAACCTGGACAACTCGCTTAAGTCAATTGTATTCGATTTCCATAAAATTTTCGTGTTCGTGGCATTTCCGTAAAATATACTTCTGGACCTCGTGAACTTATCTAGGATTCGTTGGTAAACAACTTATTTCATATGCTCATAAATTTAAGATTTATGTCACCGTTTCCTTATTTATTACCCCATTTATTTTCTTTGGTATCTTTCTCTCAAGTGATTGGCTGTTGTTTGATATCCCTGGTTTGGCTGCGCTTGATGTGCATGTTGACAAGATGCCTACCTGTCTATTACCCGCTACCTCGTCCATACTGGCTCCAGGAGACAGTTGGTCGTTGCTGAAGGGGACGGGATGCACGGTTCTTGTGGTCGTGCTAGGCTCAAAGAGCGGTTCCATGCACTCAGTGTGGAGCGGACTACGGTCCAGCCACCACCTTGTGTGCGCTTGATTTCCCAAATACAGCGTGCTTGCGCTTGCCTGTGAAGGAGTGTGTGCCGGCTCCGTTGATGAAACGTGGCTCCCATCCGCATGCCTCCCGTTCTTATTCCTTCCGGTTTACACTGGATGTGGGGTGTGTGAATGGAGCTGTGGATGGTGCAGCGCAAGCCGCCCATGGTCCATCTGCAGGCGCAGACGTCCTGTGACTGGCCACAGTGGTAGACCAATCGGAAACCGGATGCCGCCAACCAATATATATATATATATATATATATATATATATATATATATATCGGCTTTCGCGCGTTGTCTGTGCGTGCGCGAATCTGTGCGGTTCAGTAACTTGTAGTGTGGCTTGGTAGGCCTCGCTTGCAATGCCGATAATTAATGTTATTTATTTATGTATGCAAGCAAAGGTACATGTACACGGCATAGTGAAGCTTACTCCGGATGTCTCAGCGCATTGACGAGACTGTTGAATGACCTTCGGACGACACTATAGGGCAGCTACAGCAGCGGCTGAAAGCAAAGAGGATGCACCATCTCTCTGAGGAATATAGAGCACTTCACGCCACCACAGTTTCCACACACGAAGATCATCAACATTCTGCGCTTTTTCGTTGCTTCTCATCTGCATTTTGTCGCGCATATATGCGTTTACACTTATGCAATCCAGCTTACGCTAGTACATTACATCTTTCGGTTCTTGATTTTGTCACTTATTTTTGTTTTCTCCGCATTGCCGCTTTCGCACTGTTCCCACAGAAACGCTGACGCGGGAATTTGGGAATCACCAACCACACAGCAACATTTGTGGTCCCACATGAAAGCCAACTCCGCGTTTCATCTGACGAGTCATATACTACAACTGTCGAGCTATATTCAACGTGGCTATAATACACTGTGTCCGTATCCCTCAGTCGCTTTGGTTATCAAGTGAAAGATCTAGCCGCTCCAATCTGCCCCACCAGGGCTATACGTACCGCACATGACGACCTTGAACTTGTAGACAATTCAGCGCATATTTGACCCGTAGGGAACCATAAACGCTCGGGCCTTGCTCGGAATGGCATCCACCGACGCTGTGGATGTTAACGACCAACCAAAAGCACCTGTTACCGCGTCTAGCTCGATAGTAATATGTGGATTTTCTTCAGGCAATAATAATGTGCGAACTGGCATCAAGTGTTCCAGTTTCCCTGGCAAGTTTCATTCTACGTGTTACACGTTCACAGTAAACGGGTTAAAGCTACACAATAGTAAAGCGGACTCACTGGGGTTCGGTTCAGTATGCGTGATCCTTACTCTGGTAAGGATTGTCCATGAACCATCGCAGAAATGCGAAAGACTGTTGGCAATGATGGAACAAATGAACAACACCAAAAGCGAACTGTTAGAAGAAAGCGTGACAGAGCAAACTCCAGTCGTTCCCATTAGGATCTGCATCTATACAGAGGAAGAAGACTGGGTAGCGCGTTAACAAAGTAACACCAGTTGCTTTAAACGTCAATACCACCCGTTTCCCAAATACGCCTCAAACAACTACCGCATGTCCGATTAGCATAAGGGCCGTCAGGACCTCGACAAATGTCCAGGATGTACCGAAATTTCAGAAAGAGGGCGACACCAGTGGTGGTTGGAACTTGGTCGTTGACAAAGGCAGCCGGGAACTTAGGCCTTCGGTCAGTCCCACAGAACCTGAACTAAATGGAGGAGAGGAGGCTGTAGTTACACAGCTTCCACCGGTTGTGTGCAGATCAGCCGGACGGTTGACATCAACACAAAATTCACATAATACTCCACCGGTAATTTGCACCAACGTTCCAGAATCGACACCAAATTCCTTAAAATGTCAACAACCCCATGATGTGAAATGGTGGAACGCCATATGGGACCTCATCGGTGTTGCAGCAATGCCCGTGCTGGAGTGTTGGCTGCGGGGCGCAGTAACCTTTCTTCCGCAGCATCCAATAAGCAAACACAAGAAATCAGCCAATTAGTCGGACAACTTGCAATGAACAATGGACGATGATTTAGCACGGGTAAAAAAGCTAGCGCTTGACCAGTCCCGTAAGATGGTTGGAGTAAAAATTAAAATTTGAAGGATGATCGAATAAATAACCCGTTATTTTAAGCGTCTACCGAATTAAATGCACTGCTGCATAACGATAGTGTTAACTGGGAATGGGATGTTCACACGCAAAGTAATATAGAGAGCTGTTATAGTTCAGTGAATGCGTGAGAAATAAAAATGAAACGACAGAGCTCACTCTGTTGTTTCTTCATTTGACAGATGTGATAGGTTAATCCAGTTTAGCTACCTCCAAGCTAATCACATGGACACTACTGCATGTATCCTTACTGCCGTGTTGCGGAGCGGGCCGTTAAGCACATGGTTAGGTTTGCGTTGTTTCGCCTTCCAAATGGAACGCACTATATCAAGTAATGCAAGTTTGAAAATATTTCATCAAGGCTTTTTTAACAGCTTTACTGTAGGGGCAAGGATAAGGTGAGTCGGAAGGGCATTCCAGGCACGAGAAACACTGAGAGAGAAAACGTTTCGTCGACAATCAAATCGACTGAAGTGCGTAGCCAGTTTGAGCTGATAACCTCTTAGGTTGATATTTCGGCTCAGCTGCAACAGATTGCGACATGGGTGAGTTGGGTTCGTCAATATTAAGTAAAGCATGATTAGGTCTCCTCGCTGACATCGATATTCACCACTGTACAATCTCAGGGACCGCAGTCTGTTTTGGCAGGAGAGACGAAACAATCCTCTAACGTGTTTGATCGCTTTAAGTTGTGGAGCTTCAAGTGCATCGACGTCGCACTTGCGCCAGGAACTCCAGGCCTGGATCGCATATTCCACGTGAGTTCTCACCTAGGCGTTTAGCATTTGCGGAATGATTGATGACTCAAAGTCCCCGAAAGCCCACTGCAAGAGTCTGTGATGTTGGCTGGCTCTTTTAGATGCCTTATCAACCTGTCTCAAGCAGCCAAGATCATTTTGTACATTCACCCCAAGGTCGATTACCTGGAAAGCACGTTGTAACTGCTGCTCCCCAAGTCTATATTCATAGATAACCTGATGGCGTATACTTATGACTTTGCACTTGGTCACGTTGAACTGGAGGCGGTTGTCAGATGACCACTCATGAGCCCTATCGAGATAGGTCTGCAATGCTATGTGACCATCAGATGCCCTAATATAATGCCAACTTTTCATATCATCAAAAATAGTAAGAAATTCGACTGCAGTACGTTGCCGAGATCGTTAATGAATGTGAGGAATAAACGTGGCCCCAATACCGATCTTTGAGGCACGCCATATTGGACGTCAATTGGGTCGGAAACGGAGCTGCGGACTCACGTTCAGCTGAGGTTGAGCGAGGAAGTTGTCGATCCAACCGAGTATAGGGTCACAGATTCCAAAGGCTCGAAGTTTGTGCAAGAGAATACGGTGGTCCAAACGATCGAACGCCTTCGAAAAGTCCAGGTACACAACCTCGATTCTCACTCTGGCATCGATTGACTCTGTCCAGCTTACTACGGCTAGCAGCAAGTTTGTATTGCAGGATCGATTTCGGCGGAATTCGTGTTGCTGTGACACTAGAATGTTTTTGCTCTCAAGATATCCCAAGGGCGCCTCTGCAATTATACGTTCCATAAATTTGGATAAAAGTGTGTGGAGAGTGATTGGTCGGTAAATCGAGGGCTCCGAACGATTACCACTTTTGTAAATAGGAGTGACTAGTCCATGTTTCCACATTGTCGGAACTTGCATTTCGTATAGACAACGTTGAAAGGACCGAGCTAATGGTTCGGCATGGTTCTTGGCCAATGTCTTCAAGGCCTTCGGTTGGATGTCGTCCACGCAAGGTGAGCTGTGTACACGCAAGGACATTAGCGCTTTCGTCACATTGGCTGCCGTGAACGATACGTGGTTTAACCCTGGGGTCGATGGAAGCTGCGCCAACAGCGGATGAAAAGCTGATCCATTAGGGAAAGTATGAAAGAAGTGTTGGCGAAGCATGTTGGCTGCATCTTATGCGGTTTGCGCAATACCATCTGTGGCATGTAAAACCGGAATCCCGTGCTGCACTTTGCGGGGCTTGTTGACTTGTCTATACAGAAGGTTAGGTATTTTTTACTAAATTGTGACGCTATCTTCGTGCAGGAGGTTGTCTTCGCGGATCAGCTTGACGCAATGGTTTCCTTGATTTGTGTAAGCACCCCAGATCAGGTTACTTAGACAGGCTCTGTAGGCGCGCCAGGCTGAATCCCTTAAGGCCATGCATTTTCTAGTACGGCACCTCAGGAATGAATTCACTTGCTTCGGGCGAAGGAGATTGGTTTCTGTCGTATTTGCCACTAGCTCAGTTACTTGGATGACGAACAACATCCGGTCGGCTTCTCGGCCAAGAAGGATCAGTCGGTTTCTTGAACGAAGTTGGACAGTTTATCGTAATGTGTAACAAGATAGCTTTCCAGGTTGTTCTCACTGATGTACACCCAGTAACAGATGTAACAAAAGAGCAACATCGCGTAGTCGATACGGGCAAGTAGTGCATCTATGCTTGCGGTGTCGATCATTATTTCCTCGTCGGAGAGCAGAAGGTCCAAAACAGAGGTGTATCAGCCTTTCGGAATTGCGTGGGAGAGGTGACATGGTTGTACAGAGATACATCGACGATCACCACTTGAATTGTCTGCAGTGCGACGCTGGAATTTCGATTGCGTGCAGGTTGAAGTCTTCCACCAAAAGGACCTGACTGTATGGTCGTGTCAGTACTCGTTTCCTCGCAGTAGCAACGCACTGATCCATTTTCAAGGTGGACATTGGAGGGCGGAAAACTATTGCTAGTAAACACACATCACCACGTCTTAGGTGCATACGACACCAAAGCGCATCGACGACTTTCGTTTCTGGGTCCTCAATGACATTAATGTGCAAGTCGGGTAGATAATACAGGAGCACACCCCGTCCTCTGCTAGGTGGATCGTTTCGTATGGAATGCACGCCAGATAGTGCAATATCGACGTCCGAGATCTCCGCGTTCAGCCATGATTCAGTGACCGTAACTAGGTCCCAAGGCGTGGAGACCTGAAGAATACGAAGTTCGGTTAGCCTGTTGAGAAGACCATGTGCATTGGTATACAAGCAGGTGAGGTCATCGGTGGTCAGAAGCGTGTGTGTGAGTGTCTTTTTCTGGTGGGGGTCTATGCCGACCCTTGCGTGGTCGGCTGCCGGTCGTATTTTTGTAGGAGCAATAACGCAGACCCTAGGGCCAGTTCAGGTTGTTGGATAGAGCTCTCAGCATTAACAAGTGGGTGACCATCCTGTCCTCCTTCAGCTGCCAGTGTGTATTGGCATTGTTTCCATTCTGACCTACACGGCGATAGAATTGTATTGGTAAGTTGCTTGCTTAGTGTTACATTGTCTATTTGTGGCCCGATGCCTATTGCCTTTATACGTATTTCTGATGGTAGCATTTTACGCTTTTTGTGTCACATTTGATCACATGTGCTACCATCAGTTCGGAGTGTAATGATACTTTCACCATTTGTAGTTAGTTGACAGTGGTAACCTTGAGGTCGAATTAACGCTAACATTTTCGACTGGGAATACTTCACGAATAAAACGCCATTCATCACAGTCTTACGCTTTAACCTCTAGCTCGCTTAGTGCATGGAGCTTGGGGACATCGTGAACTAGCATAGATGTTGCGTCTTGTTGTTTACGGAAGTCATCCGGATTTTTTTTGCCTTTCCGGCGTTCGCTCCAGGGAACATCTGGAAATATTCAAACAGTGCATGTGGTGTTACGGAGGTGACTGGCTGACAAGAGAACTACCTCTGCATCGTTAGTTGACTTAAGGGTTACCGGGAGTAAACGCGGTTTACTGTAGTGTACGGAGTCTTGGTGACGGACCAGACGCATCATACTGACTGGTTTAGCTTGAACCCCTATTAGTTGACACAGGGACTCCCACTGTATTTTGTCGTCTGGTATTTTAGCTTTTATGGAGTTCGTCCCAGCTTCAGTCGCATTAGAGCATATAACAGTCAGAGAATTACAGAAGAGTAGGAGGGGGACTTGAATGTTATAGGTAGAAATTCGTCACATCTAGACTCACTCAGGCAGCCGCCACACGCCCGGAAAAGCACTGTACGCGCGTTTCATCCTTTCGGAAATCAGCAGCAGTGCGCATTCCATCGGACCCTTGGTAGCGTTCGAACCCGCAACTCGACTGTTGCCAGTCCGTGGTTGAGACCACTGAGCTACGGGGACGGCAACGACCATGGTGAATAAGTTACTGGATGTGATATAGCGCCGCTCACTATCCACTGACTTACACGTTACTGCCGTGCAGAGGACAGGGTAGCCCCTTCGCCAAGCGACGAGCATGCCAAACTTAAGCCGTCAATTATCTAATGGCATTATGAGCAGTTTGGTCTGCGTACTGATTACAGAAGAGTAGTAGGGGGAGTTGAATGTTATAGGTAGAAATTCGTCACACTACCAAGGGTCCGATGGAATGCGCACTGCTGATGATTCCCGAAAGTATGAAACGCGCGTACAGTGCTTTTCCGGGCATGTGACGGCTGTCTGAGTGAGTCTAGATGTGACGAATTTCTACCTATAACAGTCAGAGAATTATGGTAGTGTTTCATGTTCACCTTTTTTGAAAGACCAGTGGCTGCTTCGTTCGGTTGAACAAGTGATGGGGTTTTGAGCACCGTGGTGGTATTGGCAGTAGTAACTCGTTTGGCAGCGGGCGGGGTTGTAATGGGAGGTGCCCTCGTCATATGAGTAGCAACAACGGACGCGTAGGTTGTAGGTTTTCTTACAGTGTTTAGTGTGGCGGGGTATTCTGTTGAGGAATGTGTGGCGAACGCATCTTTATGAGGAGATGCTAGTGTCGCAGTGGCTAAATCTGGATAGTTACTATTACGTTGTGCGGAATTGGAGCTTGATGTTGAGCATCGATTTCAAGGCATTGATTTGTCTGGTTCACGTGGGACAGCTTTCACGGCTGCTGCCTACTCTACAATGTTTGTCAGCCTATTGTACTTCTGCGCCAACGCAGTTATGCACCTGACGAGTAGAAGAGGCGTACACGCAGTGCAGAACCAGAGAGAACCAGTCGTATTGTTAAGCTCTTTTATCTGGCTAAGACTAAGGTGAGCACATCGAGAATGGAAGTATTTTTGGCAATCTTTGAATTCTATACCCAATCGCACAAGTTTTACACAGCTGTCTACGTCACAACTAACGTTTATCTCGGAAGCTTTGTGATTAGCTTTTTTGTTGGCAAGCAGTACCTGCCATTGCGACTGTCAGGTCTGCGGAAGCCGTTCGTTGCAACGTCTGCACTGGTATGCTGAATCCAAAGGCCGTCGGTCAAGCTGGTGGTCTGGCAGACCCCTATTCAACTGCTGTAGAACAAATCCAAGATGGTGGACACAGAAGGCAGTTGGGCCAATCAGTGAGATCTCCCACAGTATCCGGAGAATATTCGCCATATTCGTACGGATGGAAAAATACACCAAAATCAAAGTATTGTTGCAGAACTCACACAGTGCAAACATGTGTAACACAGTATTTCCAAAGCAAAAGTAGAATCCAGCACGGTAAAGCAAAAATCCGCGAATAACACCATTCAGCCAGCAAACGAAACTGGCAGCTATTAAGTACAATGAGAAGGGAAAAAAGGTAATGGTGTTACCAGTGGATCTGACAGATTATTTCATCAACACTCCACCGAAAAACGATTAAACGCAAAATTTTCATCAGCTAGGCACAATCTTATTCCCAAAATACGCATCCCCGATAGTTTGCTAAGAAAAGAGAAAATTGTCTGCATGTATGCCAATGCACTATCCTCCTGAGCAAACTTGCAGAACTGCGGATACAATGCATATTGATTTATCACCGGATAAAAGCAAGTGCTTGACACGTCCAGTAGGATGGTTGGGGTGAATATGATGAAACAAAAATATGTGTCATCTACCGGACGTCTGCCAAGATGAATACTTCGATAAATTACATCAGTGTAAAATTTAAAAATCAAGCGCAAACGTTCAGAAATACACTGGGGTGCAGTAAGCGTTGATGTAAGGCGTGAGAAAAGTAAAATATGATCGCTCAATTGGGTCCATTTGATACATAAATCCTGTTGAAAAGTATGCTTGGCGTAATCCACAATAGAGGGGTTTAGGTAACAAAGTGTTGGGAGCTAATAGCCACATCCAAAAGTTTTTTGGAAACGTCTAAGCTAGGAGAGGATACAACTGAGTCTGGGAGTGCGTTCCAGGGTTGGCAACACCGAAGCGCAAAATAATGACGTCGACACTCTAGACGGCTATATTGTTCCTGCAATTTTAAGCAGTTCCCTCTGAGCTACGTGTTGTGGCTAAGTTTCGGCAAGTGGCGGCATACGTGGTTGGTCACTCAATACCTGATGCGCTAATATGAGATCGACTCGCAGCCTTCCATACCGGCCGCTGAAAATTCCCGGCAACTTCAGCCTTCGGTGGTATACGTGATAGCGCAGGCCATTTACATTCTTTGTTGTTCTTCGTTGTGCTGTCTCTAACGCCGCTAGGTCGCGCTTCAACCAAGGTTGCCAAGATTGGATAGCGTATTCAACATGCAGGCGCACGCAGGAATTGTGCATCATTGGGAAGATTGGTGGGGCAAATCTTCCGAATGCTCCTCGCAGCATGCCGAGGTGCAAGTTGCCTCTTTTCGCGGCTACCTCAGCCTGTGTTGAACAATCGAGGTCGCTCTGTATGAGCACACCTAGGTCACATTCCTGTGAGCTGGTCTGCAATCCGTTTGTCCCAAGCAAATAGGTGTGGTTATGTCTATGGCGTAATTGCACAACGTGACATTTGTCTCCGTTTAATGGTAACGTGTTTTGAACTAATCAATTCGACACTGTGTTAAGATCGCACTGGAACCTTTTGTGGTCGTCCGGTCTCCTGATCCTTCGCCATATCTTGATATCATCAGCGAAAAATAGGAAATCGGAAGCAATTGATCTCGCCAAATCGTTAATGAACACCAAGAATAGACGAGGTCCAAGCACCGAGCCTTGTGATGCTCCACACGCCACATCGAATGCATCAGACAATGGTTCTCGGACTCTCACTTTAGACGTCGTTCGTATAGAAAATTGCTAATCGAACTCAGAATCGGGTCGCCAGTGCCGTAATTCCGAAACTTCTGAAGGTGAATTCAATGGTCTAAGCGATCAAACGCTTTGGAAAGTCCAGGTAGTTGACATCGACGCCTACTCCATCGTCAACAGCTTCAGTTCAGCTATTACGTGCAATTAATAGGTTATTATTACACGAATCCTTTTACAAAAGCCATGTTGCTCTGGAGCTATTAAGTTGTGGCTTTCCAGATACTGCATCAGCGCATCTGCGATGATTGATTCCATCACTTTGGATAGTATAGGAAACTGTGTTATTGGACGGTAGTTGGTAGGGTCAGTGCGGCTACCTTCTTTATATATGGGAGTGTTGACCCCTAGCTTCCATACTGGTGGAATATGGTTCTCCTCTAAACATCGCTGATAGAAAACAACCAATGGTTCCGCTAAATCACTAGCTACCGCCTGCAGAGCCTCTGGTTGGATGTTGTCGGCTCCGGGAGAACTGTGGATATGCGAGGATAATGAGTTCTTCAACACAGCTACGTCAATGAAGGTGAAGTTCACTATCTTGGAACATATTTGGAAGCGATCGGGAAGTCATCATTTCAGAAAACATGGTAGACGACCGGTTAATTTTTTTAAATAGTAATAGACAACGTTTCGCTTTTGACCCAAAATCTTCATCAGGCCTGATGAAGCAGACTACACGACTTTGGGAAACAAATTAGCGAAACGTGGCTGCGAATATACGTTAGGGTAATCGGTCAGGTGCAGTCATCTCAATATCATATCACCATTTGGCAATGTTCCAGGACGTGGGGTTCTTCGGCTGGCCAGCGTTTTCCCTACAAAATGCCACAAATGTCTGTTTAACAACATTGCGACGTGGCGGATGTGATTCACTACTCAGTAAAGTCACCGCAAGTTGACCGATACCATATTTACAAATTCTGTGCATATACCGGCTCTCACGCGAACATGTCCACATATTTGCTTGTTGACATGCAACTTTTCTTAAAGATTTTTTGAGCGTTTTCTTCATGCATCACTCACCTGACCCACACTGTGTGCACAACCAAATCGGACTAGTTCCTCATCGACATACTACACATTAGTGATCTGATTCTTATCTCTTTCATTCAGTTGACTTAGACTTCGTACAACCTTTAGGCCCTATGGGTCCACACTACTGTCTCCAACTGTACTACTACCGCGCTTGGTGCTATTAAGCATGCTATCATGTACAATATTGCAATACGCTGTTCATGCCCAAAAGAAGTGCCTCGCTTGGTCGAGAATAAAATATTTATTTAGTTATTTATTTAATAGCCACACTAGCATTCAAAGCGATCTGGGCGCTCTTAAAACATGGGGCTCACAACAACGAAACGCAACGTCCTTTCCTACCGGTCCTCTATACCCCCAACCTATTAACCCTTAACGGTACACTAATAGATAAAAGCTTCATTTTGCACGACCTCGGTGTACACTATACCAACGCAATGAAGTTTGCGGAACAAGCGAGCTATAGCCCTGCTGAAGCCAGGCTTATCATTGACTATATACTGAAGTCAATTTGCTTGCTGGAGTTTCGACTCATGCGTTATAAGTTGTATGCCCGAGCTGTAGTAGGGTACGGCTCAATAGTAGTTACTAACTCACGTAAAAGTGATAGGTTTATTGGAAAAGTTCAGCGTTCGTTCACTAAGCGTCTTCTAAGATCATCTGCGCTCACATAACAAGGAAACTGCAAGCAGCTTAGTCTGGAACCACGTTGGCTGCGACGACTTAGAACCCACCATGTTTTCTTAGCTAACCTAATCAAAACATCGGACTCAAGTGTCGCTAGATTTTTTAACCGTTTGTCGATACACGTTTTCCTCTATGCCACAAGGTACACTCATTCTCCGTGTCCGAAACACATTGCTGCATAAGTTCTAACTTCTTCCCCTAAATATATACGCACGAGTGGAATAAGCTACCGAAAGCCGTCAGAGCATCTGGTAGTTGCACGCAAGTCTCCGCGGTCATAAATAGGCTACTACTGCTTCAATGTAGCACCTGCCTTCCCGAGGATAAGCTCTGGGAGAACGGCCCTGATCATACGTAGACTTCCATACAAAACCACCTTATTGTGCGAAATAATCTCAAGGTGCGCACAGCCTTATCAACTTCTTCAACCATCATCAATAAAGCTCACTCCATCCTGAATCTGTCCTCTCCTTATCGCGCTCTTTGTTTCAATTGCTTCTGCAATCGGATGGCAAAGTCAGTGCCTTACGTGACCTAGTCTCATTTGACCACTCTCTGGATGCAACCATGACTACCGTGATGCAGACTCTATGCTAAGATTACCACTCCTTGACAGCTTGCTAGAATTGCTTACATTTGATTATTATGCCATTTTCTTGTCCATTTCTACTGACCCACCCTATTTGTCTTCCCAACTTAACTATGCTGTGCAACCTCAAAGAGCCGACTACTTCAGTCTCGTCTGATCCGTCTCCTGCTCTTCGACTACCGTGACTTTAACGGCCACTATTAGGAATACAAACGCTCTATACCCCTTAACTCGAGTGCCTCGTTGATATTCCCACACCTTTTCAGTAACATCCTTTCTATCTCGACCTTTTCCTCTCCTAATCGCACAATTGTCTCTTAACACGGGATCGTCGTTGAATTCTCCACAACCCAGCAGTAAACCTTTTCCATTCCGACCCTGTCATTTCCTTGTAGTCTCTGTGTTCAATCCTTCTTCAATCGGACGGCTAACGCTCAGTGCCCTGCTCTAACCCAGTCCCATCTGACCAGTCTGCTTTTCTTTGACTTTCCACTATCGCGATGTTAAAGCTTTTGGCTCTGTAGATTCAAACCAACGTCTCCCTCCCCTCGAAAGCCTGTTGGACTTGTTCATTCTTCACTAATACAGCCATTTACATCTCTAACCTGTCCACCTCTTGGCCCACTCCATTTGTCTTACAAATTTAATTGTGCTACTCTGTCTCCGTGCGCCGAGTAATCCAGTCTCCTCTGAGCGGTCTTCCGCTCTCCGGCTTCTCTCAGACTGCTGTGACCTTACCGTCCATTGTTCAGATGGCAGAACCCCTCTGTTAATAATCCTTCTATAAGACAGCCAACTATTAGTGCCATGCCCTAACCTAGCCACCTGTACACACTGATTCTGTGTGACTTCTAGCAGGCTAGCGGGGTGTTAAGAGTCTAGGATCTGTCAGTTCGAAGCTGTGTCATCCTTACCTCGACAACCTGCTGGACGTGTTCGCTCTAGGTTAGTGTAGCCACTTTTATCTCTGACCTATGTATTGCTTTTAATTTACTCCATTTGTCTTCTCAAGTATACAGTACGACTCAAGCAAAATGCGCCGACTAATCCCGTCTCCTCTGATCTGTCTCATTCTCTTCGACCATTGTGCCGTTAACAGCCATGTTTCGGAAAGTCTAACGTTCCGTCCTCTTTACCTCGAGAGCCACGTTGAATTTCTCATCTCTGGTCTATAAGCCTTTTTTCTCCTGACTCGCTCCCCTCCTTAGCGCGCTCTGTCTTTATTTCCCTTCAACCGGAGAGCCAGTTCACAGTGTTCTGCCCTAGCCTAATCGGACCAATCTGCTTCTCCTTGACTTCTACGAGACTACCGAGACATAAGCGGACTACGAGCTGTAGACTCAAAGCCATGTCTCGCTCACCTCAGTGGTCGGCTAGACTGGTTCCCCCATTACTACAGCAAGTTCCCTCTCTACCCCGGCCCTTTCCTGACCCACACCATTTGTTTTCCAATTATAACTGTATGATCAAACTCCGTGCGGCACCTTAACCTGTTCCGTTTGATCGGACCACTCGCCTACTAGTTTGAGCTTACGGGCCATTGTTCGAAAGACAAAACGATCTGCGTTCAATCCTTCTTCAGTCGGGCAACCAACGCTTGGTTCTCTGTCCTAACCTAGTCTTCTTTGACCAGACTGGCTTTCTTTGACTTCTTCCAAGCTACCGAGGTATACGTGGTTTCGGCACTGTAGGCATGGAGATATATCTCCCTCACGTTGACAGCCTGCTTCACATGTTCACCCTCCATTATTATGTATTATCATAATTATCATTATCATTATATATACTATATCCTGGTGCGCCATAGCGTCGGAAGGCCGTAGAGCGCAGGGTGTGTCGAAATGTACGTGTACGTAGGTTCCGATTGTAAACACGTAGGCAGCGATGCGTAACATCAGAAAAATCCAGTGGCATTCAAGGGAGAACCAGGGAAGACGAGCTCGACACCAATCGTTATGTATATAGTTACTTAAAACAATGGTGTACAACGACAGCAAACTAGACAAGCGTGAAAATTAAATAATCAAATTATTTACATTAACTACAATACTCACCTAGAGCGCGCACTAACGAAACGCTTGCCATGGTAACTACGGAATTTCCTGAGCAAGCTTAGGTGGAAGGGAAACAACACGACCAGAACGTGTGTGTGTGGTGCTGTGTGTAGTCGGTGGGCACAGAGGACTCGGTGGACTGGCGTCAGTGTGTCGTTGGTTAGTGTGTAAGGAGTCGGGGGCGAAAGTCTTCTGTGGGGAGGAAACGGGTTCTGTACTGTCGACCGTAGGTTTAACGTATGCTGGTTTGAGCCGGTCGACGCTCAGAGATGCTTTTGATTCATTCTTTTTCAACATGAAATACTTGGGTTTCCGTGCTAAGATTCTTGGTGCAACACAAGGAAGCGTGATTTCTCTCCCGCTACATGCAGTGCCTTGTGGTATATACGCACTGCTCCGCCTAGTGCACTAACCCTGAATGGGGTCTCACTTGCCAAACGTCAAACCGTAGGGGATCTCGGCGTACCCTATTCAAGCTCACTAAATTTCTCGGAACAAGTTAGCTATGGTGTAACGAAAGGTAGATCCCTCATTTGTCATATCTACAAGACAATGCTCGTAACCGAATCCAGGCTCACTCTTTACAAGGTGTGCGCTAGACCTCATTTTGAATACTGCTGAATGAAATTTATTAACACCAGAAAGGGTGGCCGAAAAGCAATTGGGAAAGTACAATGCTCATTCATCAAGCGCCTGCTTTTCCGTTTCTCTCAGCTACCATGAGCGCTGTAAACATTTTGTCTTGAACCTCTCTGGTCACGAATAATGTGACACAACCTCACCTTCCTATTCGAGACGCTAAACAACCTAAACACGAACCTCGCAGGACTTATTCAACAAAACGGTGACTATCAGTATCCATTTCGCCATAGACCCTTAACCATTACCCTACCTACAGCCCTCACCAACTTGCGTAAAAACTTCTTCTTCTTCTATAGCTTAGCCCGCGTCTGGAACAGGCTACCATTACAAGTTAGGGCATCCGAGAATACTGCACAGTTCCGATCATCCCTACTTAGACACCTTGCCACCCTGCCTACATGCGAGCTATATAACCCAAATATACCAGAGGATGAACTTGGGAACGTGGCTCAGAGCACCTCTAAAGCCGAAAAGCCAACATTGCGGACACAGGTCCCACCAATTAGCGCGCTTTCATGCCAGAGGTATGTCTGTTATTCCGACTAAGCACTGACAGAATCTAGCCCATCAGCGCAAATATCTGCGCGTTCAACTCCACTATCCCCATCTTATTCCGCCACATCTAGTAAAAACCTAGATAACTGCAACGGTAGTTTGCCTCGCGCGTCCAACTTCATTCTCCTGGACTACTTGCATCACTTATCCTGTCATTGTAAGAATCTGCTAATGACTAGAAGACTCCAACCAAACGCCATTGCTAACCACCGATACCCTCTTTCCTCTAGCGCCATTAGCTGTTCGTCCTCTTAATTTGGCACCTATTTTCAGTTGCAGGAAATCATTAAAGATGGCATACACCTTGGCGTTAGGGGACACTCTTTATCTCTCCGATTTGTATTGTCTTGGATTGCTGGCATCACATACCTTCGCGGGTTTCTTGACTCATCCTGTTACTGTAGATGTCCACCAGTAGTTCGAAGGCTTAATCCGAATGTCGTTGCTGGCCACCGATACTATCTCTCCCAGCGCCATTATCTGTCGTTCATCTTGTTTTATTCATGTGGTTTTGCAGCCATTCCTTGCAGGCTCCATACACCTCTGCACATATCCGCAGCTCGTTAGAATACACTCCTTGTCTCTTCGTCATATATTCGCTTTGAATGTCTGTATCAGTTACATTTGCTGGCCTTTTGATGCACTCTGTGACCCAGTAGGCATACAATAGAGACAAAGCGTGTTATTGGAATGGCTGCACCTGGCCACTGATAGTCTCCCAGCACCACCATCTGTCGAGCGTCTTAAATTCGGCACCTCTGTTTAGAAGCAGCTACTGGTCGTAGGCTCCATGCATCTACGCTTATTCAGAGGTTGCTAGCTTTGATTTCTCCAACCCTTATTATCTGGGCCTGTCTGCTTTGCAGACATTTGCTGTTTGTTGTCTTATTCTGTGGCATTTTACGTATACACTAGTACCTAGAAGGATTCATCCAACAGCCATTGCTGATCACCGATACTCTCGCTTCTAGCGCCATTATCTTTTCTTCGTCTTACCTCTGTCTAGCAGCAGCTATCCTCAGTAGGCTCCAAGCATCTCTGCGCATTTTCTGAGCTTCCTTTGAGGCACTCTTTTATCCCTCTAACCTAAATTCTCTTGAAGAGTCTGTGTCACATACATTCGCAGTTAGTTGGCCCATTCTGGGACACTGTAGATATCCACTAGTAACTAGAAGGCTTCATCCAAACGCCATTGTCAGCCATCGATACTCCCTCAACCCTCGTGCCAGTATCAGTTCTTCGTCTTATCTTTGGCACATATCTTTGCATCAGCTATTCTTCGTAGGCTCCATGCATCTCCGCGCATATCCAGAGCCTGCTAACAGCCACTCTTTTATCCCTCCAACCTTTAATCTCTGGGACTGTCTACGTCACGTATATTTGCTGTTTATTGACTTATGCTGGGACACGGTAGCAACTAGAACACTTCACACAATTGCCATTGCTAGCCACTAATACTCCCTCCCCTAGCGCATTTATCAGTTCTTCGGCTAACCTTCCTCACTATTTTTCAGTTGCAGTGGGACATCGTAGGTACCATGCGTCTTTGCGCTAGGAGCCACTCCTTGTCTCTCCAAATTTTATTCTCTTGGATTGTTTGCATCACATACCTTCGCTGGTTTGTTGACATATTCTGTGTCACGGTTGGTATCTAATAGTACCTAGAAGGCTTAGTCCGAATGTCACTGCTGGCCACCGATACGCACTATCCTACCGCTATATCTACCGTTCGTCTTGTTTTGTACTTCGTTTTTTTGCAGCCATTCTTTACAGCCTCCATACATCTCTGCGCATATCCGGAGCTATTAGGAGTTACTACTTTTCTCTCCATGCTGTACGCGTTTAGAATGTCTGCATCACTTAGCTTCCATGACTTCTTGATGTATTCGGTGACACTGTAGGTATCCACTGGTGACCAACCGTCTTAATGGAATGCTTACCCCTGGCCACCGAAACTATTCCTAGCGCCATTATCTGTCGATCTTCTTAACCTCGGCAACTATGTTTAGCAGCAACCAGGGGTCGTAGGCTCCGAGCGTCTCTGGGCATATACAGAGCTTGGTAAGCACCACTCATTTATCTCTCCAACCGTTATGTTTTCGGACTGCCTGTGTCGTATACCTTTGCTGTTTGTTGACTTATTTTGGGACACTGCAGGTATCCACTGGTATCTAATAGGTTTCATCCAAACGCCACTGCTGCCGACTGATACTCTCGCTTTTAGCGCCAGTATCTGCACATCGGCTTTGGCACCTCTGTTTAGCAGAAGCTTTTCGTTGCAGGCTTCAAACCTCTCTGCAGATATCCGGAGCAGGATGTGAGCCACACATTTCTCTCTCCAACCTTTATTCTCTGGGATAGTCTGTGATATTTACATTTGCGGGCTAAATCTAGGACACCGTAGATATCCACTAGTAAACAGAAGGGTTCATCCAAACGCCACTGCTAGCCACCGATTCTCTCGCCTCTAGTACCATTGTTAGTGCTTTGTCTTACCGTCATTCCCACTTTTCAACTGCGGCGCATTATTGTAGGCAACATGCATCGTTGCGCTAGGAGCAGCTCCTTACCTCTCCAACTTTCGCTCGCTTGGATTGTTTACGTCACATACACTCGCTAATTTGTTGACTTATTCTTTAGAGGGTTGCCTATTCCGGGAGCCCAGAGAGCGATTCCAGAAGACAGATCGAGTTGCAGGGAAACTTTTATTGGTTCAGCAAAAGATTCCCTGTTAGCTAGCTATAAACGAACGACACCGTGGACGCTCTAGCTAGGGAAACGGATCAAGCACAGCACACAGAGCAGTCGCGCGTTGCAACCGAAGCGAGCGCCAAGCAAAAATGGCGATGAGCAAGTAAAGCATTCAAACTCAGCAATCAGTTCAACAAACCACACCGGTTGCCTAAGTGTACAATTATAGAATTTTGGTTAGAATTTTACACAAGCAAACCGGGGAATCTCCAGACTGCTACAATTCTGTGTCACTGTAGGTATCCAATAGTACCTAGAAGGCTTAATCCGAATGCCGTTGCTGGCCACTGATACTCTACCCCAGCCCCACCAATTGTCGCTCTTCTTTTCTTCTTCACCTCTTTGCAGCGATTCGTCATAGACTCCACGCTTATCTGGGCCTCCCTAGGATACCCGTATTTTCTCCCCAGCATATATTCTCTTGGAATATCTGTAGCACTTACCTTCGATGGCTTTTTGATATATTCTGTGACACTGTAGGGATCCACGGGTGATCGAACAGTTTAATGGAATGACTAAACCTGGCTACTGCTAGTCGCATCTAGCGCCATTATCCGTTTATTGGCGTAACTTAGGAACGTCTGTGTAGCAGCAGCTAGTGGTCGTAGGCCCCATGCATCTCTGCGCATATCCGGAGCTGGTTAGAAGTCACTCCTAGACTCTATAAGCTTTAGTCCCTTAAAATGTCTGCGTCCAATCTCACCGCGTCCTTACCACCAATTGATCTTTGGATCTCTCTCGTGGCAAACTATTTATTAATTTTAATTACTTATTCTGCGCTCCCTATCGTACTAGGCTGGCTGCGTGTTGTTCGCCAAACC
>OX104069.1:53432963-53550857 GCA_944474145.2 Dicrocoelium dendriticum | reverse complement strand
CACACAGACTGTGAGTAAAGGTGGCAAACTTACCTCTTCCGAGTCGTAGGTAAACAGTCATCAGTCGCGCTCTGATGGCTGTCTTTTCATCCACCAGCTGGCCATGGAGGCAACCGGATTTTGCAAATTCGACCCCATGATCACGTGGGGCTGAGGCGGCGTTGCCCACCGAATAGAATGCGTAGCCAATACCTGCTTCATGCAACTTACCTTGCTCAGCGAGCCGGGTTTCACTCAGCGCCATAATATCGATGTGGTAGCGCGCCTGTTCCATCGCGACCAGTGCGGTGCGTGGCTCCGGGCGCTCGCTGACTTCCGGTGAAGTACTGTGCTCACGTTCCAGCACCCGATGCTGAGTGCTTTATGCACATGCGTACGATTGCATTGGTGGGAAATAGCATGCGATGTGGTCGTTGTGCTTCGGATGTTTGCTTGTGGGACTTTACCCGGAGCCTTTGGCTCAATAGCCTGACCCACAAGGCAATGGGGAGCAGTTCCAGCTCGGGAATGTGAATATATACAATAAATAAATAAATGCTATATTCCTCGGTGATTCGAGGTGCAGTCCAACTATGTGGTCTGATCAATGTGTACAACAGGATCGCAAAAAGATAATCAATTTGTTCACGCTTTTTACAATGGATCCAAAACAGGTACTAAACTAATTGGCAGGATTAAGGCATTAAAGAAATTAAAAACCAGGAACAATAACGTAAGCAGATTTAAACAAATGTCCAGTTAAAGTAATACGGCCACTCGTGGAACCATCCCCAGGGGACCTGCTTCCATGCAAGGTATTCCCTCGAAAGGTTTCGCCCGCACTTCCATGCAATAACTGGCCGTGTGCCGGTGTGGCATAGTAGCATATGAGCCATCACCTGTTTATCATATGCTCTGTTCTTTTTGAGCTGCTTTTGTACATGTATTATGGGCCATGAAGGCTCAGCCCAGTCCGTTATGCGGATCATTCTATTATGGCACTTTTTTATACGCCAGTCAGTTGGTGGCAATTTGCCTTGCATAGGTAACGTCTTTTATAATCTGGAAGCTGTAATCCGTCACCACAGGAGATCAGTCTAGTCGTAGCCAACTATGAAATAAGGAAGAATATGGAAAAGAGGAATTATGTGAAAACCATATCGTTAGTGTAAAAAAAATAGGCAGGTATGTTTTTTACATCGGCGTAGAAATCGATCGAGCCGATCATACGATAAATTGTGTAGCGTGACAGCCGGCGACAGATGACTGTACGGGTTGTCCATAGGCAAAAGTCGCATAGGGAATCAGTTATTGCCATCGCTGAATTCAAGTATATGTTTCTGGACTGTTAACTTCAGAAAAGAAGGGAAAATGATTAGCACTGGAGAACAAATGTAGCGAAAGGGGTCGTAGAACAATATTATGAATTAATCAATTTGTGGGGAAAATTACGAAAATAGTTCCTGACGTCACACCAGTAAATAATTTTGCTCTCTGTTTTAAACAGAAGACAGTTGGTATGAATTAAGTATAAAGGGAGTAAAACCGCATGGGAGGTAGCGTTAAGGAATAGCATAAGAAGCAGTTTGTAGCAGCTCATCCTAGCTGATCAAGTTTTCTCTGGTGCAGTAGAGTTGATGTTCTCTGGTTTCATACATGAACCGGCCCTTCTTCATACAGCTTTTCATCATCAAGTTGAATTTTTAAGATCCATTTCTCTCTGTCCGTTGATAGATAAGCCTTTATCATTTTCTTTAACATGTAGAAATGTTCAATACATCTAATCACTTTTGGCAGCTTATTCCAAATGGAGCCATACCTAAGGAGATAAAAATTTCTCCTTAGGCTGGTCTTGAATTTAGGTAAATAGAATATGCATTCATTATCTCGCAGTTCATAAATGGTGTTTACCCGAAAGTGCACTTGATAGGTTCCAGCATATGCTTTCCGCCACGCGAGTTTGTGGAGGAAGCACAGATTTAATTGCATTCTTCGTAACCACAAGGGTTCAAGATTCAACTGCTTGCACCTATCACTGTATGAAAGAGCGGTTGAACAGCCAAATTTGCGCTTCGTAAAGGCGTGTCGGACGTTTTCAATGGCTCTCAAGTCAGCCTTTCGCAAGTTACTGAGCACAGCACAGCAATATTCAAGCAAAGGCCAGATATTGATTTTGAAAGCAATTAGTCTGGTTTCTTTCAAGGTTAGCAAGTGGCATATGAGCCCGACCGACTGCTTAGCCTTTTTCACGATATGATTTGCATGTTCGCTAAAGTTTAACGAACTAGAATATCTTAAACCTAAGTCACGAACAGACTGGCTGATGGGAATGACTTCATCATGAAGCCTGAACACTTCTGCTGCTATCTGACATCCATACGATAGAATACTACACTTCGATGTTGCAAATGTCATCTGCCACATATCAGCCCATCTCTCAATGCCTTTCAAGTCGCTTTAGATATTGTTAACTTCAGCGGTACGCTGAGAGCCTGGGAACGTGTAAACCACCTTTAAATCATCAGCAAACAAATAAGGCTTCCCAAATTGTATAACAGAAACCAGGTCATTTATATACAGTAGGAAGAGTAACGGGCCTAAGATACTGCCTTGTACCACTCCACTGGTAACTGGACGAGGTGAAGAGATATAACCATTAATATCCATAACTTGTGACCGTCCTACTAGGTAAGATTGGATCCAAGAGTTAAGCGGATTTGTAGCACCGTATTTCCTTAATTTATATAACAGCTTTTTGTGTGGGACTCTGTCAAAAGCCTTTTGCATGTCGAGGAAGATGACAATGCACTGAAGACCTGAGTCAATTGCTTCAGTTAGATGGTTAAGAAAGTCATCTTGACAGGTAACACACGAGCGAGACTTCAGAAAGCCATGCTGTGAAGGTGAGAGAAGTTTGTGCGATATTAGGAACGAAACGAAATGTTCCTTAACCATTCTCTCTAACATACGTGAGAGAATGGCTGTGTGATTGAATAGACAGATTGGGAACAGCTTGCAAAGCCGTCACACGCAGCCTTCGAGGTTCTGGAACGTTTTATATATATTTTGCTACCGTAGTAGGATACACCTGCGACCACGGCCAGACGCAGGTGGGTTTTGGCGGGTTTGCACCAATATGACCAGGGGCTGCCTGGCTTGAGGCGGTCAGTAGCAAACCATTGAACACCCGGAGGTGCCCTCCCACCGTCAGAGATAATGCTTGGCGCTCGTGCTCTAAGCCAGTCGAGCTGTGAGCTTATAACCAGTAGACCTGTTGTCTCCCATGGCTAGGTTTTACGAGAAGTGGGCCATCGACCACTTCCTAACCTCCGAAGAGAATGGACTAAGATACTTCTAGGGAGCCCAATCTTGACAGGAGAACGACTCGGGTCCTCAGCCAAAGCCTTCGATTAAATGAACACCCGAAAGACAGCGGGTCTAGCACATGGTAAGTTCACTGATTCATGCGGATAGGTGTCCTGGATCTTAGCAGGGAGAAGGGCAAAACCCAGCTCCCACCCTGCGGTCACTATGAGGCATCCAGGACAGGAGCCAATGGCGCAACAGTAGCAGCAGTGGGTAGATCATCTGTCAGGATCTAGCCAGCACCAGCCTCAGCGCACCCATAGGCTCTTCCGCCTCCGGTTAAGATACGCTGCTAAATAAATACATCCTATTTCATAATGCAAAGTATGCTAGAACTCCTGGCTAGTATATCAGTACTCGGCTAAGCATCTAACTATTCAGGGCCCTTTAACGCCGGCAACATGACCACAGCACTGTACTGGAATTGCTTAACAAGTGTCCCTAATGCTACAAGTTTGTTTTGCTTACCGTTCTACAAGCAAGTAAAAGCGGGCTCAGAACTCTTAAGCGCATTTAGGTGATCCAATATATATCTACCTGGTGCACTGGTGTTTAAAGTATGCTATCCTACCATTCCCGAAACGAAACATCAAATGCACAAATTTTGTCTGTAACTCATCCAACACACTGAAAGCAAAGAACAAAGCAACATTCAGACAGCCCTCTTTTAGGTTGGAATTTGGGGGGGGAAAAGCGATGAGAATTAACAGCTCTTTACTAAACAACCTGTCTTCTATCTGCTGAGTTTGTGGTCTATTTCGGATCCGGCCTGCCGACGACTGAAGCGATTGAAACATTATGCTAAAACCAGCGCTCATCATCATCATCATTATATACATTAGCTAGAGGTGGCAAACACTTCAGCTATTGTGCCGCAATACACGAGAAAAGAAAAGAGCACGCAACAGAGGTACGTCAGCTGATCGGTTAGTAACGGTTGGACTTCGATACGGACAGCTAGCAGACAGCCATTGCGCCTCAACAAAAATTTATACGATGCGTAGAAAATGAGGAGAAGATTGAACGGGAGGGGGATGAACAAAGCAACTCGCAACACAAACGCGAGTGAAGTTGGCTTCTAGACAAGTTAACAATTGTGTCCAGCCAAAAGTACTCATCATATTTCGGGTCCCATTGTTGGTGCTGAGAGGCACCAACCGCGGTCAACTTCGAACTAAGTTCCTGCATGCCTTTTGACAATGTTGCCTGTTAACCTCCGTCACTCTTCATCCACTCCCCCGGGCGCTCAGACAACCCACGTCGCGGGAGTCGGTGTGCTGGCATGCGCAAAACGTGGCCCAGCATACGGATCCTGATGCGTGACATAACGGTGCTAAACCGGCGCTCATATGTAAGTAATCCACCAACGCTAGACCCTATCCGTGAACGAGTAACTACCTACAATTCTGCAGTTAATGATCCACTGCCGCAGTTTGAGGCTGGTTGGCGACCAACTAGCTTGACAATGGGGAATATATACCTAAACTAGTTAGGTATTGGAACGTTACTTCTACATAACCCTAGGCTTAATTTCGTGTTTGATAAAATAACGGTGAATAAAGTGCCTGTTGAAGTTAATGGTTTGACAAAGTAGGTTGGGCTGTGTACTTGTAAACTTAGAAGATGACTCCCGTTTATTTTTGACAAAATGACCACACGATAAGCAAAGAAACAAGAGATCGCTGTCTGTAGGTGCATCACAGTTTTACGAGGCACCTTGAGCCGTATGCTCTTAAACGGACGCTGCGCACTCATTCACATCATGACACACAAAGTTTAATAATATCAATTTAGTCTAACGCTGTCAGAGTTCTTGGTTTCCCAGCAGAAGCTAAGTTCAGGCTATCAGTCGGACCAGCTGTAAGTCAGACGGTACGAAGAGCACCAACCTACACAGACGTCTGGATCGTTGGGCAGAGCAGTTTGTTCTACAGTTTAATTGATCAACACAACCTCCGGTTACACATCCACTGCCATCGTGTGATCCTTGGTCAGTCTGCATAGATCCACCTACTGATTTGGCCTGGGATATGTTTACAAGGACTTTGAGCACACTGGTAGCGCAAGCATCGGAACAGAAGTCCTTCCAACCCAAAAACCAGAGTAAGTCAATTCTGAGGAGCAGAACACGTAAATGTATGTACCGGAGGGATTTGGCATGGCGAAATCACCAGGGTTGCCCGAATGCCGAAACCTGGACTGCATACGTGACACATCGTAACTTCTGTGTGAAACTGATCCGCGAGGACAAGGTCACGCATCAGCAGAAGTTAATGAAGCGATTCTGCACTAACCACAAACTCCTGTATAGGCACATTAACGGCCTTCGAAAGGTAAAGCGAGGGGTTCGGCGCTAGTCACAGCTGATGGATACACGCGGTCAGCAATGGAAGCAGCTGATCTCCTACGGCTTCATTACTCTCAAACGTTCCAACAAGTGTCGAGCCCAAACATTCACCTCATTTCTAATACTCCGCCGTTTGGTTTAGAAAACATCACCTTCACTACGGAGGCTGTGTTGAAGAAATTGTTATCCTTGCGTATCCACAGTTCTCCCGGAGCTGATACATCCGTCCAAAGGCTCTACAGGCAGTGGCTAGTGATCTAGCAGAACCACTGGCTGTTTTCTATCAGCGATGTCTAGAGGAAAACCTTATTCCACCAGTATGGAAGCAAGGGGTCATCACTCCTATCCATAAAGGAGGTAGCCGCACTGATCCTGCGAACTACCGTCCAATAACATTACTTCCCGTACTATCCAAAGTGATGGAATCAATCATCGCAGACGCGCTGGTGCAATACCGGGAAAGCCACAATTTAATAGCCCCAGAGCAACATGGATTTCGTCAAAAGCATTCGTGTAACACTAATCTATTAATTGCACGTAATAGCTTGACTGAAGCTGTTGATGATGGAGTTGGAGTCGATGTCGTCTACCTGGACTTTTCAAAAGCGTTTGATCGTTTAGACCATCGAGTTCTCCTTCAGAAGCTTCGGAACTACGGCATTGGCGATCCAATCCTGAGTTGGATTAGCAATTTTCTACAAGAACGACGGCTAGTGGTGAGAGTCCGAGAATCATTTTCTCACGCAATCGACGTGACGTGTGGAGTACCACAAGGCTCGGTTCTTGGACCTCGTCTATTCTTGGTGTTCATTAACGATTTGGCGAGATCAATTACTTCCGATTTCTTATTTTTTCGCTGATGATATCAAGGTATGGCGAAGGATCAGAGGACCGGACGACCATGAACGGCTCCAGCACGATCTTAACACAGTGTCGAACTGGTCAGTTCAAAACGCTCTACCGTTCAACGTAGACAAATGTCGCGTAGTACAATTACGCCATTGTCATAACTACACCTACATACTTGGGACAAACGAATTGCAGAATAGCTCCCAAGAACGTGATCTTGGTGTGATCGTACAGAGCGACCTCAACTGTTCAAAACAGGCTGAGGTAGCTGCGAAAAGAGGCAACCAGCTCGTCGGCATGCTGCGAAGGGCATTCGGGAGATTTGACCCATCAATCTTCCCAATGATGCTCAATTCCTACGTGCGCCCGCAAGTTGAGTACGCAATCCAAGCTTGGCAACCTTGGTTGAAACGCGACCTAGAAGCGATAGAGGCACCACAACGGAGAGCAACCAAGAACGTGATGGGCCTGCGGTATCACTCTTACCACCGAAGGCTGAAGTTGTTGGGAATTTTCAGCGGACGCTATCGAAGGCTGCGCGGCGATCTCATATTAGCGTATCAAATATTGAGTGACCCCAACCACGTATGCCGCCATTTGCTGAAACTTAGTCACAACACGCAGCTCAGGGGTAACTGCTTAAAGTTGAAGGGACAATATAGCCGTCTAGAGTGTCGAAGGAATTACTTTTCCCTTCGAGTTTGCAAACCATGGAACGCACTCTCAGACTCAGTAGTATCCTCTCCTACCCTGGATGTTTTCAAAAAACGATTAGATGTTGCCCTCAGCTCCCAACATTTTGTTATCTAAGCTCCTCTGTTGTGGATTACGCCAAGCATGTTTTCAACAGGACTAATGTATCAAATGGACCTCAGTGAGCTACCATATTTTATTTTCTCACTCCTTACCTCAACTATCACAGCGCCCCACTGTCTTTCTGAACGTTTACGCGCGATATTTCTTTTTCCTTTTACACTGATGTTAATTATCAAAGTATTCATCTCGGCAGACGTTCGATAGATGACCCACACATATTTTAATTGCATCATATTCACCGCTACCATCCTACGGGACATGTCAAGCACTTGCTTTTATCTCGTGATAAATCATTGTTCATTGTTCATTGAAAGCAGAAACACGGAGGGAAATCCAGACTCTGAAGCGCCACAAAGCTCCTGGCCTTAACAGTCTGCCTCTGGCCTTATTCAAAGATGGAGGGAACTTAGTTGTAACCGAAATTCTATCACTGTGCACAAAAGTATGGATCGATAAGAAAGTTCCTAACTCATGGTGAGAATCTTTTGTGGTTCTGAGCAACAAGAAGGACTCTCGTAGTGAATGCACTAACTACCGAGGAATCGCACTTATCTCTGTTGCGTCCAAGCTTTTGTGTCCATTCTGCTGTGTAGACTCTCAGTTACCCGCGAGAGTTTGTGTTGTAAGGAACAGACTGGCTTTTGTTCTGGCCGTGGTTGCACTGACCAAAGTTTTAAGTTGTGTCAAATTCTCGAACATCATCATGTCCACCTAGGATCAACAATGGTGGTGCTTTTGGATATCCGAGCCGCTTTTGATTCCGTTGGTGGGTTGTCACTATGAAACTGTCTGCTACAGAACGGCGTTCCTAACAAGGTTGTCATACTCTTGAAAGAGCTGTATAGTCGCACCTATGACAAAGTTAGAGCCAATGGTAGGCTTGCTTCTTTGTTTCCTGTTACCAGTGGAGTGCGCCAAGGTTGTTCTATCTCGCCGTTCCTCTTCAACTTTGCCATCGCAGATGTCTTACAGCGCGCACTGGAAGAAGCCCAGAGCTGCAGCGTTGAGCTTCTACCCGGGAGCAGAGTCGTGAACCTGGATTATTCTGATGACATCGCTTTACTGGAGGATGACTCGCAGGTTGTTCGAAACATTCTGAACTTCTTAGCGATACAGACATCTAACTATGGTCTGTATTTTGCTCCCTCTAAGTGTAAAGCTTTGCTCCAGGATTGGCAGGCTGCTGTGCCTACGCTCACCATTGCGGGTGTCAGCCTGGAGCTCATTAACAGCGTTATTTACTTCGGAAGTTGCATTACTGCTGGTGGCGGCATGGATGATGAAATTTTACAATGACGTGTCAAAGCTGGCCTTGCATTTACTAATCTGAGACACCTGTGGCGTCGTCGAGATGTCAGTCTCAAGCTCAAAGGTCGAGGGTACAATGCCACAGTTCGAGCTGTCCTTCTGTACGGCTGCAAGACTTAACCTGTCCCATCGGAAGCTTTGAGACGGCTGTCTACTTTCGAAAACTGCTGCTTGCGTTCGAAATCTCTCGTATGGTGGCAGCACCACGTGAGCAACGCGGAAGTCAGAAGCAGAGTCATGGGTGGGTACATTCCTTGTCTCCAAAGCATAATCATCCAGTACCGTTTGCGTTGGCTCGGTCACGTACTGCGCATGCCAGCCCACAGCCTTCTAAGTCGCGTATTATTTGCATTTCCTGGATATGAATGGAAAAATAGCCGCGGCGAACAACCGATGGCTTGGAAAAGTAGCATGAAGGTCCCAAATTCGTGTCTAGCGTCAGTTGGATCCATGCGTCTCCAAGGATGGGGAAAACGTGAAGCGGATGCCCAATGGTTGAATGTCTTCGGGGATATGGCTCACAATAGAAGCCAATAGCGCCAATGCTGTTCTATCATCGCTTTAGCGATAAATTTATAATGTTGAACAAAACGTGAAAACAACAAAAGAACAAAAAACCTCAAAACGACTTGTGTAAAACTGCAAAAAATGTTTACATTTTTACACTCTCGCCTTCCTCGTTTGCAGATTACATTCTGCTTTCCCTACCACCATGGTTCGGACGGCACATTTGTCTATTTACAGACTTGCGAATATATATATATATATATATATATATATATATATATATATAGGTTCCCCACTTTACGGCTGGATAGCACTCGGCGAGCATCAGCAATTGGATCGGTATTTGCTCACAGTTAGAACTCTTATAAACCACATGCAATATATGCCATAGATATACAAGTTAAAACATACTTATCCGCGAATCTTTACCACCTCACCTGAAAATTTCGTTTATTGGAAAAATGTACAAGTAACCAGAGCATGGCATCATAAATATGGTGCGATGATCAAACACCGGCTGTCTTTAACTCAGTCGTGCTTGAGGTGTGCTGAAACGCATTGGCTGCTACATTTGTGCACATACGTCCAGCAGGTGATTCAAGTTGTGTACCTGAGACCAAATAGCTTACTTGCATCACACTGTTAGCTTTGGATTCGTAAGAATATACCAAAACTATTTCCTCAACATTTCGGTTTTAAGCACCACTTCTGTTCCAGTACAGTGTCAGTAATCTCAGGGCGATCAACTACAATTTGTGAAGGACTGCTGTTGGATACGCCCTTAAAGTTCAGTTCATTTTAGTATCAAAACAATGCTCTGACCACGAAAGTGCGGTGGGTCAAGTTGCTCTGATCTGAGTTTCCAAAAGTACAAAAAGCAATCAATATGATGAGAAACTAGTAGAAAAATAAAACGAAAATTAGAAAACACCTGGTTTATAAAAGTATAGATAAATGTTGCGTAAAAAATTATTCATGAAAGTGACAGATGCAAAGTGCAGCTATCATTCCAGACGTTGCATTTCCAAACGCCTCTCACAACATCATTGTGTCTTAGATCCCGTTACCTGGCTGGGAACATGACAACCACTAACGTAGTCAAGTTCTTTTTGTATCTGTACGATGGCGCTCATTGACCTCTTCGGTGTTTCACATAGCAGGAAAATTAGGCGTGTCGTTGACACACTTGGGAAAGTAGTCCGTATGTAGATAAGGAGCGTAACCAAACTTGGTGAGCGGCTAAAACTGAAAGGATAATCCAGCACAAGGTCCTAGAGTCCAGTACCAGGGATCGTCAGCTCGGCATCGTTAATACTAACTCGGTGCGCATATCTAGCAGAAGCAATACTGCGCGGCCACCTTTGATTAAACACGGGGATTCTTCCGCTGTTTAAAGGGACTACTGATCATGTTTGTTATTCTTACAACAGGCTTGATAGTGTTGCGGTCTTATGCGCCCACCTGTTGAGTGGCAGCACGTGTCACGCCAACTTCACACGTAAAGGAAACTCTGATGAAAAGGACGAGATTTGCGGATGACTGGTGAAGAAGCCATTAGCAATGCTAAAGTTAAATAAACAAGTGAACGGGTTAACCGCCCCAAACGCCCATTCTGATATAACGAGAGCTACCAGAGCACCGACACATAGGTGCAGCTCTTCATACAATTTAGTTCGTTAGCGCATGCAGAGGTTTGCACTCTAATGGAGTATATCGCTCACGCACTCTGTGTTAGCCAGTCGGAAGCAAAACACTTTCTCGACTTCCGGACTGAAAGCCATCACGAAGAAGTTTCTACTCGTTTAACTCACATAGTTGAATACAAAAGCAGAATATATCTAACGCTGACATACCTTGACATGAAATTGGGTGACAAGTCTCTTGGAAACGTTTAAGATGCCAGGAACCGCGCTAAAAATGGATAAAATAAATAAATAGCGGTTTCGAATTGGAACGAGACAGGACTAAAGTATATGACCGAACACAAGCCCGTCCATAGATAGGCCGACAGTATATCTTTGCAACATTAAATGTGTCCAAGTTTGTAATTTCCTGTATTAGCCGACCCCTAAAAATCAGCAAAAGAGAAACGAACTTGTTTCTCCACGCTTTTGACGTCATCACTGCCTGCTCTCACTTGAGTGAGTTCAAGTGAAACCTGCTCTACTATTGGTCAGTTGTGGTGACTTTAATGTGCTATACTCGTGGTTACTGGGACGTAGGGATGACAGAACAGACTCCCCGCCCCGGACAGTGTAGTGACCAGACGTCAAGTCACATGAAACAGGTAAGACAGCCGACAATATAGGGTAAGATGAGAGGGTGTGTCAGACAGGCCGCCTCGCATAGTCGGGGGCCTCATGCATATGAACCACAGTAGAGCAGTGGGTGAGGGCAAAGTTCATGGTCCGGGGTGTGGGATGACGTTGTACTTTTAAGGCACCGCGTCGCAATCCATCCACACAACGTGTACTTCAAATTGACTTTTCAAACTGTCATTAACCGTTGTGCCAAGCTTTGCCCGTCGTGACCCGGTGGCTAAGGGGTGGCGGTCACAACTAACATCCCAATGGTCCCGGGTTCGATACCTGCTATCTCTATCTGATGAGAAGAAATAACCTCGAAACGCGTCATGGAGTGCAGTGGTTTCAGGCGGGCAACACCCAATTTGCTGCTGCTTCATCATCTACGGTCCTAGTGATCGAATGGTCAAGGTCCACTTCAATGGGAATCGCGGTCCACTTTGAGATTGCGTGTCGCAATCCATCCACACAACGTGTACTTCAAATTGACTTTCCAATCAGAATGTTTAATGGTTTTTGCTTTACTACTGCCGTCCGTCACGAAGGTCAAATGTGCAATATACCGAGAATTTTCTGCCCAAATTAGCGTGTCCAGTTATAGGTACTTCAACTCGGCGTCTGATATAGTAGCAATTGTTGCCACTAGGAGATAAGCGCACTCTTGAGCAGTGAATTCCCTGCTGGATTTTGCACTTTTTCCAACTTCGTTTTGTCTTTACTAAGCCGACATTACCCGACAGAAACGAAAAGTTGTCCAAAAATCATCGGATTATATTCGGTGATATACAGTACATGATGCGAAGGAATAGGCAATTATGCTTTACTAGCCGAGGACGGTTTATTCAGTAGGTCACGTGCATGAGATTTGTTTGAAAAGCATTAAGAAAGATATTTTATGTCCCGTTAGCTTGGCAACTTGGCACAAAGTTCTGGTGTAGCAATTAGTAGATGGTGTCGCTGCGATTTTACAAAGAGCAGAGCGCGTAATAGCGAAAAGGCAGGGGAATAACCGAGATCGATACTCGATAAATGTTCGTCTAAATTGTGTAAAAACACAGGTAGGACGCCTGTTATGATACAGAGAGTCTACGTGAAAGCTACCTTAACAAAAGCATAAATGGTTCAGCAGCATAAAAACACAGATGAAGTGTAGACAGCGTCAAAAATGATAGTTGCATAGGGCTCTCATTGACATCAGCGTGTTCACACACGCCATATGGCCACACTCTATCTCGACTCTCGCTTCACTCGGTTGTCATTCCAATTTTGCTCACATATGCTTGTTGGCTCACCCGTTTAAACCAATTCAAAGGGCGCTACTCCGTGCTTCCCACCTCTTGGTATTTAATTGTGTGCAACATACTGTTGCGTCAGTGTGCGTTTTTGGCATATTAGTTGCCAAAGTCTAATCGGGCAGCTGCAACACTCCTGAGGTGTTAGAGAACAATTTTGATCTTATTGGAAAGACGAAGCTGCGGACTCTCGAAGGACTCCGCAACCATCCGTATAGTCCGTAGCAGCACAACTGTAAGGGATATTTTGTGTCGCTCCTCCACTCAACATCGCGTCCGAGACAATCATGGGAGCTGATAAGCGCCCCGCTTGCATGATCACGTAACGCGAGCCAAGTACTATATGCCGTGAACTCGTGTAAGTGTGTGCATTCAACCGCGAAACTGCCGCTCGCTGAATCCAGCAATCTGCACACGACCACGAGAGGGAGGCTGTGAGACAGCCATTCGTCTCGACTGAAAGCTCTTGGTGCCGGAACAAACAATTTAGGGTCCAGGGTTGAACTAACCGTCAAAATGTTTACGTGATATGAAGGTCGCAATTGGCAGAGTGGCAGTGTCTAAAGATACATGTGACACGTACAATAAGATGGGCAAAATAGGGATTTCGTCAAAGCAGAAAGAAGACATAGGTTGCGATATGTCAACATTTCGATTGCTCTCATCAGTCGCAAACACAATACAAGCAGAAACACAGACACATTTATATACATGGGAAAATATTGGCACACCAATGAAACTGTCAAAATCAAGACCAAGGCAATCTGATTGATTGCCTCAAGAGTTTCTGTGCACATAACACAGGTTGATAAGCGCTAATTAGCAACGCCTCACTGATTGCCAACCTTATCGGGTTCCTGTTACGTAATAACACCTTGAACGCATTATTGGGGTTCACATGGTGACCAGTTGTCAAGAGGTGTTTGGCGATAGATGATGACGGACTCCGATTCGTTCTGTGGGGCGTTCCGTTCTGTTGCGCTATCATTTGTTCAACCCACTTTGGCAAGTGCTCAGCCACCCTCTGAGCCAACCGACGGTTAGTCTTGCCTATGTAAACATCACCACAACTGCAGGTGAATTGATAAACTACATGAGAGGCCGAACTAGCCGAAGGGTAGCTCTGACAGTCCTGAAGAACCAGTTACCGGGTAGTGTGCATGAGGCGCAACTGGGCAGTCGTGTATGTGCGACTTAGGGCGGACCTGAGCTTGTGTCTAATATCATTTGCCACATAGTCCCCTTTGAACGGCAGAACCAAATAGACAGCTTTTTTCTCTGCCGTTTGCACTGGCAATTTCTTCTTGGGGGGTTTGCTGTGCACTTGGATGAACTTTTCGGGATAACCATTCCGTACTAAAGTCCTATACAGAAGCCTTTCTTCAGCTTCCAGCAATTCCGGACTACAAATTCGTCTAGCCCTGTAGAAAAGTGTCTTCACTAGACCGCGTTTGTATGCAACCGGGGCGAAACTGGAAAAGTGAATGTACTGCCACTCCAGGTCGCCTTGCGGTAAACGGTGCGCTGCAGTGTACCTCCATCCCGTCTCTTGATGAGGATATCCAAAAATGGCAGGCTGCCATTTTGTTCTATCTCGTGGGACACCGATAGGTTGGGGTGAATTGAACCCAAAGTGGTTAACAGTCGCGCAAAATGTTCGCTTCTGGTGAATACCAAAATGTCATCCACGTACCGTTTGTACAGTTTCGCCTCACCAATACTGGCAGCAACTTGTCTTTCAATCAAGCCAAGAAAGATATCTGCTAAAACTGGTCCCAATGGGCTGCCCATGGCGACCCCGTCGATCTGCTTGTATGGCGTCCCCTCAAACTCAAACCGTATATTTTCTGTGCAGAGTAGAATCAGATCTCTCAAATATTCCACAGGGAGGCCCACATGCATGTTTTGACTCAGAATGAAATGACACAAATCGTCAACTGTTTCATGAAGGGGCACGTTTGTGAATAGTGAATCCACGTCTATAGAGTACATGAGCTCCGAGCCCAGTGAGAATTGTTCCAGTGTCTCCGCCAGTTCGAAAGAGTCTTTCAGGCAGTGCGTAGTCAGGAGTTTACGCACTGGATCTAAGAGTTTCGCCAGCCACCGAGCAACATTATGATAGGGCGAGTTGGTCATACACCTAATCGGACGCAGTGGGTTACCTGGTTTGTGCAGTTTGGGTGCGCTCCTCATTCTTGGTGTCTGCGTCCCAGTCGGTTTCAGTTGCCTGTACTGCGACTCAGTGATGTATTCATGTAGCAAGAGTATCTGGAGTTTTCATGCTACTTGCTTCTCCAACAAGATGTTATTCTCCGGTGTCGTATCTCTCAGGAACTTACGTCTATCACCCAAAATAGACTCCACTTTTGAAACGTAGTCATCCCTGTTCATTATTATAATGCCTGATCCTTTATCCGGCTGCAAGAAGATTTCATGCATCAAGTGCCCCAGTTATTGCCATTCCAAATGCGGAACCATCAAATTAAGCGAGTTTAGGCTGATCAGTAGCAGACCATACTACTTTTAGTTCCGCGCACAGTGTAATACCGTCCCACGAGTTACCACAGTAATTGCACTGTCCCAGAAGTAAGATGGTCTGGCAAAACTGACTGAGAAAATTTTAAGCACCAAACTAGCTTTAGTAGGAACGAGCATAGCAGAATGTCCGACACAGACCTCTCAAGCGAAATCAGTGCAAGCCGATGCAACGTCAGATGTTACCCTAACAAAGTAACGCTTGCAAACACCGCCACTTATCCAACCCGTCCAAGCTTTCCCCAACAATTCACCAACAGCTCGTCTAAAACCATTTCACCCAAACCCATTTCCTCCTACCGGGCTTCGCCGAAACAGGAAAAAAGCTAATCCCAGTGACTGCTTGGGCAAATTTACCTCCAACCGGACCCAAAAATCAGCAGCTTTAGAATCTTCTACAACACCCAAGAGTAATTTGAGTGGCGACACTGCACTGGTGCGCAGCAACTCGCCCAGTCTAACAATCACTACCCATACTCTCATGAACAACACTTATAAACCATGGGATGCACTTTCGATTATGAGTACCAACGCTCCAGAGTCAGCATCAAATGCATTGGAAGGGAAACAGATGGACGACCAGAGCCATTGGAACACCGTAAGCAACCCTCTTCGTATTCAGACTAGGCCCATCAACATGTCCAGAATTACCAGCCACCTGGATCCCATGTGTTATGGTGTAACTAGATTTCCCTTGGCTAAGCTAAACACCATCAATGGGGTGGAAGCAGCTTTACTTTCGACAGCAAGTTTGTAGAAAGAATCCTGTTTGGTCCGTGTCTTTGCAGACGTTCCATGGGGAGAGCGCAAGCAAGCAAAGCAGAGCGTAAAAGAGTTCCGCCTGGATACCGTTGACTAAGCCGTTTTTGTCCATGGCGGCTCACAGTCGCATGAGAACGATGAAGGAGAAGCAGTGGCTCATGACTAGGAGCAGTGTTGTAATATTCGTGAGACTAGCTTCTTGGATGACGTGATGAATGCTTCTCGCTCCAGGCTGCCGAGGTCAGTAAGCTGCAAAGGACACGGCTCAAGGATAATTAAGGTTTCACCAAAAACTAGGCAGATGGCACTTAAGCTACTATAAAGATAGTAGTCACTTCGGAACAAATTGCCAACCGAGTTCCGGTTCAAAGCGGCGAGCGCAAATATCAACCTACCCAGAGCGCCAATTCAGCAGACAAAAGAACTTGGGACCCATTTGAACATCACACAGGAAGTTCTGAAAAAAGTGAGGATTTTCTTATGCGGTCCTCTAACCACACGCCAAGCACTGTGCAAAAAAGAGTTACCAATGGGGTGAATTATGATGCCGTCGAACACAACTCAAAGCGACTCACCGATGATACCAGCCAAACACGGCTAGCAGCCGACCATACTACGGACGGCACAATCACTCAAATGAACCACAAGTCGCTTGGTTCGATTCTAAAAGCTGTAACACTTTTCTACATGTACAGAAATCCCCAAGGCCATCGCAGCGAAATTGCCGAGGTTCGGTTGCGTCAGACAACAAACGTTTGAGATCTCCTCTCTATAACTGAGACTTGATTGTACTCATAGATTTCGGATGCCAAGCTTGCGATTCAGTAAACCTCACGCTTCTGACGCGATCGTTCTAGCAGAGGTGGTGTAATCCTATACCATTGCAACGAATTACAATATGAACCACTGGATTATCCGGTGACACGGGTCACTGCTTCGCTCAGGTATAGTTTACTTCTCGGATACGGTGACAACTTCTTAATGGGAGTCGTTTATCAACCACTGCAAAGATGAATTCCCGCCTAATATCAGCACCGAGGCAAAGCTTACTCCCAACATTCAGCCAGGTACTTATCTCCGGCGATTTCAACGTGCACGACCTGGACGCCTCTACGCCCCCAGCGAAACATTCAAAGCTGAAATGCGAGACCACATCACAAGTATTCCACTGTACAATCACATCGCCTCACACACCAGGTACAGAGTTGATACCAAACCATCGGTACTATACCTCAAACTTACAAATAAGGAATTCATGATGGACAGGCCCTTGATGGACTTTTCACTATGGCTGGGTGATCATTTCACCATACGTTAAAACTATGTGTGTTGCTCTGAATAGTCGGAAGAGCTCATGAAAGTAACACGTAATATCACACGCTGCAACATCCTGCAATGACCAATCGGGAATTCTTTAGAGGTAGCTCCTCTGACATTGCCTAGATGCAGTTTGTTGTACATTTCAGTTATTTGATGGTAACGGCTTCAGAAACTAAGCGGGTTCGTCCCAATAATCCATAGTCGTTCATTAGAACTAGAACTGGAAAATGCATGTCACTAAGGAATTTAGCTTGGCACACTTACAGAGCCCGTCCTGATCCCTAACCCTGGAGTAACATGACACAGAGCAACCGATGTGGTATCTTGTCCGGGTGGAAAACGTTGCTCCCCAAAAGCATATGGATTGCAAATTTGCCAACAACACAAAGCTCCTATATAAGCATTTTAACGCCATTCGAACAGTGAAGCACAGTATCCCTCTGCGGTAGTAGTTGGCGAGTGAATAGCACTCAACCCAAGCCGACCAATGGAGCTTTCGCTTTGATAGCCCCAAATCGATGACATCAAGTGGATAATTGGTCTGCACTGGCAAGAATTGAACTCGAGTACTTGCCACTGGACGATCTGCCGGATGGATTGAGCCAATGTGTCGGTGCCTCTAACTGATGGGAGGTATAAAATAAGCTTGTGCGTATTTAATCTACAGAATGTCGATCGAGGCCCAGACATAGTTAATGATTCTGGGTGGGCCACTACGACTCTGTCCACTTAACACGAAGGTCAGAGTAGCCATGAGTGCTGAATAAACTGCCAATGCGCAGTGGATGCAGTATGCCACGAGCTTCCAACGAAACGTCTGCTCCTTGAGCGAACGTGCGCACAAATCGCTCACTTGTCGCTCGTGGTTTTTTCACTGTGGTTCAGCGACATTTTGTCGCACACCTTTGAATCTATACTCATTCATGGTGCTGTTAAAAGCTCCACCTTATGATAGTATTTTCACGAGTACACTCCCATGCATTCTAGATTTACCCTGAGTTCTGAATTCCGGGAAGTGCTTCGCCGATATCCAAGCGCAAAAAGTTTTGGAACTCCAACCAACGGAGAAGTTGTTCGGTCTCACTCGAAAGACTATTTCAACGGCTTTTGAGCGAACTGACACTCATTCAAATCAAACATTGCTTGGATTAGCTACAGGTTTCCAGGCAAATTCACCCAGCGTGATTCATAGACTTAACCACGAAAATTCTCAATCACACCCTGGTGTAATCTGTCCCACTTTCAAGCCGACAAATTCGACTGGCACGCCAGAGAAGACAGTCTGCGAGCACACAACTGCAACGTGGACACTGTGACCTTGCCGACATCAGTAACAGAACAACTTGTTACCGTAGATGGTAAGTCATTCAAATGGTTCGTAACATTTCCTCAACAAGCGCGACGCCAAGTGTGCCACAGTCCAAAGACCTATGTGGATCCTGGTCCAAACCTGTTGAGGAGGGCATTTTGTGCCGTAACTTTTGCAAGCTTTGCCATGCGAGATGCCTCCGAGTTAAACCTAGTCAGGCCAAGTTATTAAACAAACCAGACTCTCTATGTGTGGAATGCACATCGACCCCACTGATAAAAGTCGTGCTCCCATTATCTCAGAAACACGAGCAGCTACTAGCCAAGTTTGAGAAAATGGTGAGGACCAAAATCATGGTTGAGATAAGCATAGCGGACTGTGCAACCCATTCCTCCTCCATAACTGCTGCTCCTATTCCGAGAAGAACTGCTAGTAACTCCGTAAACAACACGACACTTAGAATGCAGAACATCAACTGCTGTTTCAATACCACAAGTGGATCACATTTGCCTAATGCGGTTCCAAGTTCGATCGGAGTAACTACACGTAAGGCTACTTCCAAACTCCCGACGGAGTGCATAGAAAAAGAGTAAGCCGGTACTAGCGAAACTTGCGTTACGGTTGGTTCCAAGATGAGCCGTCATTTAAATTTAAAATCACCCCCAAATGGATCTGATACTGAGGAGCGTAGCGGAATTTTCCTAGAACAAACACCACCGGTTTCCTGCAGTACATCTCCGGGTATTTCAATCACTAACCGTGACATATCGAAAGGTGCAAAGAAACAACTAAGTTTACTGAGCCTACTGCGCTCCAATATCCCAGAAGCAAAGTCGACATCAATAAGAGGCAGGCAGTTGGATGACTTCGACCAGTGGAACATTATTAGCAACCTAATCGGAGAAAAACTGTAACCTGTACACGCAGTGCGTATTACACGACACCCTAACTCTAAGTATTTCGGAGAGCCAAGACTTCTGCGCGTTGCGCTGAACTCCATCACTGAACTATAATCAGTACTACTGTCGACAGGTAGTCTCAGAAATGAACACTGCTGCATCCGTATCTTTCCAGACATCCCATGGGGCGAGCATTATCGAGTTAACCGCAGTTTGAAGGACTACCGGTAGGAAAGTTCAACAAGAACCATACTTCTTTAAAGGGTTCCTGAAACCGAAGCATGTGATCAGCATGAAATAACAACCCATGATAAAGAACAGTGGAGTTATATTCGTGAAACACTTCGCTTGGATGATGTGGCAGCGAAATCCGTGTCACGACTGAGTACCTCACCGAACTATAAAGGAAGTGGCCGGAGAGTGTTGAAGGTGGTCCTTCAGTCAAAACATATGGTAACACGGATGTTACAAAGCTGGTACATGTTCCGTTGCAAGCTACCATCTGAGCTTCGGCTGAAGACAGTCAAGAATATGCCTCATGGAGATGAGATGTTACTCAACGAAGCAAACGCGATGGAATATATAAAACTACAATGCACCAGTAGAGTGTCGAATGAGCCCATACAACCTGTGAAAGATGATATTGACCAGACACCCTTACACTGTACGTAGAAGATTAGACACGAGACTAACTACACGGACGAGGAATCAGACGTTAAACCCTTCACTAAGTACACATCGAAAAAATAATTAATCACCGACCACTCATTGGTCGGCGAAACTTCACGTATGGATTGCACAACCTCCGAAACATTGCTTACATCTGAGAAACTTTCATATATGTATACTAATACCCAAGTGCTCCTCAGTAAACTTACCGAACTTCGACTACGTCAGGTTGCGAATGCCTAGGACCTAAATGCTATTACCGAAACTTGGTTACACACAGAGGTGGCTGATACTAAGGTTGATATAGCCGGAATGTCACTCGTCCGAATGACCGCCTCAGCAGTGGTGGTAGGATCCTACACTACTACCGCAGCGACCTGCAATCCGCAGTAGTTGATGAGCTGGAAACTCACGTTACCGACTCGCTCCGTTGCCGTCTTCGACTAAGACCCAACGACGTATGTCCTTAGCTGTGGTCTACCGCCCCTCAACGTCCTCTCAGGAAAAGAATCCCCGCGTGATACATGGCATGAACAGAGTAACACGCACTAGGTACAGCCACATTCTCATCTCCGAGGACTTCACTCTACACGATCTGGATGTTTCGGCACTATCCAGTGAACATTCAAAGCAGATTTGCATGACCTGATCGCTAATATTCCCTTGTACAATCATTTCACCACGCCCACTAGATTCAGGACAGCAACCAAACTGTCCATATTGGATCTTGTGCTCACGAATGCGGAACTCATGGTTGACAAGTTATTGATGGATAGTCCATTCGGTCACAGTACCCATGTAGTAATAAAGTTCAATTAAGTGTATTATGCAGGGTATCCATCTGAACACTCGGAACTAACTCATACCATCACACGTTACCACGTAGTGAAAGAACTCGTCGACGCAGCTGCTTGGGGATTCTTAAGCAACCGTTCACTTGGCAAGGTTTGGACAGAGTTCGTTGATAGATTCAGGGACATCGTCAACAGAGCATCAGACAGCAAGCCCCTTCGTCCTGCAAAAATACGTTCAATTCTTCGCAACAGGACTCGAAAATGCCTGGGGATAAGGGATGCAGCATGGCGTGCCTACAAGATTAATCCCGACTCAGAGACTCGCGGCCAATCCTGACCCATCGCAACCATTGCACTGCACTTTTCCGGGGGGGGGGGGACAAAATAACGTATCAACAGTGCCTAGCCAACATATTCCTTGCAAACAACAAACTGCTGTATAGGCATGTCAACAATCCTCGTAAAGTGAAACATGGTATCCCTCCACTTTTCACGACAGGCGGTAGAAAGTGCCGAAGAAGCAGCTAAGGCCCTACGGCTACAATACACCACAATTTCTGAACTCGCAGCCTCTACCTGTCGCATAATGTCATGCATATTACGGACTCCATTGTTTACACTTGTAATTTTTAACCCATCAGTTATGCTAAGGAAGTTACTCTCACTGCGCAATCATGGCTATCCGGGAGCAGACAACATTCGCCCGAAGGCACTGAAGGCTGTGACCAACAAGCTAGCTGAACCATTGTCACAGTTCTTCCGAAGGTGCTTTGATGAACAACAAGTCCCCACCATGTGGAAGCGTGGCATTATCACACCCAATTTTAAAGGCGCTAGCCGTTCTGATCCTGCAAACTATCGTCCAGCGACTCTCCTCCCTGTGCTCGCGAAAGTTATGGAAGCGGTCATCGCTGAGGCTTTAATGGACTACCTGAAAAAATGCACCATCTTTGCACCGGAACCGCATGGCTTCCGCCAACACCGGTCATGCACCACCAATCTACTGATTGCACGATGTAGTTGGACGGAGGTGGATAATGATGGGGCCGGAGTAGACGTTACCTATCTGTACTTCTTCAAAGATTTCGACCGCCTGGATCACCGCATCCCACTTCACCGGCTACAGAGATGCGGAATCAGATATCCTGTGCTAGGTTGGATTGGCAGCTTACTTCACCAACGGAAGCTTCAAGTACGTGTCAGGGTATCACTCACCAACCCGTTCGAGGTGGAATGTGGTGTCCCACAAGGCTCAGGGCTGGGACCGCACTTATTCCTGGTGTTTAGCAACGACCTAGCAAGATTTATCTCCTCAAATTTCATGCTTTTTGGCGATGACCTCAAGATACGGCGGGCGATAAGTAACAATGAAGATCACGATATACTCCAAAATGACCTAGGTTGCATTACTGAATGATCAAAGAGGAACCTGCCTAGGTTGAACACAGCTAAGTGCAAGGTGATTCATCCGCGTCACTAACCTGTGAGCGCTTAAAAGCTTGGAGACCACATCTTGGAGAAGGTCTCTCAGGAGCGTGACCTGGGTGTATTGGTGCAGGAAGAGCTCGGGTGTTCAAAGCAAGCAGAGAAGGCGACATGAACCGGTAATCAACAGTGGTTTGTTTCGCAAAGCCTTCAGTCGGTTTGAACCTTCAACGTTTCCCCAAATGCTTAACGCCTAATTACGACCGCACGTGGAATATGCTATTCAGGCGTGACAGCCGTGACAGAAACAGGGTCACGTTGCTCTCGAGACTCCTCAACGAAGGGCAACTAAGAACGTCAGGGGACTCTTTCATCTGCCCTATTAGCTTAGACGGAAATCTCTAAGAATGTACAACGATCGATATCGGCTTTCGCGGGGGATCTCATAATGGTTTACCAGATTCGGAAGAGCCCAAACCACATTTGCCGTCCGCTGCTAGAATTGAACCAGAACACTAACCTAAGAGGTCGTCTACTGAAACTGAAAATACAATATAGCCGGCTTGAATGTGATAGAAATTTCTTTTCCCTCCGCATGTGCCATCCTTGGAACGCCCTCTCTAATTATGTCGTCTCTGCTCCCAATCTGGCAATATATAAAAAACGAGTTGACGATGCGTTGTCTCATTTATATTTCATTTTAGGAATTGTCAGCCAAGTGCAACAAAACGTAATAAAACGGTGTCCTACCAAACACTCAACCAATAGATGTGTGGATTTATATTTTTTATATGCGAACATCTCCGCTATTCTACATAAGTCTATGGTGAGTCTACTAACACGCTTTTCACTGTATCGTGCAATTTAAGTTTCGCAATAATTTCCAACCTACGAGGCTTGTTAAACGTTGCTTTTTTACTCGCAATGCGTCATTTATCCATTGTTCCATCTATAGGTTTAATTTCAGTACTTATTAATATTACGTATACTAAAACATCTGCGTTGAAGAAACTGCTCTCATTGCGCATCTACATTTACTCCGGAATGGATGTCATTCACCCAAGGGCACTAAAAGTAACAGCAACAGTGCTGACCGTACCGTAAGGGTATTGCTTCCAAACGTGCTTGGAAAATGCACGTTTTGTCTGCCATGTGGAAATATGGTGTTATCACGCCAATCTCTACAAGTGGCAATCGCTGGGGACCCCGCAAGTGATCGTCCTTTGGTCTTCCTTCCTGCACTCTCAAAAGTGATGGAGACGAGCATCGCTGAGGCTTTCGCGGACCACCTAGAAGGTTATAATATCATAGCACCGAAACAGCACACTTTTCGCTAACATCGTTCATGCAGAACCAACCTACTGACTGCACGCGGTAGTCGGAAAGTAGCCGAAAATTGGAGAGGCAACGATTACATTTACCTTTATTTTGCCAGAGAGTTCGACCGCTAAGATCACCGCATCCTGTTTTAAGGCACAAAAGCTTTGGAGTTGGGGATCCTGTCAATAGATGAGTGAGAAATCTGCATAATCGACAACTACAGGCTAGAGATCGAAGTGCGCTGTCCGATCGCCTTCGTGTTGAATGTGTTCCACAAGTTACCCACCTGAGTGCCACCTCTGCAATGTGTCGCGACACAACAACAAGGAAAACAATGTGTATGTTTTCCACCCAGCCACCGATAAAAGTTCCTTGCAACTGGAAATCTTGCTCGGAGACTAATCGGATTGAATTAATCTGTGCTAGCTACACCAAGAAATCTCATCCCAATGCGTAGCTTGACGTCTAGCGGAAGTGAAAAAACAACACTGCACACCAGACTCTATTTGCTTCTGTATAGAGTGTATGATTAACCCACACGTTAGGTGCATCGCCGTGCTGGCTCAGAAATATGACATGATAGAAATTGTGCAGCGTGCGAATGCTTGAGTAGTCGTAACATCGGAAGCAGCTGCAATGGAAGGCGATTCCCGTTGCCCAAACGCATTATCAAACGTGGAACAGAAAAGTCAAAAGCTAAGTATAGTTAAACGCGTATAACCAACAACCCCAACCGAGAGAACTAACAAACAGTCTAACAACTAGGGTCTGCCAACACAGCAACCACAAATTTGCAGAAAATGGTTTCTCCCGGGGGTGTCTGGCTCAAATGCTACTCTATTGCATTCGGGTTTATCGAACACTATCGAAAGTTTGACAACTTAGGCAGCCGTCGGCATTGCATGCAAACCCAGGGCAAAGTTAGCTGGCGCATCTGCAACTATCCCAAAGGATGTTAGAGATGATAAGAATACCAATGCACCTCCGAGAAGACCGCTCACAAGGCCGTCAGTAAAAGGAAGCACTTTCCTACGCAAAGTGTCGAACAATAGGAAAACGCATAATTCCACGAAGGTATTATATTCCAACGTGTCAGAGTCAAAGGCAAACTCTATCAACGACAAACTACCTAATGGTCTGAAACACTGGGAAGTCACATGCCAGTCAATGGTTTGTTTCCTATCGATCGCCACCCTAACGCAGTTCACTGTGGTAAGCCAACGCTACTTCACACATTTCAGTAGGGTGACGAAGTGAAGACCGCCCTCTTGTCAGCTCACCGTCTTCGTGCTTCGTCCTATGGCGTTCGTATATTCCCTGACATTCCTTGGAGTATGCGTCCGCAAAGGAAACAAAACCCAGAATATCGCAATCAAATCGACGAAAGATCCATCTTTGTCTATGGTGTCCCCGGAATTCAGTCATCCGACCAGTCACAGGCACAAGCTCATGGCTGGGAAGAGTGACCGTACCTTCACAAAGCCCTCTCTTTCTCGATCCATGACGTGATTGCGAAAACGTCATGATTACTCATATCATCATCAACTATAAAGGAAGTGGTCCAGGGATGCTGAAAGTTCTGCTCTACTCCACAAAATTGTTGAAAGTGTTTTATCAGCAAATGGCACAAATTACGCACCAAAGTGCCATCAGCGATGCGTCTGTAGGCCGTGTGGACCATGCCCTTATCGGCTGAGGGAACACAAAACCAGCGAGAAGTTGTCGCTAGCTCCGCTGTCTGCATTTCTGAACCAGAGCGTAGCACAACTCCCCAGCCCTCCGAAAAGGAAAGAACAGAAAATTCGCCGCACTTCGCCTCCGAAGGATTAGGTAGTGAGTGCTCTATGCAACCGGTCGAAATGGTCTTGGGGGGTAAACAAGAAATACATTAAAAAACGATTAGCAACCGCCCCCCAAAAGGGTCAGCGTAAATTCACGACAAACGTTTGTGTTTAGATACAATATTGACATCGTTGCTCTCAGTTGGTTCTATACCAACGCTCAAGGCCTTCTCATCCAATTATTCTAGCTTCGATTTCATTAAACCTCAAAGCCTTTGGACCTCACAAAGTTGTGGTGGACTAAAGGCAGACACTACTGTGTCAGTTATCAGTAGTATGGTAGCGCCAAAATGCGAAACTGAAAGCAGCGAACAGCAGCCCTAATGACTCCCCCAAATGAAAGGAACATCTTGTAACCGAAGTTATATGCGCGCCAGGAATGAACGCATAAGAGATGCACACCATACAACCACTCGACACAGAAGGAAACCCGCGTCATGCAACCTTCAACAGGGAGTGCTTAGATGAGTGGACGTTTCGTTCGTCTGAACCGGTGCACCTTGAATGAGCAATGTTAGGATCATTGAGTAGTAATACTACTTGCGCCTCGGGTTCTTACATTAACGCCGTGGTCTAACGGGGTTCATCAAGCAGATCCCTTGGCCGGAGCGGTTGAAGCGGGGGGTGTGGGGATATTCTTGGGGGATTACGAGTATCTGTCGGAGGCAGTTGGAGTCAAACCCGACCGGGTGAAGCAGGTGGCCATGCAGTCTCCATAAGGGCAGGGCGAAAGCAGTTCCGGAAGCGGCGCGAAGATTCCTCGTCCACTTGGAGTGGGCAGCCGTGAAGGATGCTTTGATCTCCGGATTTCGCGGCCTGGCATACCGTCAGGAGGCGATGCTGCGGTGGAAGACGGCATGGTTTGGTGTAGGAGCAGATTCCCACTTGTTTGCGGCTCACATCAGAAGCTTGTTGGACCGTGGCTTGCCGGGAAGAAGCGAACCGTCAAAACAGCAACTACTGGTGGAACAGTTCATGGCCGGTCTCTCACAGCCAATTGCGGAACGCGTCCGGATCGCGAACGCTAATCGGTGAATGCGGCCGGAGGAGTTGGCGCAAGTTACTCGAAAGCTGGGTGATGCGCCACTGGCTGCGCTGAAGGAGGAACACCATGGGGGCCCGGATCAATTGGACAAATTGGTACGGATGATGGAACAGCTCGTGCAAGATGTCAGTGAGCTTTGCTCTTAGCACTCGGAGGAGAAAACAAGGGCATGTTGCTTTCTTTGCGGGAAACCATGATACTTTAAAAGACAATGCCCGGTGTGTCTCCCTGCTGCCCTTGTATCAAATAAACTCATTCAACCTTGTCTTTCTTCTCGGATCGTGGAATGTGTACTCGGGGCTATCGAAGCGGTGGTGGAAGTAGACGGAACGATAGAATGGAGTCTGAACAATACGGGCGCCGCCGTGTGGCTGATCACCCATCAGCGGGGCAAAATGCTTCAGGCATGCTCTATGGTCATGAGAGCCGTTGGCGGTTACTGAGTCGTCATTGATGGTATCGCCGAACATAGGGAATCGGGAGACGGAAACTAACGCTGCCCTTCATCATGTCACCAGCTGCGAAGCAAACCATTTTGAGAGCAGACTTCCTGGAGTTCAACAAAGCTATCTTCTGTTTAGAAGGAGGGAAGTTATCGATTGAACACGGTTCGTTGCCACTTATTAGCCAGGGAGGAAACATACCTTCGCAAACGGTGGTTGCTGCGTCACATTTGAGCCTGCCCTAGCAGTTACTTATCATAAAGTATCACACCTTGTTTACGGCTGACGTCGGCCCGTATAGATTTTGCGACTGAAATGAGCGCACTATTTCTCTAACCTGCCAGACTTATCGGCCCCAGGGACCACGAAAGATAAACCTCCTTTTGAAGGCTGAAGTGAAGAGGCATATACAGGAGATGCTGGACGCGGAAGTGATTGAAGAGGCACACAGCCCATACAATTCTCCAGTTGTCTTGATGAAGAAATCTAATGGGAAATACCGTTTCTGTGTAGACTTCCGAAGGCTGAATAAATTCTCCTTGAGTCGGTTCGTTCCAATGCCATTACTTGCTGACATTTTGAATCGACTGCAACAGTGGAGGATATTGACGGTTCTGGATCTGAGATCTGGATACTGGCAATTGGCATTCCAACGAGAAGACCGAGAAGAAAGCGGTCTTTACCATCGGTAAAAATTACAATTTAAAAGCAAGTGTTTTGGATTATTGAGAGCCCCATTTACCTTCCGACTTTTAATGTTACGTTCACTGAGTGGCTTGGAGAACATGGTGTTGTACTGGGATAATATCGTGATGGATAGCCAATCAGCGACGGATCACAGCGGTCATCTCGAAGCAGTCTTGGAACGGATTCAGCAGCCGGGACTCCGTATAAATTGACCGAATTCCCAGATTGTAAGGACTTGTGTCACCTTATTGCACCACAAAGCGGGACAAGGTAAGCAGATATTATTGGCTGTGAAAATATTGAGAACACAAGGCACCCCAGTTCCTACCTTAATGCATACGAAGAGTGTTTTGGGGCCGTGTTGGACACTACAGCATATTGGTCGGTGAATTCAACGTTTTGGCCTTACATTTTGTCCAGGCCACTGAAACAGGAAAAGAAATTCATTTGGTCGTCAGAATCCCAATAATATATCGATCACGTTCCACTGGAAATGAGAAGGTAGGATCTGACGTTGAAATTGCCTATTGCTGGAGCGATGTTCACGGTGGTCACTGGTGCCAGCGAGGTCACAGTCGGCGCAGTTTTGAAACAAAGCCATGGGACGATTGGGCAGGCCAGCACAATGTTAACCCAGACATGACTGAACGACTTGTTTACCGACGCCGAGCTCGCACTACCTGGTATGGCACTCTTGCGCAACGACCGACTCACAAAGGAATGCAGTGTAATTCTGTACTACCGTTCCGATCTTCGACCGCGTAAACGGCTCTGGGATGCAAACCGTGCAAGACTTATGGTGTTGCCTTTGCCTAATTCAGGGCGATATATGCTTAGAGATCATTGTATACCGCTCATTAATGTCCACTATGAAAGCGGACAAAGCCCTAGCTTCTGCAGTAAATAATTTACTGAAACGCTCTTACAGCCATGTTCTCTTGGTATGGGACTTCAATCTGCACATCCCAGAAACCCGGCAACTGGGTGGACAATTCTAAACGGAACTGCAAGTGCTAACTGCCGGTTCTCCGCTGTACAACTATGTCACTTCTACCACACATTTCAGGACAGGAAGCAAACCGGTCATCTCGCGTCTCATTTTCACCAAAGCGGAACTCATGATCGATGTAGTAACAACGTGCAGTGCTTTGAGCCGCAACGATCATGCGATACTAGTGTTCCGAAACTAGTGGTACGAAGTATTCTAAAGAACCTACGGAAGAATCTTAGGTCGCAACCAACTATGATGAGCAGTCCGACCTCATAGCTGCAACAAGCTGGTCGGATCTAGCCGAATAAATTCTCTTTAGTTGGCCTGTAAGTATTTTGTTAACAGATTCAACAGGCTCGTGGTACGCATAGCCGGAATCAAAATCAACCGACCGCAAAAGATAAAGTCATTCCTAGGGAACATGACTCGGAACTGGCATTGAGTTGACATGGCTCACCTACACAGCCTCTACGAGCTAGGACACTTAGAAGGTCAACACAACACAGCAACCATATATATATATATATATATATATATATATATATATATATGCAACGGTCTACGAATAGACGAAAAACCATCAAAACCACGGGAAATCAAAGGAAGGTACAGTTGTCATAAAGAGAGAGCCAAATACCACACAGCGAAATCCATGGTCTTAGCAGAGGGAGAGATACTACCCGGTTGCCCAAGTCGAGGTGGGATGTTGACTTAAGGGATAACTCTTCAGGCCTTTGGATAAATAGCCTACCCGCAAAGCAACGATGCAAATTCATGGAATGACGCCCATTGGGAGCCGGTGACTGATTACTCAGTTCATAAGTCTTTCGTTTGGTCGGTTGATAAACAGGGGCCCAATCCTCCCAAGAATTCGAGCTTCGAGTAGTTGGATACAATGCTCCGCCAAATGAAGCAAGGGGAAGTGAATTTCTTAGTGGCCAGTCACATACGCCACGTCGCAGTGTTGTTAATTGGCTTTTTATAGGGAGAAAGCTTGCTAGGCGAAAACCCACCAAGTCCTGGAACACTGCCGCCTGGCTATTTTCTGGAACGGGATAAACCCGGACCACCCAGCTGTCCCCAAGAGGAGGTTGTTCAGCAAGTCAGGCAATGTGTCAAACTTGTCCGGGAATAACAAATTAAGAATTAACAAGACCTGGTGGTAAAATTTCGCTCTAACGCAGAGCTGCTATACAGACATGTAAACAAACTTCGAATGGTTAAACGAGGAATTCCTGTTCTGCACACAGCATGTGAGTTAGCACAAAGGAAACAAGAGGCGACCAACGGTATTGGGAAACAATTTGGCAGTACATTGCAATTTGTTCACCATGCCTACGAAGATCATGCTGCCATCGGGCCTAAACCACCTATCTTTTACGACCACAGGTGTACTGAAACGGCTAATGTCCTTGCGCGAATACAGCTCTCCGGATGCGGACGGCATTTGCCCGAAGACGTTGAAAGTTGTCGCCATGGGTTTAGGTGAACCATTAGTAACATCCTTTCATCGTTGTCTTAACGAGATGTACGCCTCAACGAGGTGGAAACAAGAGATCAGCAATCCAATCTTCGAATGAGGGAGCCGTGCCGAACCATCAAGTTAGCGCCTGATAACACCAATTCCGGTGATCGCCAAGCTCATGATTGATACGTACTAGTCAAGGTAAGTAAAGTACGAGAACGTATGTGCTATAGGGCTCAGAAGCCAAGGTATCTAGTAGAAGTGTGGGCAGAACACTATGTACTTAACTACTGACAGAAACAGCTCGACATGCATTCAGTGGCGACACGACAAGCTTGTGAGTGCGTATGTATGTGCGTGCGTGCGTTTATGTGTGTTGTTCATCCAACTGAGTGGGTTAGGGCCTGACCTTCGGTGAGCACGTGACAATGGAGTCAATTGATGCTGAGGCGCTCATGAAATATAACAAAATTCACGTTCATTAGCAGCACGGACTCCAAAATCTGTCCTGCACCACTAATTTGTTTGATAGCTCATGCAAGCTGGACGGGATCTGTAGACGCTGGTGTTGGAGTAGATGCCGCCTACCTGGATTTCTCGAAGGCATTCGACCGGCTGGAGCACCGCGTTCTACTGAACAAACCAGAATTATGCTATCGGCGATCCCGTTGTGGGCTGGATAGGTGACCTTCTCGTTCAAGGTCATCTGAGTGTGAGGGTTCGAAACACCATTTCTCGGAACCAATCGAAGTTCAGTGCGGCACACCTCAGGGCTCGGTACTTGGGCCCGCCTGTTCCTGGTCTTCAAAGGCGATCTCGCGAGCATGCTGTCTTCAAACTGTCTGCTGTTTGCCGATGATCTGAACATATGGCATGTTATCGCTTCAGTAGATCACACAGCGTTACAGGATGACATGGACAAAGCCTAAACATGGTTCGTCGAGAAAGTACTGCAGTTCAACAATATAATGTGCGAAATTCTGTGCACACGCCATCAGTGTACTCACAACTGCCGCCTAGGATAACAAATTCTGCAGTGGGGTTCTCATGAATTCGATCTTGGCGGGATCGTCCAAGTAATACTTGTGTGTTTGAGGCAGGCTGAAAAGGTATCAAGGAAGGCAAAGCAACACTTTGGCATTCGTAAAGCGTTCTAGGAAGTTGACCTATCATTTGGAGACTAAAGTTTCGACTACACATTGCGCGATTGCATTACGACGCGCAATCTCAATGTAATGGACTATTATTCACATTGAAGTGAACCATAGTCACCGCGCTCACCGGGACCGTACTCAAAGCAGATGGAAACTGGGTGTTGCCCACCCGAAAACACTGCACAACCACCATGCGTTTCGATGTAATTTCATCTCATCAGGTGGAGACAGCAGGCCTCGATCCCGCGACCATTGGAATAGTAGCCGAAACCACTACCTCTTTGGCTACCCGGTCACGGTGGGCAACGCTTGGCACAACGGCAAATCTTCAAGGAATCACGGGCAATGCTGCTTTTCAACACAGCAAATATTCCCATTGTAATCAAATGAATCAAGGCCAGAAACACAGTTCAGGGTTAAGATATCTTTTCGGTAAAATCTCGTCAGACCCAAACTTTTACATGACACGGATTATGTGGGGTAAGCGTCAAATCGGGCTGGGATTGATTTCTAAGGTGTTTGAAAGGTCAAGATCGATGACTAAAGGTGGTTACAGATGGTAGGAAAAGTGCATCAAAGGAAATTAATACAAGCTTCAGGGCCTAAAGTAAATAGCTAAGGTCACAAAGGGTAGTTAAGTAACCATGTCAGTCGGCCAAGGTAGTAGTATCGGCCGTATGAATCGTTTGTGTACGCATAATTCCGGCTTCAGATGATGGATGTAAATAGCCTCGGCGATAGACAAGATTTGCTTTCGGAAGCCTTGTGATAAGCGTTCAGGTAGTGAATAGATGACTTTAAAATCATTCTCCGATGCAGTATGGCCACTTTCGAGGAGGTGCGACGTGATTGAGCTGTCTGAGGCCCTCATTTCGCCTTTGTAAAACCACGCCGGGATGTTCTCGCGAATCCTCTGGGATAGACGTCTCGTTGTGCGACCCACGTATCGTGCACCACAAGAGCACGAGTACTGATAAACGAGCATTGAACGGGTCAACGATGGCAGACTATCTTTCAAGGGTTTTGCAAGCAATGGTTTGTTGTGGTAAACAATTCTTAAGCGGGCTGACGAGATTTTACCGAAAAGATATCTTAACCCTGAACTGTTTTCTGGCCTTGATTCATTTGATTACAACGGCAAATGACTAATTGGAGGGTCAAGTTTGGACTACACGTTGTGTGATTGGATTGCGACGCGCAATCTCAATGTAATGGACTATTATTCACATTGAAGTGAACCGTAGTCACCGCGATCACTGGGACCGTACTCAAAGCAGATGGAAATTGGGTGTTGCTCACCCGAAAATCGATTAATCACTGAACTAATAGCTTTTCCGGGAAATGTTTATCTTTTTTCGAGCAAAAGTGTAAAGGAGAACCAGATCCAGCGAGCATAGACTTCATAAGGTAGATGCCTTCGCCAACAGACCTACATTCTTTGCGTTCCTTTTGTGATCGCCGTTCATCACTATGACCGATTTTTGGCTGAGATACTTCACATGTGTGCGCTGATGAACAAGCTCCTAACTAAAGGCTAAACTAGGAACTTGACGTCGGAACACCAGAATGCCTTCGAACTTGTTAAGTCATTCCTAGCCTCAGACCTGCCGCTGACTCATTACGATCTTTCCCGAGAATTTGTCATTGCCACAGATACATCAGGCCTTGGGGCCGGTGCAGTAATCTGGCTCGTGCTCTCCTTTGGATATCAGAAAGCAGTTGCTCATGCCACCAGTAACAAAGGCCGAAAGAAACTACATCTAGATCAGGAAAGAAGAATTAGTCGTAATGTTTGTTGTGAAGAAATTCCATAAGATGCGGCACGACTGTCGGTTAAGGTTTTGACAGATCACAATCCCGTACTGGCTATCTTTGATTGGAAAGTGATATCACGTCCTACATAGCCAACTGGTTACAAAGCTGGCATACCGAACAACCTCCTCGTAGTGCCAGTTGGGGGGTTTGGGATTATCCCGTTCCAGCTAATGGTTCGGTGGCAGTGTTCCAACACGTAGTGGGTGTTCGCCTGGCAGGCGTTCTCCTATAAAAGCCACATATGTCCGTGTAACAACACCGTGACTTGGCGGATGTGACTCACCACTAAATAAGGTCACTGCCCCTTGCTTCCCTTTGAGTGGCGTTGTAATTCAAGGGTGTGTTAGGCACCTGATCCTATGCGGTCCTAAAGGCGTATGAGCCACTTGTTTGGTCACTGGCTCCCAATGAGTTGCGACACCCTCATATCACCCTGCTGTCTTGCAGGTTTGATCCTTGATCAAAGGCTCAGTGTGGGGCCCGTAAGACAACCGGGTAGTATCTCGCCCACTGACGAACCATGGACTTACAACCACAACCATTCACACGCTCTCATGCTGATACGATACTATTCACCCATGTTACTATACCAACTTCAAAAGCACACGCCACCATTTTACCTGCAATTCCTCTGTGCCATTCACACCCATTTTTACCTGATTCTTCTATGGCGATCAACCATACCTACACTGATGAACCTGTTCCCGTGACATCTGCCAACTCAATCACTTCAATCACTTCTTTCTCCTCCAAAAGCTTGCTGCCTACGGTATCAACGGTTCCCTGCTCACCTGGTTGGAAGACTACTTACACGACAGGGCAATCAAGGTAAGAGTAGCCGACACCTATTCTGATAACCTTTACGTCTCCAGTGGTGTTCCACAAGGATCCGTCCTCGGCCCGCTACTGTTTTTAGTCTACATCAATGACCTTCCAGCAGACATTCTATCTCCAATGCAAATATTTGCAGACGACGCTAAAATATGGAGAGCTATTCGCTCAGCATCCGACCATGTCTACCTCCAGGAAGATCTGACCCGGATTAACGAATGGGCAGAAAAGAACCAGCTCCCACTGAACCCTGCAAAGTGCCACCTGCTGACGGTGCACAACAGCTTCGTTAACACATACCTTTTGGGGCAACACGTCACGCAACACGTGACTAGTGAACGCGACCTAGGTATAATCGCGCAAGAGAGTCTTGGAAATTCGCTCCAATGTTCGAAAGCAGCAAGTGTAGCGAACTTGAACTTGAGACTTTTGAGGCGAGCTCTCGGCACTTTTGAGCGACAGCTAGTACCATTGTTGATTAACTCCTACATTCGTCCTCATGTTGAATATGCAATTCAGGCCTGGTGTCCATGGTTAAAACGAGACATCCGCCTCTTGGAACAGCTCCAAAGAAGAGCCACAAAGGCAACGCGTGGACTATCCGGTATAAGTTACGAAATGCGTCTTCGTGTACTCGGTGTGTTCTCATTAGAATACCGACGGCTTCGCGGTGATCTTACTCTCACACACCGGATACTAACCGAAAGCGAGCATCCATGTACATCGCTGTTGACTCTAGCCCCATACAAACAAAACCGAGGCAACCACCTGAAACTAATGACGCAACACTCTCGTTTGAATTGTAGAAAGTATTTTTTCACATTTAGAATCTGTTCTCACTGGAATGCATTACCAAACTATGTGGTGAACGCACCAGACATGACGACATTCGAAAGACTCTTAGATTTTCATCTAAGTGATAAACGATACACAACACTTTGTTAAAGTGCAATGATTTAACCACTGATACGTTTCCATGTGCCAAACAAATGCACTGTCACAAGTGATGGATTCCCATAAGCCAAAACACGAATACATAGTAATGGCGACTGCCGCGATTGAACCTGATGACCTGACTGTTACAGATGAAGCTGTGCGCATCGAAACGCTTCGTGACCGAATGCTCAAGAAGATCACACAGTTTCCCAAAACCAGTTAATAACGTTCATGTTCATCAGTCGAGTTGCAGCAGTATTGCCAGAGGAACTAAGCAGTCTCCATTGTGGAAAATATTGTCATTTCTAAAACCCTACAAGAGCGTGTATTTCGGCAGTTCTATGCCGAGCATCCTGGGGTCAACCGGATGAAGTTGCTTGCTCGCAGCTATGTGTATTTGCCTTTCAAGGACAAACAGCTGGAATAACTAGCTAAACGCTGTCAAGAGTGTGCCAACGTTCTAAAAGCACCACCAAAAGCGGAGCTCCATTCATGGCCAAAAGATATGAAACCATGGTGCCGTTTCGATGTCGACTTTGCAGAACTGATTAACGGTCGAAGGTTCCTCATCATAGTCCACCCCTACAGCAAATGACCGGAAATATTTCTCACAACCACTGTTAATGTACCAAGGCTGCGTCTAATCTTCAGTAGGTTCGGCTGTCCGGGAACAAAAGCAACTCACATCGGCACACAAGCCACTACGACAAGTTTCACGGGGTTCTACAAGCGATGCGCTGTCCAGCACATTTGCCTACAGCCGTTTCACCCAAAGGCGAATGGCTAGGCAGGGATGTTCATGGATACGTTCAAACGAGCTCTTCTCAAATCAAAAGAGAACGTAAAGTGGTGATCGACCGGTTACTGAACACCAAATCTAAAAACGCTGGGTGTCCTTTCGCGAGCACAGGCTATGATGATCAAAAACCTGCGTATACCATTCGAAGCTATTAGACCACGCTCAGGTTATTCTTTTGGTGAAAGCAAATGTAGAATGTAACTAGGCTATAACAGGCGGCATTGGACAAGGCAACGATCGTTCATGCCGCGACAGACAGTGCTAGTACGTGACTATCGGGAAGACAATGTAAGGTGGATGCCCGGTAAGAGCATAAGCAAACGCGCAGATATTACTAATGATGTGTTTATAGGATCACAGATTTGGGCCCGCCATGCAAACCAGGTAGGGTCGATGCTGTGCCAACTAGAAGAAGCACAGCTTGCCGACCTCCTGTTTGACCTGTCAGAGGAAATAGTTAACTTACCAACGGAGCTCGTGGACGCCTGTTGTCAGTTGAGAAAGGAACCTAGTCCACAGATCCCAGAATCCGCTGCTTGCGCACTTCAGCCCTGAGGATACACCGACAGACACGAAGCACCGTCCAGACGGTTACACTGGCGAGTGGCTGGGTCATTCCCAGGCTCTTACTCATCGTCAATTTGTGGCATCGGTTTCGGCAGCACGATTAAGAGTAAATGCCCATTCCATGGCGTTCGGTGAGGACATATGGTGGTGTAAAACTTTTGAATTTACTCCTTACGGATCGTCATCCATCGGTGATTCGCAGTTCTGTGTTCAGATACTCAAGTGCAAATCTTGCACAATAAAGCCTAACAGCACAATTGTGGTACCAACAGGAGGGAAAATCTGAGAGTTTTCCGAATTTCTCTCAATCCATTTGATTGCATTAAAAGGCGACTAGTTGAATAAACCGATTCTAACCATAAGGCCACTCCCCAGTGATTCAATCCATTTGAGTGAAGCCTTGCTTACATCGGATTTCTCAACCGCTTCCACGCCTTTCACAGCTCGCAGGCGCTAGCAACTAGCAGCCACAACGGATTTCATCCATACGCATTCCATTATCGCTTAACGCGTGCCCGTGCGGTGATTCACAAAAACACACACAGGTGACCTCAGGCAAATGGCATCAGCTACCAGCATCGACGAGTGCAACCGCCAGGAAACAGTAAATTGCGGATTCGTCGCAGCCAGATGCAAATCAGATAGTCGTCCACATTTCTGGATTTAACTGAAATAACATCGAAACAGTTAGTTCCCGAGGAGACTTTTCGCAGAAAAGTTAACACAAGAGTGCCGCACGAGTTAATTCCGGAATAATTTCTCTGCATATTTTCAAGTGCGTACTACAGACGTGTGAATTTATAGCAGCATGAAAGGAGCGCTGTTAAAATGGCAATGGACCAAACTATACACACCTACATTCATGTCACTTTGTCATCTGTGCCAGGCCTGCTACCACAGCAAGGTCAGGGTCACAAATGCGTTTTTCTGCACACACAGAGTTGGGCCGAGTTGTTTGATAGCCACGGCCTCAGCATATCGTAAAGTTAGGGGGTTCATTGATGCATAGATAACACGGAACGTCCGCACGGGGTCTACACAGTGATTGTCAGCCAGCAGATGGCGGGCGATTGATGAAGCTGGTTGTTTGTATGGAACTTCATTTCGCTTCCTTGGCTGCGCATTCAAGGTGGTGGACGTGGTCATCTGCGAAACGTGTTTACTCACCCACGTCGGCATGTGCTCCGCGACCCTCACCCTCAAGTGTCGTTCTGTCATGCCCACGTGTTCGGCCTTGCAAATACATGTAAATTGGTAAAGGATATGGGAACGGCTGGACAGTGACAGCGGGGTTTAACCGATAGAGTAGGGATACGATTCGTTGTGTAGATGAGTACTGGTTCCGCCGCAGGGTATACGCGCGCCACTGCGGATTTCAATCGGCGTTGAAAAACCTGGCATACGTCGTCGCCCTTGAATGGCAATTGCAGGGTTACCTTCATCTTTGGTACCGTAGGCACACACGTTTTCTCTTTCTCAGCACTAAACTGAGCGATGAAAGACGGTGGGTACCCATTGTCTACGAGGGTGCTGGTTATCAGCCGCACCTCTTGTTCCAGCGTGTCAGCAGTGCATATTTTTCTAGCTCTGCTGAACAAAGTCTTCACTAGACCTTGTTTGTACCTCTTGGGGACAAAACTGTAGAAGTTCAAGTACTGTCCCTTCCACGTTGGCTTGCGGTAAACTGATCTGCGTACTGAACCGTCACTTCTACGCTCGATCAGGATGTCCAAGAACGGCAGCGTATCATGCTGTTCGTGCTCCGTTGTCACTTTAATGTTTGGGTGTAAGCCATTCAACTTAGTAACCAGTTGGGCTAAATGATACTCGCTGTCGCAGATTAACAAAATGTCGTCCACATACCTACGAAACAACACTGTTTCATCGATCTCGTCCCTGACTTGATTCTCGAGATGGGCGACGAAAATGTCTGCTAATACCGGTCCCAGTGGACTGCCCATTGCAACACCATCCACTTGGCGATAGCCCTGTTCTTGAAAATAGAACTTGACATTTGATGTACATAACAGAAGAAGTCGTTCTAATTCCGAGACTGGTATGCCTATTTCTACTTGATTCTCGACCACATGATTACAGATAATCTGAATCGTCTCTGTTAGTGGCACATTGGTAAATAGTGAGATGATATCGATGCTGGCCATGAATTTTCCTCGCAATTCAATACCGTCCAGAAGTTCCACTAACTCAAACGTATCTCTTAGACTATGTTTAACCATTGATCGTTTAACTGGCTCCAACAGTGCTACTAGCCACTTAGCTAGCTTGTGTTGTGGGGAATTGCTCATGGACAGAATCGGTCTCAGAGGGACGTCCACCTTGTGCAATTTTGGCAACCCATAAAGCTGTGGTGTCTGAGTACCCCTGGGTCTTAAGGATTTTGCAGTCGCAGCAGTTATGAAATTTCCTTCTACCAACGTTTGCAGTTCAACGTTTATTCTTTTCTCCAACTCCATTGGGTTGTTAGGCGTGCCGTCTGGTTCGAATTTAGTACGGTCGCTTAGTACTGTCATCATCTTTTCTATGTAAGCCGATTTGTCTAACACTACAGCACCCGAACCTTTGTCTGGGTGAAGGACAACCACCTTTCCCTCTGACCTGAGTTGTTTTAAGGCCTCTAGATGTTTGGCTTCGAGGGGAGATCTTTGACCAGAGCTGGAGATTCGATACTGGTGTTCAAGATCCACGAGTTTTGCTTTAAGCCACTGTTCGTTATCTTTGGAGGTTGGCGTAAGTCCGACAAGTTGTTTGTAAAATACCTCCATTTGAGCTTGGGTTTCTATGCGGTTAGCGTTTCCAGGTGGAACACAAAATTTCAACCCACATGACAGAGCCTCTAGCTGTAGGTGAGTTAATGGCACAGAGGAGAGGTTGGTAACATACTTTGAAGGCTCAAACGGTAAACTATACTCAAACAGTTTGTGATTCAATGACTTAGAAAAACGCTCAGTCCAGATCCTCTTAGTTTCACGTACCAAATTTCGACAGAAGTTTACAAATTTGAAGTAACATACCAAAGTTAATTTGTCGACTGCTGATCGTTTGGCCAAGCACATCTCGCGGTATTGTTTGAGCTTTTCTGTAGTCGCCTCAAGAAAGCACCTGGTCATTCGTCTTAAATTCCTAGCGTTCGATCGTAATTTCTGTGCTCGCAGACTCTTGCAATATGCAGCAGGGAAACGGTTTACATTTAAACATTGTTCCAGGAACTCCTTTCGCACGGACAGTTTGGCAATTTTACATTTCAACTTGACAAGACCTTCCAGATGTTTCACACTATGTTTCGGGAGGTGGCGTTTGAGATAATTGAAACAATTAGTTCCCGAGGAAACTTTTAGCAGAAAAGTTAACACAAGAGTGCCGCACGATTTAATTCCGGAATAATTTCTCTGCATATTTTCAAGTGCGTACTACAGACGTGTGAATTTATAGCATCATGAAAGGAACGCAGTTAAAATGCCAAATTGACCAAACTATACACACCTACATTCATGTCACTTTGTCATCTGTGCCCGGCCTGCTACCACGGCAAGGCCAGGGTCACAAATGCGTCTTTCTGCACACACAGAGTTGGGCCAAGTTGTTTGATAGCCACGGCCTCAGCATATCGCAAAGTTAGGGGGTTCATTGATGTATAGATAACACGGAACGCCCGCACGGGGTCTACACAGTGATTGTCAGCCAGCAGATGGCGGGCGATTGATGAAGCTGGTTGTTTGTATGGAACTTCATTTCGCTTCCTTGGCTGCGCATTCAAGGTGGTGGACGTGGTCATCTGCGAAACGTGTTTACTCACCCACGCAGGTATGTGCTCCGTGATCCTCACCCTCAAGTGTCGTTCTGTCATGCCCACGTATTCGGCCTTGCAAATACATGTAAATTGGTAAAGGATATGTGAACGGCTGGACAGTGACAGCGGGGGTTTAACCGATGGAGTAGGGATACGATTCGTTGTGTAGATGAGTACTGGTTCCGCCGCAGGGTATACGCGCGCCACTGCGGATTTCAATCGGCGTTGAAAAACCTGGCATACGTCGTCGCCCTTGAATGGCAATTGCAGGGTTACCTTCATCTTTGGCACACACGTTTTCTCTTTCTCAGCACTAAACTGAGCGATGAAAGACGGTGGGTACCCATTGTCTACGAGGGTGCTGGTTATCAGCCGCACCTCTTGTTCCAGCGTGTCAGCAGTGCATATTTTTCTAGCTCTGTTGAACAAAGTCTTCACTAGACCTTGTTTGTACCTCTTGGGGACAAAACTGTAGAAGTTCAAGTACTGTCCCTTCCACGTTGGCTTGCGGTAAACTGATCTGCGTACTGAACCGTCACTTCTACGCTCGATCAGGATGTCCAAGAACGGCAGCGTATCATGCTGTTCGTGCTCCGTTGTCACTTTAATGTTTGGGTGTAAGCCATTCAACTTAGTAACCAGTTGGTCTAAAGGATACTGACTGTGGCAGATTAACAAAATGTCGTCCACATACCTCCGAAACAACACTGTTTCATCGATCTCTTCCCTGACTTGATTCTTGAGATGGGCGACGAAAATGTCCGCTAAAACCGGCCCAGTGGACTGCGCATTGCAATACAATCCACTTGGCGATAGCCTTGTTCTTGAAAATACTGTTACTCTCCCAATCTTGACGCGTGTGAAGCAGCGGAGTTGAGTTCGTCGGTTTTATGTGTTGGAGTAAGTCCTGACTATTGGAAAGAGCTGAATATCAACGGCTCTATACCAGCTTTGCAAGCCGAACTCAACGCCAAAATGACTACCACGGCCAGTTAATCCAATATTATAGAAAACCTACATCCCCTCATCGGTTCCATAAAGCTATAATCCTATGCAGACACATTGAAAACTGGTAAAGTCTACCAACGTACAGCACACAAACGCTGTAATATAAAGCGACATTCTGTGCCGACGGAAACCAGGAACAAATGTCTTTTGGATAGCCCGCACCATAATTCACTCCCGTACCATAAGATCTGGCACAGTAATGCTGACAAAATGAACTATGTCACGAAGACTAGGTCACCTCCCATTCCGTCTCATATATGTGCAGTTCATCCCGACACCCCCATTACAATCCCATTCTTGGTACAGGAGGGAATGAAGCCCCGACAATTCCCAGTCCTCACTTACCAGGCAGAATCCAACTACCTGTTCCCACGGTTTCTGCAGTTTTCTCAGATGACTCGGCTAGCCAATTGTCACGCTTATGGCAAAATAGACTTTCTCCCTCAACAACCTCCCTGTCCACAGCAATATCTACATTCACAACAGACACACTACACGTAGCACCACGTCTGATAAGAATAGACTAGACTCCACTTCTCCTACTCATATCTCCTGCGTCCCTGGCACCCGACTACAACTACGTATATAACAACGAATGGCAACACACGTACTTCACACCCAATGGTCCGTTTTCTCTACTTCTGCTTAAAGCCAGATTTAGTAACAACAAGCTATACTTCATTAGCATGCTTGCACATATCAACGACCCACAAGCAATCCTTGTTACCTAAACGTGATGCTCCTCTGACGCATTGGATTCTAACCTAAGGAATGCTAATTGCCATCTTTTCCCAAAAGATCACGGCACAGGCAAAGGAAGTGGATGCATGATATACCTACATACTACATTTGCACCAGAACTTCTTGATCATCCATAACTACCAAATATCCCCGAATCTCTTTGGTTGTTCTTCTCGGGAACCGGTTCTCACATTCTACTGAGATGTGTCTACAGCCCGCCAGCTGCGTCAATCGCGAGTGTTACCATCATCACTTCCGTTCTCGACTTTGCTGCAGCGATGCCACACGGACAGAAGATAATTGCTGGTGATTTCAACCTACCAAAGAGTAGATGGTCCTCCCAACCATCTTTGTCTACAATCTTCCTCATATCTCACATCTATCTCCGTAATTTTGATAAACACTCGTTCTCTTCACTCTAAGATCCACACAATACGGTCATTTGTTGTGGTCAATAATCCTGATATAATATTTAATACTGAGTCATGATGCCATGATGACATGTCTGACAATCAATTAACTATTTTCAGACATGACAAGTTGCTGAGAAATCGGCCTACTCTTCGAGGCGGTGGTTGTGCAATTTATCTGAAAAAAGCGCTCGCATCAGCAACCTTGGAGAACCCAGTGTTGAACGTCCAAGAATCACTATGGCTTACGATATCTGTTAATCAGCAGCAGCTGCTCATGGGATGTATATACAGCGCGCCAAACTGTAGCCAAGAACACCTAGAACGTTTGACTCTTGCGTTTGAATGCACCACTACATAAGATTATTATAGGTGAGTTCAATCTGTCTTCGATTTCATGGCCCATGGGAACCGCTCCTTTGAAATGCCAAAATCTTATCTCCTGTGTCCAAATGAATGGCCAAAAGCAACACGTCTTCCAACCTACATGAGGTGAAAGTACTCTGGATCTCATTTTTTCGTTGGGCATACCTGCAATTACCGTTAACGTACTTGATGAATTTTCGGGGGTCGATTATCGCGTGATCAAACGCCGCCTAAGACTACGCATGGCCGATGTACAGAACACAATGCATTATCGTCTCTTCAGTTCTGGCAACTAAGACTCTTCCAAGGACCTGGTTCATTGGATGAATTGAGATAACCTCTTTCTCTCTTCATGTCCCCAACATTCGACGGACCTGTTTTATAGTATAATTGGCTTCTGCATCGATTCAGCTGTATCACTAAAATGTGCTTACCAAACTAAACACGAATCCGATCGCAACGCGTTGAAGGCAGCACGAAAGCTTCGTAAGGTTCGGCAGAAATTCAGCTTAACTGCTGACTTCGCGCTTTTATTACAGCATTCCAAGCTCGTCGAAGAACAGAGGCATCAACGTGACTAAACTCTCATTCTAGAAGAGTATAAAGCTCTGAACGGCCCTAGCAAAACTGCTGAGTTAGCCGGGGTTCCAATTGCAGCAACAATTGTAATTTTATTATCACACCTGATGGAACATACTACGACGCACCAGGTGATATCTGCGAAGCTTTCAGTGCTTATTTTGCCGAATCAATGCTCAATGAATCATCTGACACACCAACACTTATCATGCCGCACAACAGTGAAAGTCTATTCACAGTGGAATTCAATATAGCAAAAAGCACTGGTCAAGTCTCTGGCTTATGCTCCTCAACGTGAGCAGGCCCTGATGGGATCCCTGCTTATTTAATAAAAAGCAGTGGTAGTGACTTCCTTCTACTTTTGCACAACGTCTTTGCACTCTCTTTTAACGACGGAGTTTACCCTACTCAATGGAAAACTTCGGTCGTTAACCTGCGACACAAAATTGGCGCTGCCCACGAGGCTAAAAACTTTCGTCCCATCAATCACACACCCATCGTATCTAGAATAATGGAAAGGATAGTGAAAGGTGAACTATTTATATTCTTGAACAAGGCTAACATCATCAGCAATTCGCAACACAACTTCCTGCAAGGCAGGTCCTGCGCAACACGCCAGACAGATGTTTTAAACCACGCAACGGCTGCCATTGACGGACAACGGAAACCGTGTTGTAATCCTGTTCCTGGATATGTAAAAAATCCTTTGATAGAGTGCCTCACAGAAGCTTACTGAACAAACAGAAGGCTAATGGTATTGGAGAACCAATGTTTTCTTGGCTGTCTTCATAGCTAATAGACAGACAGCAGGTGGTGCGCATCGGCGACCATTTCTCTAATCCGAAAGCAAACACCAGTGGAGTGATTTAAGGGAGTGTCCTTGGTCCTCTTCTTTTTCTAATATATATTAATGATATCTTCCGGAGAATAAGAAATGGTGTTACATTTATCTGTGCTGATGACATTAAAGTTGTCTACTCACAACCAGGAAGCCGTGCGTCTCATTCAGCATGACCTATCTGCCCTTGACTCCTGGTGCCAACTGTAGCAGATGTCATTTGCCATGGACAAGTGTAATGTTTTGTCGTACAAATGCCAAGTACCGCCAGACAGTTTATTGCTATATGGCGCAGAAATTTTGCAATGCAGGGCAGTTCGCGAGTTGGGCGTGCGATATTCAGTCAGTTTTAACTTTTCTGAACATTGTGACCCTCCAGTTTCGAAAGCCATGAAGACCATCGGTTACATCTGCCATCAATTTTACCTCACGGAATCTCGCATATCGCTTTACAAAACATATGTATTACCGTGTATGGAATACTGTTCAGTGGTCTAGTCTAAACTGCGGACATTTGACCAGCATGCTCTCGTGAGGGTCCAGAGAGGCTTCAGGAAAAAGCTATGTGGGTATTCCTCAAAGTTGATATACAGAGTGCGGTGTGATAAACTTGGATTTGACCCAGTTTGGCTTCAGATAATGAAACTGAACCTATGTTTTCTTTACAGAATCATAAACCGCCAAATTCGCAGCCTTGATAACGGTGTTCACATATCTTTAGACAGCAAATATCCAATCCGCAACAAAGAGGCAAAGATCATGATTCCAAAAGTTACTACGAGAATCAGAGGACGTTTCTTTCTAACCCACTACTCAAAGATTTGAACAAACTTCCAAGTGATGCCAGAACATGCCATACACTTTGCAATTTTAAGTTTGCGATTAGTAAGCATAGTTAATCAAGCGATACTTTGATTATGCGAAGCAAAAGTAGTGGGATCACCATGTGGGGAGTTCTCTTAGCTCCTGTCACTAGAGTTCGCAACTAGGGCTTAAACGGTTCCACAAAAAGATCTTCCTTGTCTGCCAAAAACTAAAACAATAGCATGGGTTGAACAAGAGCAGGTCAGTTGTCTTCGAACTGGTCATAACATGGTGCATCGAAGGGGTTGCCGCTTCGGACAATACTGAGTTACGGCAACGTTATAATAAATCACCCTAAAAGAGGTGAACATATACAAAACTTGATACCGATCACGGGTAATATCGTAACCTTCTAGGGTTGCCAATCGTTATTTAGCGTTTATGAATCAATAGGTGTGCAGCTTGGGCTGGTGGTTTCACGGAGTATCTGTAGGGTAATCTGTCAAGTAGGGGATCCGAATATTGGCTTAGCATTCTGACATGTCATCGCACTCTGGATCATGATTCAAATTAAAATGAATCACAGACCTCGCGTTACAGTGGCCGTATCTACTCAGCACATGCATTAATATTCCCTTCATCTTGAGTTGCAGGGATTACGTGCCTCATTCCGGTCCATAAGACAAAGCTGGAACATCACAGGTCTAAACAACAGAGAGAGCATAAGGTGTGTTTTATTTTCGAATGCAAGTAGGTTTAACTGCTGTTAGGTTCCGCTGGGATCCATGGGTTCGCCACTGAGATGCAGGTGTGGCTGTCTACGTCTAAACGATGCGAAGCTATGGTAAAATGAAAACCAGTGACTCTGACATTTCTATTCTGGTCCGAGTGCTCCAGGTACACGAGGTGGTAACCCTACGGTAAATAATAACATTGGCTAGACCTAGTCCGTAGGATTCAACTTGTATTCGGAGTTGAAACTAGTCGCAATGGAGAACAGACTCAACAGGTAATTTTTTAAAAAGAATAAGCTTTTATAAGTTTGCCAAACCGTAGTAGTTAGTGAAAGTAGCGAAGTAAATGCGTACGGAAGTAGGAAATTAGGTAATGGATCGAATTAAACGACACTTGATGTTGCGCATTGTTCTCTGTCCCCATCAGCGGAAAATCAAAAGTTCAACCAGTCCAAGGTATTCTCTCACTTTTATGTCGCTCATTAAGCTAGCTTTTCTGCCCACGTTTTCCTAATTCCCACCAACGTGTGTTAAGAAACTTTGTTCTCTCTCACGTTATTCCGTATACCTGTAACGGGCACAAAACATGGCCTTGTTAATCGCTGGGACAACTGAGACCCAATTATCTCCATGAATCTATTAGTTTCACCTTTGTCCGTAACCATGCAAGGTAAGTTAGTTGACACTAAAACTTGTGCGCTCAGAGATACAGCCCGTATCTTTGCTTACTGGGCTGACTTCGGTCCAAGGTAGATGCTTGTGGTGCTCATAAGCAGGTCCGCCCTTCTATGTAGCCCACATGGTGGCATCTCAAGTACATCTCAGTTGTGCTCCATTTTCATGTCAATTACATACATGCAATGTTGAGTGATTCGTCCTGGACACAATGAACAGTTTTCTGTCGTGTGTTTTCAGTGACGAACTGAAAAAATACTAGGCCGAGTAACTGACTTATTACAGCTCTACAGGTATATAGAAGTGGCCATAGCCGGGTGTGTTGAACTGCGTGACTTGTACTTGAGCATGTAGGTCAGATTGTGTCTACGAACGGACACCTTATCCCGGCATACTATGTGGTTACGTTCTCTTAATACCTCTGCCTGGCGACGATGCAATTGATATCCATGTCTGATCAGCCCATATAGTATGGTAACGAAGCGAGTGACCAGACTCTTCACTGTGTACCTAGAAGGTTCGACTGAGGACTACTTAGGAAGCCGCTGAACTTGGCACCGAGTTAGTCGCCAATAAACTACCGAAAAGGTAATTAGTAGTCGGCTATTCACCAGTCCAGGCAACCTTACGTCTGAATTGCACAATCTCCGACGCACCGCCAAAAGCCGAGGAGCTTTCCTGCGTGAACGGTAATGTTCAATTGCTACTCTGCAAACTTACCGAAGTTCTACTACATCAAGTCGTGAATGCTTTTCACATCCCATAACGGAACACTTAGTGCACCGAGAAGTTACTGATGCTGACTTCAAAATACCAGTAATGTCACTCATCCGGTGCGACCTCGTCAGCAAGGCAGGTGGGGTTCTTCTGTACTACCCTAGTGAATTGCCGTAAGTGACAGTTGATGATGTGGAAACTTCTCACCAACTCACTGGTGCCGTCTACGATTTTGATACAATAATGCATGTCTAGTAGCTGTCGTTTCTCCTCCCCAACATCCACTTCAGAGATGGATTCCCGCTTAATACTCGCCGCGAGCTGGGTAAGATGCCCTAGAGAGTCCCATATACTCATCTCTGGGGATTTTAATTTACGCAATCCAGAGAAATCGACATTGCCCAATGAACAGTTCAGAGCCAATCTGCCCAAGTGCGTCGTTCTGTTTTCTTTGTGCAACCATTTATATCACCGTTTCCTTATGCGTTAATCGAGTTTTGCTCTTTTTCTTTCTCTCTCTTTCTCTCTTAAGTGTTTGGTTGTTGTTTGATATCCCCGATGTGGCTGCGCTTGATGTGCATGTTGACAAGGTGCCTACCTGTCTATTACCCACTACCTCGTCCATACTGGCTCCAGGAGACAATTGGTCGTTGCTGGAGGGGACGGGGTGCACGGTCCTTGTGGCCGTGTTAAGATCAAAGAGTGGTTCCATGCACTCAGTGTGGAGCGGACTACGGTCCAGCCACCGCCTTGTGTGCGCTTGATTCCCAAGTACAGTGTGCTTGTGTTTGCCTGTGAAGGAGTGTGGGCTGGCTCCGTTGATGAAACTTGGCTCCCATCCGCATGCCTCCCGGTCTTATTCCTTCTGGTTTACACTGGATATGGGGTGTGTGGTTGGAGCTGTAAGTGGTGCAGCGCAAGCCACCCATGGTCCCTTTGTAGGCGCAGGCGTCCTGTGGCTTGCCACAGTGACAGGCAAATCCGAAACCGAATGCCGCCAACCATATATAGGTATATACACTCGTACACATCCATTCACCGCTATTGAAAACAAGCTGTATTTTTACACATTTTGTTGATGCATTTTGTTATCTTAACTTTTTCATGCTTGTTAAAGCGTACCTCACGTTGTCGAGAAGGAAAGTTTTATTTACTTATCTTGGAACCCCTTTCCTTTTTGATCCCCCATACTTTCTCGAAAAGAAAATTGTGGAGCAATGCTCGATCCCAGTATCTGAACGATTTCTCCATATTTCGGACCTAAGGATAAAGGGTTCCATACTGGTACTATAACCCCCGATATTGGAGTTTAGGGCAGACAATTTCAAAGCAAGTCAACTGAGCCCAGCTAATGTATGTCAGGTAGGGTAAGGCTCCCTGTTGTATTCCATGGTTGTCCGTAGAAACTTCGAACAAAATGTGCACTTCCTCCGGGTTGTTGGATACAGTGCTAAGAATGACAGCTGCCTTACACTGACTTCTTATCTTCATTTTAAGTTTCAATAGTGTGAGTCTTTTTCATAGCCAACAATGGCTCTAATATCAGGCTACTTTAATCGAAGCAAATCAGCGGACACCGAAAGTATGCACCAAAGACTTCTATGAGCCCAATTGCCCCCGATTTTCATTCTTCTTGACAAATCTTCCGGGGTTCTTGTAAGCTCATCGGACAGTACAGCAACACTGTGCCTTAAATAATGTTCACTGCCGATATAAACAACTAATATTTCATGATGCGAGAGATTATTCCCACATAGAGAAAGATCAAAATATTTACAGATTTCTTCATTTAGTCCACTCTACATATTAGATGAGGTATGCATTATGTTATATTCATGTGTTTCACACATGCATGTTGTTCTGGGTGAAGTGCAGAAGATTGTGCTGGGGTCAGATCCTTCGTTAACTGATCTCCCGTCCATCTGAACCAGCGCAGTCTGACCAGAAGGCGGAAATGGGACTTTCGGGGATGATTCTTTCAAACTCCCGCTGACGCGCAATCTACCTACATCCATGGCTTAAACACGTTCTGAAGTCCCAATTCGTAGTGCATCAGGAAGGAAATAAAAGGAACAAGAGTATCAAGGTAAGTAAGAAAAGGCTATAAAAAGATTACCAGTAAAAATAAATAAAACGTAAATACCTGCAAAGAATAACCCAAACACTTTGACATCAGTTTGCAAGGAAAACACGAAATGTGGCAACCGTTCTTATAATTTTCCTAGTAAGGGTTTCGGGACATCTAAAAATGCGGACTCATGCCGAAAACCTTACCCTGGGAGAAAAATACTTCAGAATGAAACGATTATATTAGACCTGTAATGTAATGTTTCGCAACCAGATGACCGGTAACCCACGATATTTTGGAATTTCGTAGATCAACTGCCGGCGAGAGATGCCGGTCATGACGGCGTACCTGCTGAAGAAATGAGAAACGTTCTCTGTGAATTTTTCAGGCTGCACGTTAAATTATTTCCGAAGCCATTCCGTACGTAACCCTCTATAACATCGAGGTGTAATTTTACGCTCAGGAGAGATGGTTATAAGTGTTTTAAACACATGGTCTGGTCGGTTCTGGGAATCCATGGTTCAACTAAAGTTTAGATTTGCTCTGAGTTGCTAAATTTTGAGCGTCTCCTTTATTGATAGATTGCAAAATGAATTACGAATAACGCCGCCCCTATAATATTCCCGTACGTTAGCTGATGTAGAGAGGCCAAGTTGGGAAAATGCATTCGAAGTAGCTAAAAACTGTTTTCTAATGCTTTGCTTTGATTCTACACTACTAACGTTAGAAATTCACAGAGGCATGTCATGTCTGCAACCCTGTACTCCCTTCATTGAACCTATATGCCAATTAAACCTGTTTAGCATCATCTCTTGCCGCCCTACTTTGCTCGCTGAAGTTTATACTCAGCTAAAAGACAAGAAGAGAGTAGGTGGCTATTGCTTCGCTTATCATTTTTTATACTTTCAAGTTGACGTAACAATCTATCATGCTAAATCCCTCAGTTCCATAGTCTATACTTTCTTAAACACTTATACGCTAGCCTGTTCTATTTGCAATACTGTTAAATATGAAGCAGTGTTGCGGTAATGGATATAGTCAACTCCCTAGCATGTATTCATGGAAATTTGGTAAAAGTTTAAAGAAAAGAGTAAAAGACGACTAGTTAAAAATCAAGTTGCTAACACATTGGGAAGAGTTTTCTCCCTACACACTTGAATCGACGTTTCGCATTAGAACTTTTTCTCGGTAACCATCAGTCATGAAGACTTGTGAGAGGTTCATACAACGTGGTGTCCTTCATGATGTGATGCATAAAATGCTGCCATACTGACTGTACTTCAAATAGCTTCTTGAATGTTGTAAGATATTACAAGAGCAGCAAAGATGGCGAATATCGTGATTTATCAACCGCGTTTGGAGGCTTTTCAGACGTCTTTTGGTAGGAGTTTCAGAAAGTAAACTGCGTCGGGAATCTTTCAGGAGCGGACGCGCCAGTGTACGCACCAGGACGTTCGACCGGGTAAAAAATAACCGTAAATTGCATTTTCTGAATTCCTTCCACTTTTTGATTGTCTAGAATATTTTGTCGACGGGAGGCTCACTGAACAACTTATTACTGCAGTCAGTACTCGTAGGTGCCCTGATGGTCTATGCTCAAAGTTTTGCACTCGGCCGCCTTAGAAGGGGTCATTTTCTGAGCTGGTGGTCTGGAACAGCTTTTGCATGTACCTACCCGGCTCATCCCCGGTTTACGGAGTATGTCTCATGAAGACCGACGTAAGAGACTAGTGCCGTATACCCCGTTATATCGTCGGCATCGAGTTGATCTCATTATGACGTACCGCAGAATACACCTTGGTCACTTCCCTATGTTGTGGCCGCTGCTGCACGTTCGCGCATCAAGCAGTACAGGCGGACACCGGTACATACTGGTGGTACGGGATTTGAAGCACATCGCTCACCCTCTGTGAGTCGAGCGTCGAGTGGTGCAATATTGGAACAAGTTGACGGAGATAAGAGTCGAGGCGAAATCGGTGTCGGAATTTAAGATATTGCAAGACGCCCACTTTGTGGATTACAGGATGAGCGTATTGCACCCGGATAAAAAGCAATGCAGCTCTAATATGCTGCCACCGCGTAGGATCAGCGACGTGCTTCCTCACAGAGGTCCGATCTAACTATAATGGAGCAACACAGATGTATATCTTTCCGTTCTCTAATTTCAGTATTCAGTAAAAATCACCTTAGTACAAAGTGTATCCGTCTGCTGTGCTAATATCCCGCCAATGAGAAATATTTCTTACGGACTCAAGAGGAATCGAAAATTGATAAACTACAAAACTGTCTACTACGCTTCCTGCATCGAATGTGGAAACAACTCATTTTCAAGATTCTTCACCGAATTTGGGTATTAGTGCTGTAGAACCGATATTCACCAGCGTTCCTGTTGGCATTGACTCCTACATCGGGCCATTGTACAGACCACAGATATTGAAACAAGGAATTGAAAATAGCTGAAAGCAGAATAATAACGCAGGTTACCCATTCTACTGTCATAAGTCAATTTATTGTAGGTACTGAGTCGCATTAGCAAATTTCTTTCACTATGGTGTTGGCACTTAAACAGACTTGGTAATTTCCACACCGAGGTGTTGCGCAACCACTGAAGCAACATTGTTCCCTAATACAGCTCCAGTAGAAATGGGCTACCTGGACCCTAAGTCCTGATCCAGGAAATTTGATTAATGGTATTCATGGAAGAAGGAGTTACCGCCACCTTTCCCAAAATTCTCACCCACCGTTTACCTGCTAAAATGCCAACCGATGCCTTCAGATGCTACTCACACAGCAGAGGCCAAGTTCAGCTCTGGCGTCAAAATGTGTGCAATTGATCAAAAGCGTCTGAGCAATCATGCGAGCGAATAGATGCCTATCGAAATAACCAATGCGAAGAACTGCTAATGGCCGACAATCTGTGCTTATTTACCTAGAATAGGCTAACAGAAGGGTAGAAGATATCCGCAATGTACATCAACATGATGACAAGCACAATCTCAATCACCTAACAATGGTAACCGATTAAAAAATGCACGCCTATTCAAACTTGTGTATACACTCGACTTCCGAATTTAGTGTTTTGTAGTCGATATGCATGCTTATGACTGCAGTGTGATTTCACCAGGCGCAATGTGTATTAACGCATGCATCTAAGGTAAACCGTAGTGCTTGAGGTCATGCAATCTCTGATTCTAAGACAATCGTCACGCTTTCAACAGACGTTACGCAGTTTGCTTAGCTATTTGGACACAAGCGCGATCCGAACTGGTCAGTTCAGAATGCTGTGCCATTTAAGGTAGACAAATGTCTCGTTCAACTACACCAAAGATATGATCACACGAATGAGCTTGGGGTACACAGATTGCAGACCAGCTCCCAGGAATGCGACCTAGGTGTGCTCGCACAGGGTGACCTCAATTGTGCCAAACAGCCAGAGGTAGCTGCGAAAAGAAGCAAACAGGCCGTCGGCTTTCTGTGGATGGTGTTCGGGAGATTTGATCCATATATTTTCCCAGCGCTGCACAACTGCTACTTGCGCCATCACGTTGAATACGCCATCCAAACTCGGCCACCTTGGTTGAAGCGCTAGTAAAGGGTTTGAGGTACCTCAACGCAAGGCAACAAGGAATGCCAGATGCCTAGGCAATCACTCTTACCAGCGAAGGCTGGATTTACTGGAAGTTGTCAGTAGACGCTATCGAAGGTCACGCGGTACTCTCATATTAAGGTAACAAATGTTGTGTGACCCTAACCACGTATGCCGTCACTTGCTGAAACAACCATAACACCAAACTCTGAGGTAACTACCCGAAACGGAGTGAACAATACAGCTGTCTAGAGTATCGACAAGATTAATTTTCCTTCCGGGTTTGTCAACCCTGGAGTTCTCTCCTAAAACAGATATATCCTGCCCTACATTGGACCTTTTCAAAAAACGATTGAATATTGCTCTTAGCTCCCAGCCCTACGTTACCTAAGCTGCGTTACTATGCTTCACATTAATGATACCTTACTACCGGATGTATGTGTCGCATGGACCCAGGGAGGCGGAACATGATGGAGGGACTATATTTTCTTTTTCTCACGCTTTACATCAACGATAACTGCACCTCGCGTTCTATATGTCTGCATTCGATTTTTATTTTATTTTAACGTTATTTCTTAACGCATTTAACTCGGTAAACGCTCCATAGATGACTCATATACTATTTGCTTTTGTAATATTCACTCCAGCCATCTTTCGTGACATGTCAAACACTTGCTTGTTAACTCGTGATAAATCATTGTTTATTGGTCCAACCAACTCGCGTCATATGCTCGCTTCGACCTGCGCTACGTAGTTCGGAGAGGCGAATATTAAGGGCAGAGCACTGATGAGGTTGAACCTGAGCTTGGTGGATCCTGTGAATTTCAGCAAAGAGTACGTATGCATCGCGTATGAATCTCCATGTGATATCCTCCGACCATAGAGGGTAGTGTGTGAAACACTTGGTTCTACGGTGCATTTCATCGAGTCCGATTGATGCAGTGGACCAAGTACAAAAAGGTCACACCACTGCAAGCGTCTAACATAGACTGGCATCATATTTCCTGTTTGCAAATCTTTCCCATGTGTGTAAGATTGCATAATGGACTTCTTTATGCGTCGTCAACCAGCTACGCATGAACGAAAAATCCGAATACTTGAAAACTGGGCAATACAAAAGACAGTTGCGAAAATGCGAAACATGAGCTCATGTAACAGTCAAGTGTTTCATCGAATAAGTAAACTGATGGAGTTGGAAGACTCCAAGTTACCCAACCCTCTTGGTTCCAGTGAAGTATATTTGCTAGATATGTTAAACCGCGTTTGTCATTTTTGACCATCACCCGTGCACATCACCAAGACCTTGAGGGTTCATGCTAAATGTGCAGAATTCACCAACGTGGCTTTTAAACAACTTCATCTGTGCGCAACCAAGCTGCTTGTCCACATTAACCTTCCTCCAGTATTAGTTTCTATTTTCCACCTGATACGATATTTTTCACGTAGACTGCAGTGTGACAAGGAAAGACAGCTGTGCTGTACGTCTGCAGGGAAGGAATCACGCGCTCCGCTAGCGACTGTGCATGATCGATATTGATTACTTTTTCCCCAGCTTGATGGTTGTCCTCACGCTTCTATCTGTCCACTATCCTGACCTTGCCACTGACAGCAACCCGAAAGAGGCGCCACTTGTAGCCTACGGACGAAAACAGTTTCAAGCAAACGCCGTTGTCTAGAGTACAAATCGCAAAATCTCTTGCTTCTATGCCACCGATGACAAATGGCTGACTGCGGTCACCGCATGGCACCTCGGCCAGTCGCAGAGTGGTCGCGCTTGGCTGTACATAACATGGGCCGAACAATGATTAGAGTAGCTTACAGCCTATTAGGTTAAAACTGAGAATGAGTAAATGCCTGTGCTAGATGTTCCTCTCTTGAAGTGCGACTAGCCACATTAACAGACTCGGCGGTACATAAAATGAGATCAGGGAAGGTTACGGATACTGGGAGTACTCCGGTTTCGGTTAACATTCCTAAGTGTCCGGAGTCCATTGCCTGCTATCTCCAGTTGATGAAATCAAAAGAAGTCGAAACGCTTCGTGGTGTGCAGTGCTTTTGGACGGGAAACGCCCAATTTCCATCTACTTCAGCCGCAGTCCTATTGACCGAATTGACCAAGGTTCACTTCAATGCGAATCACGGTCCATACTGAGCTTAAGCGTCACAGTCCAGTTCCCAACGTGTGCTTCAAAAGGACTCTTGCTTCAGTCATTGTCCGTTGTGCCAAGCATTGCTCCTCATGAACCGAAAGTCAAAGGGGCATACGTTTCGGCCACTATTCCAGTGGTCCCGGGTTCGAGGTCGGCCATCTCTACTTGATCAGATCAAATTTCAAAATGCAGCGTGATGGGCAGTCTTTTCAGGCTGGTAATACCCGATATGCTCTCATGTCGTAACCGACTGAGGCTTCATCGCCCATGACGTATGCATAAAAACAGCATTAAAAATAATAAAAAGTATTGGTTAACCAGCTGATGCCTTAGTTGCGAACTTGCCACACCGGCACACGGCCAGCTGGAGCATGGAAGTGCGGGGAAACCCATCCAGGAAATGCCCCACATAGAAGCGGGCCCCCCGAGGGCGGTTCCATGGATGGTCGTATTACTTTACTTGAACTTTGGTGAAATCTGCATTTGTTATTGTTCCCTGTTTGTTAATCTCTCTAACATATTCAAGCTGCCAATCACTTCAAAAACCCATTTGGGATCCCTTACATTAAGATGAACAATTAATTATTGTATGCAGTCTCGTAGAAATTTATCAGGCCACTCAGCTGGACGGTGCCTCGCACCGATGAGGAACATAACATTTAGTTAGTTATTTATTCACTATCCATCTGCTTCGTCAACTACTGTCCCAATGATCGAAGTTGACCAGGTTTGACTTCAGTGCAAATCGTGGCTCACATTGCGCTTGCAAATAGCACTCCATGTACACAGCGTGACCCCTGGGTTAAGTGTAAATTGAGGAAAAGTTCCTTACGATAATTCAAGTTTATCAATTTCGTATAGCGTGTATCTATAAGTTCTAATAGCTCTCTTCATCACAGGGGGAATATTTGCGTTACATCTGAGCTCCATCCCGTATATAGACAAAATTCTCCTGGCCTCTGTGTTGTGATTATGTGTGTAGCAATGCACTCCGTGGTAGTTCATCATCACTCTGGCTAAGTGGAATGCGCTGAGCCACTTCCAGTATGCTGAATGTAGTTCCCCAATCTACAGCCGGTTCACTGCAATGTACTCGTTTATTTGCTTGCCTAGTATGGTGTCAAATAACTGTCCAGACATCCAAACAAACCTCACCTTTCTCCAATTAACAACACTGTCACCATCCGAATTCGCTTTCATTTTGTACCCGGTGTACTTGCATACTCTAATGTCTGGTACCATCATTGTGAGAGTTAAGTATGCAAGTCGTCCTCGATTATTGATAGCACAGTAAAGTTCCGAGTTAGCCAACCAAAGGCAGTCTTACCAGATGCATATCAAAGGGAGCATGAGCTTGGCGTGAACCTTATGATCAGCTGTATCTGCGTTAATGTTACAGTTTACGTTGCTCAACGCTGTTGAACAGACCTTTAAGACATCTAGCGCCCTCAACAAAGACGGAACAGTTATACTTGTTCGTAAAACTGCTGCAGACTTGAGCAGTCGAAATCCGTATTTGTATTGGAATGCAAATTATAGGTTTTGTGCCTACTTATCATTTCACACCAACAATCATTCGGAAAACTGAAGAGGGACGATCTGTTCTAGGCTGCAACTTAATCCGATTGCTGTGAAACATCGTACTCTGCTCAGGTTGAATCCAAAAATTGGTCGTTAGGACAAAACAGTCTAACTCTCCTAAGGCTCAGGAAAACGGAATAAGGTACTAGGGTATTTTGAATCAATCGTTGTGGGAATGGATTGCGAAGTGAAATCGCAATTGTTGGAATTAGTTCGTAAACTCCTGGTCAGATATTGTTTGAAGGACTACTTCGAATAAATGGAAACACTAGACCATACGACACTGCATCCAGAGCGCACGTACTCGATAGATGTGGGCTCACTTTTCACCAGCATACCCTGCACGAAAATTTTGATGAATTATGCGGTTTCCTTTTGAGTCGAAAACCATCTGTTGGCCTTCCTCCTGAATACCTCAGTGAACTGATATTAACATGCACAGACAATGTTCGCTTTGAATTTGAATGATCCGCATAAGGGCACGTCGATGGCGTTGTAATGGGAAGCAGACAAATTCTTGGGATTGATTGAAAGGAAGATCGCTAACATCATTAATGCAGCTTTGGTGCATAAATGTTACGTAGATGACATCTTAATCTTCACCGGCTAGGAGCATTTTAATCGAATTGTCACTCTGTTGAATTCGACTCACCAAAATCTCTCCGTGTCGTATGAGAGGTAACAGCAGTATAGCATGCCGTTTTTACATATTCTCACCAAAGGGCGAGGCAGTGGTACGCTTCAACGCATCGTCCACCGTAAAGCAACTTGAAGTGGACAAAATATGGGTTTCACGAGCTTCGCACCGGTTGCATACCAACGCGCTGTCGTCAGAACCCTTTTCTACAGAGCCAGGCGTATTTGTAGTCCAGAGATACTGCAGAGTTCCTACATAGGACTCTTTTGTCATACAGGTATCCGGAGAAATTTATTCACTTACACAGTAGACCCATCGGAGAAGCTACCAGTACAAACGGTGGAGCAAAAGGATATTCGTTAATTTACACCATTCAAATGGGACAATGTGTTAAATGAAATTGGTCATAAACTTAGGCCAGCTGTAACGCGCACTTATACCACGGCGTGTCTACGAATCCTTCACACCACGCGGAGACCGGAGCTTAGCTACCGTCCGGACAGTTCGTCAGTGGGTATGGCCTCTCATATTATTTACCAGTTCACCTGCAGTTGTGGTGACATCTGTATAAGCAGGACCGACCGGCAACTGACCCAAAGGGTGGATGAACATTTTCCAAAGTGGTTGAAGCAATGCATGGCACAACATGGAGGGAAGAATCAAGTGGAGAGCCGGAACCCCGCATTGTCTACTACAAAGCACCTTCTGATGGCAGACATCACGTGAATGCATTAAAGGCCTCCAAATTGCTATTGATGAATCGCAACTCAACAATGCTGCTAATCAGTGAGACGTTACGGATTGCGGTCAACCGGCCGGTATTGTTTGCGCGAAAATAACCAAGCAGTATATCAGCTGGCCATGGTCGTGATCGCTCAATCTTGATTTACCCGTTAAATTTCGTTCCAAGTGTACATACGTTAATTTATTACCTAAAGGTATAGTTTTTGCGACTGATGAGAGCAATCGAAATGTTAACATATTACAACCTTTGTCTTCTGTCTGCGTTGACCAAATGGGTAAAGGGGACACGATATTTCCCAAATCTCAATTAGGACGTCTACTCACTTCGGAATGATAGCCAGTCAATTCGATCACTTAGACGCCATCTGAAGCGAATGGAAGTAGTGGGATTTTGTGCTTTAACATAGCATTCTGCGCTTGGCAGCTGGAGAGCTCCAGTCTGAGAACTGAGCCCGGGACATTGGAGTGTCAACCGAGGCCACTGTCCCTAAGCCGCGTGGTAGCGGCGAATAATGAGTCATTAGTAGTTCCCTTGGAAATGCCAAAGCTAATGACTGCGTAATGGTTGTTAAGTTCATCACCACTTCAGACTTATTGAATTCCACTTCTGCTCGCTTATGGCTGACGCTTTCCCCACACAATCAGCGCTATGTAAGCACTTGGGTCTGACGAGAGTTTACGGAAAAGAATTCTTAATCCTGAACGGATTGCTGGTCTTAATTTATGGCTGAGGATTGGATGCCGCAAAGATAGGTGCCAGGACCACTCTTAGCCTTGAGCTGATCAACCCGGAGTTCAGTTTATTCGCTGATGATTGCAAGGTATGGTAAGGTCTTATGACAAGCAAAGATTACTTGACCCTACAGAGGGGTCTTAAAAGAGTCAGTTTAATGCATTCAAGTACATCGAATTATGAGGAGGATTTTTCCCTTTTCTCCTAAGAAAATATAGCTCGGAATGCGTATGCACGATAATCTTGATTAGTTGAGATAACAAGAGAATTTAGTCATTAATTCGACTATTTACAAAAAATTTGAGCATTTGCATCCATCACAGTTCACCAGGCGCTGGACCGGTAAGTGCAGCCGCGCATTTGAAAACAACCATTCAGAGTCATCTTAGGTAAACTGAAATAAATGAATAGCTGCTTGGTAGTATAACGTTGCCAACAGGAACATGGAAGACGTACTTTGTGAGATTACGTCCCTATTTTGTGCTTTCTTATTAACCAAAAAACAGGCAACAGTGATCGGTACACAAAGTCATTGTCAAATGGCATCGTAAAAAGTCAAGCGCTTGGCTACCATGGTTGGCTTAGAGCCCCAAGTCGTCTTTTTTGAATGCATAGCGGCGCTCGTTCATGATCGATAACAATAATCCCTATTGTCGTAAGCATGTGGGGCTGACGAGTGTGCTTTAGGACTGTGAACGACTCATCAGTGTTGACTCCGTGCTCGTTGGTAAGCAATTGTTTTTTGGCTGCCGAAGTAGCTCGAGTTCCCGATTCAACCGATTCCGTCGTCACAGACCCCACCCGGCTGCGTAATTATTTAGGGACGCGCTTAAGGGTTCTGACACCTAGACTTTGATCAATGCGCCCAATATAACTGTCTCCAAAATTACAGGTGATTATGTATAAATAGTGGGACATGAACTACCTCGTCGTCGGTGTCTTAACTGAACACATAAACATAGGTCTCGCCGAGGTGAGCAACCGCAGTGTCGCAGCACTATGCGCTCTTTTTGGTTAAGCGTGGCAACCTCGTGGAAATTCATGATATGCAACAATCTCCCGAACCTCAACACCGCTGTTTGACCGACAGACTAAGGGGTTGGTATAGCGATTTAATCACTTTGTTGGATGCCCAAAATACTTATGGCTTCGAGGAGCTAGACGGGTGTAATTCAGAACCATGCTACTGACTGCATTCTGAGCAACCTGGGAGGTGCAAGCGAGGCTTACTGCTACAAAGCACGCAGATTTGTTAGTTGTCTGAATGTACTCGTCTATTTTCCACAGTGACTCAGTGTGCTGACCGGTTAACTTCGTCGACACAGTTTGACACAAAAAATGTTTCCAACATCGAAAACGGCTTATGTTTACTTTTTTACACGAATATTGTGGATTCAATAGCGTAGGACACTAATCTAAAGTTACAATAAATGTACAAAATAAACTATGTAGATAGCACTAAATTAGGCATGTATGCGTGATGTTGATGGTTTTCTTAGATTCCACATGCTAAGGAGATAAATACAGCCAGATACATTTGGGATCACATGCAGTACGCGAAAAAGTAACTTTAAGTTTTAAGCGCGTAGACGAAAAGAAAAGCGCGCAAGTTAAATGGTCATACAGAACGATAGAAAAGATCCCTCAGAACCTATAAAGAAAAGCTTCCACAAGCGCTTAGTAGTAAAGTGTGCGAAGCTGGGAAGTCAACTGCGAGTAGAGAATAGCTTACTGGAACGTACCATCAAATGAACCAATAATTGTCAGTCAGGAAATAGTAAATCAAAGCGCAAGGCACTGAAAGCATTCTGATTCGCGAGGCTAACGTTGACCTGCGTGTTTTGCGGGAGGTTTCATCATTTTCATTTTGACCATGGTAGTTATCGCGAAAAGATGCATCGTGGCATTTAACAGTGAGCGAACTGAGTACGATTTGTTCATCGACGAGGGAGATTAGAAGCAACTACCATAGTTCAAGGATTCTCAGTGTAAAGAAGAGGATAGATTGCTTTCCGGCACCCAGAAAAATTTGGTACTTGGAGTCGATTATAAGACTAACTAAACGTGAGCTTACAATAATTGCGCGGCTGATTGCGACGAACAAAAATACTCACCAAAATCCTTCCACTCATAAGTAAATAAATAACTAGTTTATTCTCGTCATTGCGAGGCACACCATCAAGGGCGTGATCATGGTAATCCAGACATGTATGATCGGCAGTTGCACAAATTAGTATATTTTTAATAATAGCATAGGAATGTATGTGTCTGTTGACATGTAAAATTATGTTTATGTCTGTATTTGGAAGTAGCCATGTTGTGTGATTAGGTAAATGTGTCTCTGTGTGTTTTTGTTCGTTGGGTTCGCCATCGAAGGGGGAAATCAATGGAACGCTTCGAATCGGATGACGTTCGTGATGTAAATAAATAAATAAATAAATACTTTATTCTCGTCATTGCGAGGCACACCATCAAGGGCGTGATCACGGTAATACAGACATGGATGATCGGAAATCGCACAACTTAGTACATTTTGATAAATAGCATAGGAATGTGTGTTGACATGTAAAAGTATGTTTAACTGTCTATTTGGAAGGGTCCATGTTGTGTGAGTAGGTAAATGTGACTCTGTGTGTGAATGATCCTCCGGAAATGGGAAGAGGCAGTGACTTTATTTGGTGGCGAGTCACATCCGCCACGTCACGGTGTTGTTAAACGGATATCTGTGGGTTTTTATAGGGAGAACGCTTGCCAGGCGAAATCCCACCACATCCTGGAACACTGCTGCCGAACCATTTGCTGCAACAAGATTTACCCGAACCACCCAGCTGGCACCACAGGGAGGTTGCTCGGTTAGCCAGCCAAAATCCGGGTTTGACACCAATGTTGCCACGGTTGTGCGAGCAGCGTATCGCAACCTAACTTGAGTTTCCGCTTTAGCGGGCTATCAAACGGTTGTTTCTGTTTGGCTTCGCGTATTTGATGCAGAAAGAGCTATTGAACCGCTCAGCACCATTACATCACGCACCAGACTCCGATGGCTGTGCCACGTGTTGCGCACGCCAGTACACCGACTCCCGCGATGTTCATTGTTTGCGCGGCGGGGGTGCGGTTGAAAGAGGAGGAGGGGAGGCCAAGCGTTGACTTGGTCGAGAGAAATGAAAATCCTCACTTCGAAGTTGACGTCGGTTGGCGCATCCCAACAGCCTGGCTAGGGTCCTAAAGACGATGAACACGTTTGGTTGGACACACTCGCAGCTACGACGAAGAGCCGGCCCCAGTAGCGTTTGTGTTGTGAGTTTCTTTGTCCAACCCCTTCTTTTTAGATTCCCCTCCAATTCCAATCTCCTACGAATTACATAATATTATATCATATTACCTGCTTTTGAACTTTCTGCAGTGGAACTTTTTGTATCTCACTTTCTGTATGGCGGCACATTAGCTGATGTGTGCTTTTCATCCTCAATTAACGCGCATTGATGATGATGAGTTTCTGTTCTTGTAAGAATGGGCCAAAGACTTGAAAAGTTTGGCTCTTTTGATTACTTGATGTTCAAATGCACAAAATGCATTGTAAAAGAATAAGTCGGCAAAATAGGCCTTAATTCTGCGAGTCACGTCATCACACATTTTTTCTTGAAAGCACGATTGCGCAGTCCCGACCGTGACACCTTTAAAGGGTTTGTATGGAGTACGCATGTTATGAGCAAAACATTAGGTTACTCAAGTTCAGATGAGCTTGATGCTGGTGCATTCCGAAAACTACAGTGAACCTGGCGGGACTTATTGGATTACTATGGGTACCGTTCCAATAAATGACATGATTGTCTGCTTACTGCTGCAACCGACGTCGCATAACAGTTGTATAAGAGTAGACTCCGGTAGTGAGCCTATGACCACCACGTGACTTACTAGGATAACTTCTGTCGTTCGGACTTTACAACTAGAACTTACCGAATTTGGGACCCCATGCCTCGAAAGGAAAGAGTACTTTCCTGCAAACACATAAACCACCAAGCTCCGCTCTCAATACATTTCCGAGATAGCCTCTGTGTGCCTTGAGATACCGTGATGTTGTGCAAGAACAAACATCGAGTACCCTAAAAATACAATAGTGAACTTGCAGTCGCGTGACACGTGGTGCCAGCGGATTTTGTTGGTACCGGTGACTAAAACGTCTCCCGGCCTATATTGCTTCCCAAGTCTGAGTAGTGAAAGACAAAAACGGAGGTGAAATCTGCTGTTCAGTGTAAAGTTGAAATTGAGTAACGCCCCAACATCTGTTATTTTTCAGTTGATATCTCAAAGCTGAAATGATCAAGGGTAGCATCAAAATAGACCGCAAATAGAATGTGAAATATGCAGCCACGTACGCCACTTTGACTTTTTGTAGTTACCAGCACAGTCGGGTAGCGATTTCAATTTCTTTAGCAAGTCGAGGCTATCCAACATGCAAACCAATTTTGTAGGGTCGTAAAGGTATCTCTGTAGTTTCTTGAATATCGGTAGCTAAATGAGTAGTTTTACTTCTAATGAAAATCACTTCAAACGGCCTAACCCAGTTACATTCAGGATAAGATTGCGCTCACCCTATCGTTCGGGATGACCAGGAGCGAAACCACAGACTGGCTAACTGATTTAACTGGCAGACAGTGCTTCGGTGGATTTGAAAGTCTATCAATTTTAGCGGGGGTGTGCTTAATATTTGTGTCTATATTTGCTCTTCGCAGCCCATGTAACTAGATGACCATTGGGATTGCATGCTGTAATCTCAAAGATTCATCCAGCTGACCAATCAAATGCCAGTAACCCCATATTGATACTACACTGCAAAGTCGGATTACGCGATTTTGCATATAACAATCTCATGAATATCTGTGTTCACAGATGAACCAGCACGTACAGTCGACTCAGCCGCATAAGATATTAAGGACTTTGCCGTATGATTAGCGGCAAGTTATTTACTTAAGTTACACTCTACAGTGCCCGGAAATGTGTAGATTTGTCCCTCTAGTATGCAATACTATCAGGATGTGGTATCAAGCAGGATCAGTTTGCTGATGGAGCCTTTTCAACACCGACTGTTGTGAGTCTGTGCACTATAGACAATCTTATTAATCAACTGAGCTACACGCGGCTGAACACTGCTACGATAAAGCAGGCTAATATCCGGTGTTACCAGCACAAAAACACTATTCCCCCCGACCCGTTTCGACCTTATTTGATCACATGAAGTTGTGATGGATGGCATCAAACCGGTTGACATTGGGACGTTAGTCGAAATCCTAACACCTTCAGCTACCGAGTCACGACGGACGACGATTGCCACGGCGGTTATTGACTGATTGGAGGGTCATGTAAAGTATTCATTGCGTGCTTGGATTGTGATGCGTAATCTCAAAATGAACCGCCATTCACCTTGAAGTGAACTGTAGTCCATTCTATCACTGGGTCCGTAAATGACGAAGCAGATGAATACTGGGCGCGCGTTTAACCGTGTTTCGTGGGATTGATACAGCAGGCTACAAACCTGCGCGGATGCATACTGCGCTATTTGCTGGCGTTATTTTCAGGTTCTAAGGTATACACAAAATTTGGTCCCCTCCCCACATACGTGCATGAGAATGAAACATTTAAGCGCGGAAGGACAGTCGTATGAGTTAGGTGTTCGGCTTTTTGCTCCCATAGAATTGACAACGAACTATGAGGTTTGTTAAAATACTGGTGTGCGATGAACAGCTTATGAGGCGGGTGTTTTATATCAATACAACTCGGGGGCAAAAAATGTGCGTTTATATGTCTGAAAACCCTCCATGTCGACATGGGTTTAGTGAACCATGGTATAAATATACAAATTTGGATATGATCGAAAGTATCAAACACACTGCCACTTTTGCGCTGAAACAGAATCCTGGTAACCGTTATCCAGAACCCTAGTAGAATTTCTTGAATTAGCACATTAAATACATCACCATTTCAATAATATTTCTGGGAACAACTGCATAGTAAACAACACTTTGTACTAGTGTACATAGGTTTGCATGCTTTTCCAAAGGACCACCTCAAGGTAACCTTGTCTTGGAATTGTTTATCTGTCAATGATTCGACAAGTATGGACAAGCCCCCCAGTTACTTCCTGGTCGAGCTTACCACTTGCATTACTTTGTACCCTCTTTACTCAGTGAACTCGAACCCCCCACTAAGGCCTTGATATTTTTCTTATCTATTAGAAGAGACGGATTTCCACAGCTAATCCAAATTGAACAGGTGTGAGGCAGACGCAATTCCGGTCGATTAATCTTGGTGCCATTCCAAATCGTGTGTTCTTTATCTTGCAAAATCAATGCGTCGTTTGGGTTAATGCCACACACGGTGCATAGTTCCGCGTGTTAGTAGGATTATTTGCATTTTGTTAAAAAAATAGTGTGACCAAGGAAGTTTTGTTTCTCTACTGTGAAATGGTTGTAGTTGCCGTTCTGGAGAGCTGGGGTATAGCACTCACTTCCGAATGACAAACAAACACTAAGAAACAGAGAGAAGGAAGCAGCACAAACGAGCGGTCGCGTTGTTATGCTTTGAGTAAATCGTGCTCGCAAATGAAATTCGCATTATTGTTCAACATGGGTCAAATACCACTGTCAGCTGCGCCTTATCAGTGATTAAAATACGTGAACCACACAGTTTGGCAAAACGATTCCACAACCCCTATTGAATACGGCATGCTAGCCACGGTCTTGGAGTAAAATCACAGCTCATTAAATTCCTCACAATAGCCTTTCGACTTCGGCTCCTGAAAGGAAGCGCACAAAAGGGTTACAGCGTTGAACATTCCAGCTGCTTCGCCTAATATTCTGCTGATTGGGTTGGAGTTTATTGCTTATTATTTAATAATTTCAGTGCCTTAATAGTAGAGGGAGTCCGTTAACAAAACTTTTACCTAAATAGCGAAGGAATTGCTTGTGTGCATTCTTGAAACTGGGAGCCTAGGTGATTGCCCGCTATGGGCCTAGATCATGACACTATACAAGATAGGCTATTAATATAGTGTATGTATGTAGTAACATACACTCATTTAATTAAGGCAAAAAGTTAGCATAAAGGGGCGCCAGTAAGGTGTGTTACTATCTTCTGGCACATGGACACTGATACCAGTATAGCAGAAGGCTAAATCCTGACCCAAATTCGCCCCGAACTCTTAAAGTTGATTTGACACTCTTTTATGATGTGATATATTGAAGATTGCATGTGCCCGCTCATTCGCATTAATTACAACACACCTGTCATTACGAAATCTGAAACAAAGATGCCACCGTCTCGGAATTAAAGTCGCGCACTAAAATGTGCACTACATTCTTCGTTAGTCACTACCTAACCATCTGTAACATACTTCCGTTATCCTTAAGATCATGCACATGTGCACATGCATGTGCTCGAGTAAACAGATTTCTCACCACAGACAAAGCAATTGAGCTATTCAGAATAAATGTACCAGTAGTACACGTCTATTGGAAAGCGTCAAATGACATACAATGAATGTTCATTGAGAAATGGTTCACGGCAAAAACCGAGTCAGATGAACGAACAACACACCACTGCTTTTCTTGTCCACCTTACCCTTTACTTATTTCTTTTCATATTATTTGCCTGCTACAAGTAACATTAGTTGGTGTAAACCCTAAATCTTTGGAAGATCGGGCTCTAAATCCTTTGTCCCCATCTCTTTCTCCCCAAAGCACTTATTATTAAACTATTATGAAATGTCATTGCAGCACTTACCATTGGCCAGTGCAAACTGTCACATTTGCAGGAAGGACATCACGGCCTTATCCACCGTCTTATTAAATTTCATTGACACTGGCTAATTAGCAGCTGTATAAGCTCCTTTTCAAAGAGTCAAGGGCAATACTGTTCTTTAGCAAAGTAAATATCCCTATTTCGTTAATATGCGTCAAAACCAGAAAGCAATTTAGGACTAAGAATTACTTTCGGTGAATTCTCTTCAGGCTCAAACGTTTACATAAGGATGCTTGTGTGTGGAAAGCGTCAAATCGGGCTGGGCTTGATTTCTAAGCTGTTTGAACGGTAAAAATCGATGACTTGAGCTGGCTGTAGATGGCAGGCAAAGTGAACTAAAGGAAGCTTAATACGTGAACCTCAGTAGTCTATAGTAAATAGATAAGGTAACAGAGAGATAACTAAGTAGCCATGTCAGTTTGTCACAGTAGTACTATCGGTAGCATCAATGGTTTTGTGTACATACTTCCGGCTTCAGCCTCTACAATAGATGAGAGTAGCTTTTGGAATCCTTACATGAAGCGTTCGGATAGTAAGTAGATGAATTTGAAATCATTCTCAGATGTGGTATGGCCACATTCAAAGAGGTGCGACATGATTGAGCTGTTGGAGGAACATCTTTCCTTTGTAAAACTACTCCGCGATGTGCTCGCGATTCATCTGAGATAGACATTTCATTGTGTGGCCCACGTATCGTGCACCACAGAATCACGAGTACTGATAAAGGAGCAATGAACTGATCAACGAGGGTAGGCTATATTACAAGGGGTTTTGCAACCAATGGCTTGTAGTAATATACAATTCTCAAGCGTCGAGATATCAGCTGCAGTATCGCCCCTTAACAATATGTGTACAAAAGGTCTTTCTTGGGAGCAGTGCTCCTAGGTGGCTTTCGATTTCGTTCCTTTAGATGTTTCATGATAACCTTATCGGGGTACTTATTTTCCTTAGGGACGTCGCTGATTATCTGTAGCTCTTCGTTGGTGGTATACGAAGTGTATATACTGCGCCCCCTGAAGGTATTGCGTTGTGAAACTTAGTGTACTGCCCAGTTCATGCATGCCTTCTGTCTGCTTTCCTGCTACACGATCCGTCGGAGTTGCGGACGGCTTTTACATCCAAGAAAGATAATCGGTGTCCATTTTGGTACACACAGGTGAAGCATAGATTCTTATGTGTGTTAGTAAAGGCTTTCAGCAACGCTTCCGCATGCTTTTTAGATTCAAAAAACACGAAGGTCTCATCGTTTAGGGATAATTTCTAAATCAGCATTATTTTTTGTCAGATTTATAGTTATTCTCGTCTTTATTTTGGCATGTTACAGTATCCATAGTGATCACCTGGATTACTACGATCTAGTCGGACACTTTGACTCAGATTTGAGTTTTTGGCAGAACTCGCTCCGGAAAGCATTATTGCATTATTGCATGACAGTTATAAATCTAATGTAGCTACTTTGAAATATTCCATTTATGTTCAGTCCACGTAGGCTGAGCTATATCTCGCCTCGTCGAAAACGGAAGTATTAGTAGCAATTATTATTAGTATCATTATTATTATTGTAAATTCCTAATATTTACTTTCTTCCTTTTTCCTTGTTGACCACTACTAGGCTGCTGTCCTGTTGTGCTTTATTGAAGCTTCTAAGCGAATAATTATACTCATGAAAGGCCTCTTGCCATTGGCTTACTGGTGTTCAAGACAATAAAGTGCCATGCTAGAAATAAGAGGAATAACAGAGTGGGCTGCATGGCTTGATTGCCCATAACTTACATACATAAACAGTTCTAACGATGTTTTAAAAAGGTGTTGGCACGCAGGATATTATGCCACACCGGCACGCCGGCACATGACCAAATGGGGCATGGAATTACGGGCCGTCACCTGTTGATCAACGATCAATGACTTATGCTTGTTTAAAAACCCATTAATACTGCATACGCACCTATGCACGCCCATCTGTACTTCTTCCGAGGTAAGCCTCTCCGTGTTATTTGTTGTGTATACTGTACTGCTTACACCTTTTCCTTCCGGCTGTCTGGCTACGCGCCACCTTACTACGGCTAACGTCTAATCATGACATTTGGCGACGGAGGCGAGATAAAGACTGCCGAACACATCACAAATTTTCTGATTCTGCGCTACCGACAAACCATATTTAAACTATTAGAACCAACAGTGAAAAGCCTTTTTTAATTATCTGGAGTTGCCTTCAATCTCGAATCCCGCAATGTCTCTGTAGGAGAAACACAAATTACAACTTTTACCACAGTTCCTTGGGGATGAAGGTCATAGACATTTTGACGCCTTTAGTATTGACGAAGTCTGCTATACCATAACCAGTGCTCTGGATACATTTGCTAAAGTGTGTTTACAGCTAGATACTTGTTCTCTAAACTCCCCCAGAAATCAGAGGAGAGTGTAAATAAATTCATCGCTCGTATACTTCAGGCGACACCAAACTATAAGTACAATGAAATTGATCCAAACCCCGATGGTGGAGAAGAAAGATTGACAAAGCGATAAAGAGGCGCAATACTGCGTGGTGAAAATATCAGACCCTCGGGGCTTCCAAAATTGGTCACAGTACAAAAGATGTTGAAACATGGCTATTAAGTTGTAAAGGCAGGCGATGTACTCACATGAGCTTACGTTGACCAAATTTGCGAAATCAAATCCAATGTGTTGCGGCCGTTATATCTAATCAAAATTACTCTAAGTGAGGCGATCGGCTGTCTAACTAGAGAGGATGGCACCCAAACTATGGACGACGTCGATAAAGTAGAAGTGCTGCTACGTGTCTCCCAAAATCTGCATCGGAAGGATAGTGGCTCAGCCTTGCCTTCACAACTGCACTGCTCAAGTAGCTATACAATGCAGGAAATTACTATCACTGTGCCAGAGGTATTCACAGTGTTGTCTAACTTGAACCCTTATAAATCAGCTGGCCCGGATAATGTACATCCTGCCATAGTTAAGTCACTGGCTGGTATCCTTCAGTGGGGGTAGAATACTCGGCACCAATGCAAGCGCCAGAGGTAGCAGATGCCTCTGGGGGCTAACAAATCTGCGAGCCAAAATGTTCAGACCATCGCTCCAGCCGTGCTTGAAAATTGGTGATTAAGGTGCCATACTCTTCGCGTTTTGTTTCACTTATACCAGATTGAACACCTTTGGCGACTCGAATGCGATGGAAATAAATAAATAAATAAATGGTTTATTCTCGACTAAGCTAGACACGCCTGCACGGACAAGATCATGGTAAGAGTACGAAATGTGGACAGATAGTGCAAATGAAACACTAGGGTTGTCACTCAATCGCCTCGTGAGTCAGATTGTGGAACCTAACGTAGCGGAAGAGCAGTGTGAATTCCGTTCGGGTCGCAGCACTATAGATATGATGCTTGCCGCTCGTCAGTTGCAGGAGAAATGCAGAGAACGACACCAGCCATTGTACTCGCATTTTGTTGCTTTCACCAAGGCATTTGATACGGTAAACCGCGAGGCATTGTGGCTGGTGTTGGGTAAGCTTGGTTGCCCGCGTAAGTTTGTAAGTTTAATTGAATGTCTGCGCAGTGGTATGCGAGCGAGGGTGCAGCTGAGTGGAGAGACCTCGGATGACTTTGCAGTTGTCACTGGTGTGAAGCAAAGCCGTGTCCTAGCTCCTGCCCTCTTTGATATATAATTTCATGCAGTGATGTCCTGTATTTTGATGCGGATGTGTTTACGGTGTTCGTGTGGAGCACCGTATTGATGGTGGGCTGCTGAACATCCGTCGTTTCGGTGCGAGAACTCTAGTCTGTGAGACAAATATCCGTATGTTACTGTTTGCTGACGACTGCGCGTTGTTTTCACACAGCGCGGATGAGTTGCAGCATATGACTATTGCTCTGGCTTCGACAGCGGCCAAATTCTGGCTCAGCATCCACACAAACAAAATTGTCTGTCTCTTTCAGCCTTCACCGGAGGTGCAATCTTCAATATTGCCGCGAATCAGCATTGGTGCCGAAGGATTGGAAACCACCTCTCGCTTCTGCTACTTTGGGAGTGCGATGTCAACTGATCAGCAGATACACAGTGAGCTGCGCATCCGCTTGTCGAAGGCAGCGGACACATTCGAGAAGCTTAAGTACCGAGTGTGGAACAACCATCAGCTTACCATTGACACGAAGCTGATGGTGTAAAAATCCATGGTACTGTCCGTTGTATTATTCGGCATTGAGACTTGGACGATGTACCGTCGGAATGTGCGACATCTCGAGCGGTTACGTCAGCAGTGTTAGCGACGGATTTTGTGCATCATTTGAGGCGACAGAGTTGCAGACACGGAAGTGTTGCGACAAAGTGAAATGTATACAGTGGACTGCATACTTTTGCTGAGACACCTGGGGTGGGTCGGTCATGTGTGACGTATAGATTCAACGCGGATACCGAAACAACTATTATATGGTCAGATGAGTATTGGAAAGCGGCATGCTGGGAAACCAAAGTTACGTTACCAGGACATGCTCAAAGTGAGCCTCCCACGTTCTAACTTTGATTGCAGATCATGGGAATCGAACGCGTTTGATCGGCGTGCATGGCGCAATCTAATCACGAAGGCAGTTGCTAAAGTGCGGGAGAAATCCCTCATGCATGCACTTGCGGAAGCGGCAAGCACCGATGGGTTGTACTCCATCGACATCGAGCGCATGGTGTTGTAGCACATGCGGTCGCCAGTTCATGAGACAGGCAGGCTTAGTGAGTCATGAGAGAGGTCACTCGGTACTGCCACCGAATCGACGACGGATCCTGCCGAGAACGTAGGCAGAACCGGCGCAGCGTTTGTAGGTACACTTCATTCGATGTGCTAACCGCGTGCTTGCATGCGGTGTTTCTTTATTGCAGGTGGTGGGTTTTCAATTTTTTCCTAATGCTTTTCTTTCTCATAAAAATGTCTACCTGTACCCTCTTCTATAAACTTGCACACGACGCTTGAGCCAATGGTACTTAATTTCGATAACATTTTCGTGTTTGTGGCATTTCCGTAAAATATACTTTCTGACCACGTGAACTTATCTCGGAATCCTTTCTAAACAACTTTTTCATATGCTCATTTATTTAAGATTTATGTCGCTGTTTCCTTATGCATTACTCGAGTTATTTTCTTTGTTATCTTTCTCTCAAGTGATTGGCTGTTGCTTGATATCCCCGATGTGGCTGCGCTTGATGTGCATGTTGACAAGGTGTCTACCTTTGAATGGAAGGATTTTGGTGAGTATTTTCGTTCGTCGCAAGCAGCCGGCAATTCAGCTATGTTGACCAGCTATCCGGAAAAGCACCAGACGGCCGTTTCGCCCTATTGGGGCTCATCAGTGTTGCACATCCTTCGGTCCTCTGCGGAGGATCGAACCCATGACTGCTAGTGGCTCTTGCCAACTAGCCCGCAGCTTATGCAACTGCACCATGGAGGACGGTATCTGACTATCGTGAATTGTTAGCTAAATGCGATATAGCCCGACGCATCCTCCACTGGTGTCTACCTGTCTATTACTTACTACCTCTTCCATACTGGCTCTAGGAGACATTTGGTCGTTGCTGGAGGGGACGGGGTGCACTGTCCTCGTGGCCGTGCTAGGCTCGAAGAGTGGTGAGATGCACTCAGTGTGGAGCGGACTACGGTCCAGCCACCGCCTTGTGTGCGATTGATTCCCCAAATACAGTGTGCTTGTGTTTGCCTGTGAAGGAGTGTGGGCCGGCTCCGTTGATGAAACGTGGCTCCCATCCGCATGCCTCCCGGTCTTATTCCTTCGGGTTTACACTGGAAATGGGGTGTGTGGATGGAGCTGTGCGTGGTGCAGCGCAAGCCAACCATGGTCCCTCTCTAGGCGCAGGCGTCCTGTGGCTATCCACAGTGACAGGCATATCCGAAACCCGATGCCGCCATCCATGTAGGCGTGTCTAGCTGTTTTTATGATATTTGTAGATATTTTCCTGCACTTGTGCTCGTATTTAAACATGTCGCCCATGCTAAATAGATGCGTGATATCTGTGAACTTGAAGCAGTTGTCCTGGTAAGCAATGGGGTGACTTTAGTTGGTGACGAGTCACAACCGCCACGTCACAGTGTTGTTAAACAAACATTTGTGGCTTTTTAAAGGGAGAATGCTTGCCAGGCGAAAACCCACTACTTCCTGGGGCACTGCCGCCGAACTATTTACTGGAATGAGGTGGACCAGAACCACCCAGCTGGCTCCACAAGGAGGTTGTTCGGCTAGCCAGAGAGACTAGCAATCTCCATCTTCCTAGCACGTTCACACCACGAAGCTTCCTGCATAACTCTCGAACGAGGGATTAGCGTTCCTCACTGTGGCTGAAATGCGACGGGATCAAGCGGCGTTTGCTCATCAGCGACAAGGAGATGGCGGAAATCTAATGTTTCCTTGGGTGACGGGAAATTCCACAAGTGTTGATACTCGCGGAAACTAAGACACCTTTGATCTGCGCTCGCTGCGAATCGAGGTCACGGCAATAGTTGAACCAAGCAATGTTGACAGCAAGGAAAGGTGCCTAGTTAAAATCGCAGATTTTATAGATTTACGACGTCCAGTAGATGGTGAGCACGATTTGGTGATCACCGAAACACATGAAAAGCTTAGCACGAACCAATGCGACATCGGAGTTTAGATAAGTTGACCAGTACCATCGGCAGTCCGTTACGCTTCGGCGCCATCTGGAGCTGATTGCTAGGTGGTCAAGCAGGGATCACTCCTGCATTTGTGAAGGTGGGTGCTAGGTACCAGTGTGTCTTCTCGAGTGCCGAAAACTGGTGCTCAAAAGAAACAAGCGATGATTAGAGCAAAGAGCAAGCAGTCTAACTTCATTGTCTGATCGACTGGCTCCGAGGCCAAAACTACCCCCAAGGTGGTGCTCGTTTGGTGGAAGGCGGCCCTGTGCGTTAAATTCCACGGTAAAATGACTATATCTGTACTTTTGGACGAACACAATTTTATGTAACTCCTGGTAAAAGCTATGCTTGACTTCATCCGGGCTGCAGTCTGTAAGGGCGTAGGCGGAGACGACAAATAAGGCACGCTTAACGTCTCGACACCCGCTTACGTTACATGAAGCCCTTATTCGGACTGCGCATAGCGACTGTTAACTGGGATTCAGTCAAGCAGAGCTGATCAGCCCTAGCACACAGTGCAACACCCCCACAACTTTATAGTTACTCGTCGGGCATACTCAGGGCTAACGGCACGCTCTCTCCTTCGTTTGCTGTGATCAGCGATATTCGATAAGGTTGTCCTATTTCACCTTCCCTCTTCAATTTCGCCATCGAAGCAGTTGTCCAAAGAGCACTAGAAGGTGTCCAGAACTGTGATGTTGAGCTCCTCTCTGGAGACAGAGCCACAGACTTAGACTACACCGATAATATCAACTTGCTAAGGGATGACCCACAAACCGTTTAGAGCGCTTTGGACTGCTTAGCGATGGAGGCGTCTAAATGCGGCTTATGCTTCACTCCGGGAAAATGTAAAACGCTGTTTTAGCACTGGCAGGTGCTTGAACCCGCGCTCACCATTGCTGGACATGTTCTGGAGCAAATCCCCTGCTTTACTTATCTAGTGAGTTACATCACGACTGGTGACGGTATTGCAGATGAAGTCTCACAAAGGATTGCATAGGCCCACCTTGGATTCATTAAACGGAGACACCTATGGCGTCGTCATGATGTCAGTCTCAAGCTCTAGGGCAAGGTGTACAATGCTTCCGTCCGTGCAGTACTCTTGTATGGCCTATTCGCTCGGAATATTTGAAGCGGCTGTCAGTCTTCTACAATCTCTGTCTATGAAGGATCGCTCGGGTGTGGTGGCACCACCACGTAAGCAACGCAGAGGTGCAAGATAGAGTGCTTGGAGCGAGTAGTGCCAGTGTACAAAATGTTATTCTCCGACATCGCATGCGTTGGCTCGGGCATGTTTTGCGCATGCTAGCCCATCGCCTCCACGTCGGGCACCCCCAGGGATAGATTGGAAAAGTGTCGCGGTGGACAGCCAATGACGTGGAGAAGGGACCTGAAGAAGGCAACCTCAAGTTTGGCGGCATTCGGACCAGTCCGTCTTCCAGGTTTGGGACCAGGAGATGCGGAATCTCAGTGGTTGGAAGCATTGGACGTCATGGCCTGCAACAGACATCAGTGGCGTCAATGTTGTTCTGCCATTATATCCCTCTTTAATACACACAAAAGCTCAAAAACAAAATAAAAATTTCAAAATGTGTGTAAAACCAAAAAAGTCGTTTTCCATTTTTTTAATCGCGGTTTGTATTTCTATCTTCTTCACATCTTTCTTCTGCCGTGGTTCCGATGGCACAATGTCTGCTAACAGCCTGTGAATATACATACACACAGACACACCAGCTTCGCCAGAGGCGCCAGCATCTGGGACTTCGGAAAGCCGTAAGTGATAGTTGGCTTCAGGGTTCACCGGAGAGGCCATTCTGATGACGGCGCTAGAGTCTTGTAATCTGGTCTCTGATAGGCAACAGATGTCTACCGATAGCGTTTCAAGAGTAGGGGCCAGGCACGCCTGTCGTCCGATCTACATCAAAGTTCGAACATTAAGCACTGCGAGGATGAATGAAGAACTAGGTCGAAGAAGAGCTGGAGTTTTGGTGGACGGAGAGGCTGTTGTGATCGCAAACATTGAAAAGCAGATGTTTGACTGTTACTTCTATCAGTTGCGAGTAGTGGGTCGTTTGTGACCGTGACCGAAGAATACATACGAGAAAATGTGAGTGGAGCGCGGGAGGTGAGCTCATCGGTGCGTAGAGGTTGAAGAGCTGAGTTATCAGAGATAATAGGCATAGCAAGTGCAGTAGTAGGCAGTGTGCTCCATGATTCCTTAGTGGGCTTGATACTACCGGTTGCCCAGGCCGAAGTAGAGCGTTGTCTTGGGGTCCCTACCCGGAGTCTTTGTTCAAGTAGGAGCTTCGCCACATGAGGCGTTATAAAGCCCCCGGCTCTGATAGTCTTCCTCCGGCTCTAGTGAAAGATGGTGGTGCTTCGATGGTTCGGGAGCTCACTGCTTTATTCGCGAAAGTTTGGTCGAACGAGAAAGTTGCGTCATCTTGGGGTGAATCCAGAAAGGGCCTGCTCACAATCTACTCCAGCTACGGAGACGTGAGCTTAGTCCCCATCCTTTGCAATCAGTTGGTGTCGAGTATACTACGCAGGCTATCCCCAACCCGCAAATCGTTGCAGTGAGGAGAACAAGCTGGGTTTCTCCCTGGTCGCAGTTGCGTCAATCAAACCTTCACAATTCGCCAGCTCCTCGAGCTCTGCCATATCAGAGGCCAAAGATTGCTATGTTCTTGGATATATGTGCAGCCTTCGATTCTGTCGATCTGACGGTATTGTGGCACTGCCTGCTGCGGAATGACATCCCCGAGTTGTTTGTCTCCATACTGCGCCCTCTATGGTCTGACCTAGGGAAGTTAGGGCTTATGACGAGCTTTTGCCATTCCTTGTGGTCCCCAGTGCAGCTCGAAAAGGATGCTCTATCTCTCCGTTCTTATTCAACTTTGTCATTGAGGATATCCTAAAGAACGTTCTGGGTGATTCGTTGAACGTTGATGTTGAGCTCCTCCCAGGTAGTCCAGTTGTTGTTTTATATTATGCTGATGATCTCGTCTTGCTAAGTAACGATCCACATGCCATCCATCTTGCACTAAACCGCTTGGCGATTAAAGTATCCAAGTATGGGATGTACTTTTCGCCATCCAAATGCAAGGCTCTCTTTCAAGACTGGTAGGTACTTATGCCTGCACTCACTTGGTAGTGAGACAATGGAGATTGTGGACAGCTTCCTCTACTTGGGAAATTGCATCACTTCTGCCGGGGCTATTGGAGACGAGATTTCGATGCGCTTCTCGACAGCACGCCTCGCTTTTTCTAGGCTGAGGCAGTTGTGGCTTCGCCAAAACATTCCTCTCTCCATGAAGGAGTGGGCCTATTATGTAACCCTTCGTGCTGTACTGTTGTACGGATGCGAAACGCGGACCATTTGTAAAGGTGCCTTGCGCAAGCTATCCATCTTCGAGCAACGCTTCCTGCGGCCCAGTGCCCGTTTGTGATGACTAGACCACGTAAGCAATGTGGAAGTTAGACAGCGTGTTTTGGAACAAATAATCCACTAGTTCGAAGAGCTCATCTCACTGCATCAACTGCGGTGGTTGGGACACGTATTACGTATGCCTGCTCAGGATAGTGTGTTGTTTGCGGCTGCTGGACAAGGTGGAAAGAGACGGTCTGGTGGACAGCCTGCATCTAGAGAAGCCGCATGAAAAAGCTGACGAAACATTTGAACTCGGCCGGTCGTTGTCGACTACCTGGTTGAGGTCCGAGAGATGCGGATACTTGCTGGTTTAAGACCTTGGAAGCCATGGTTCAAGATCGATGTCAGTGGCGGACTTGGGCATCGGTGTGTTGCAGTGTGCTTCCTTCCTCCCCTTAAAAAAACTGAAAGAGAGTCAAAACTGTGAGTGGTAAAGTGGACAAAAAAGGTTTTTGTAGTTGTTGTTGGTTCCTTATTATGCATACTGTTCCTATTCAGCCATGATTCTAATGGAACAATATACGTACTACAGATAGTGGGTACTATATATATATATATATATATATATATATATATATATATATATATATATCCTTCAGTATCCTGTCGCGGAATTATTAAAGCCGTCACTTAAGGAAGTCAAGCTACCACGTGATTGGAAAGAAGCGACCATAGTTGCCATCCACAAGGGGGTTCTAAGTCGGCGCCACTTTACTATGGGCCTGTTAGTTGAATCAGCGTCACGCTGGTGCGTGCGAAAGCTTATAAGAAACAGGATGTATGAACAGCTGGCTGAACACAATCTAAGTGGAGCAGAACAGCACGGCGTTCTTAAAAAGATGTGTTGTCTGCCTAATTTATTGCGCTCTTTGGATGACGTTGTCCGATGTCTTGATAGTGGGATGTCACTAGAGGTGTGCTATTTGGACTTCAGTAAAGCTTTGGACTCAGTGAAGCATTGATTTTTAATTGAGAAGCTGACGTGTTTTAGATGGCAGCCTTAAATATTACTATGGATTTCTGAAGTCTTACGTGAAAGAACGTTCAGTCGGGATTAGGGAAGCGAGTTCTAGTGTGGACCTTGCCCACAGCGGTGTCCCCAAGTTGCGGTACTGGGTCCATTGTTGTTTCTTTTGTTTATAAATGACTTGGTTCTGCTTCTTGAGGATCCCTGATAAAGCTTCACAGATGACCTGAACCTAGTCAGTCGGGGAAATAGAACAAGATTGACTAAGGATATCATCACTGTGGTGAATTGGTCGAGACAATGGGATCTATCTCTGAATGCCAATAAATATCAGCTATTGACCACTAGTAGTAGCGGAATTGCAGCGCAGTTTCCTGCGGGATCTCTATCATTGCAGTGTACTGATGAAGCCTGCGATGTAGGTGTCATCATAATGAACAGTTTTAAGCCTTCGGCACAGTGTCGACATGCTGCCAATAACTCGCGGCACGAGTTGTTTCATCTCAGGAGGGCACTGAGTAACATTAAAGCAGAAGTATTCTTGCCGTTATATAAAGCAGTGGTTAGGCCACATCTGGAGTACTGTGTTCAGGTCTGGGCACCGTACCTCTGTAGTGACGTTGTGTATAGAAAACATTCCGAAACTTGTGACCAGGATAATCGAGGGTCAACAAGGTAAATCATACGAAGATAAGCTAAGTAGCTTAGGAATATTTTCCTTGAAACATCGCGGATCTCAAAGGGATTTGAGAGTGACGTGTAAGTTCACTACGAGACTCAGTGGTACCAATACTACCCATCTGTTTGAGTTAGCTACGTCGGACCACCTGCGAGGGTATCTCCTGGAGCTCAAACAACATAAGGCCTGTTTGGACATTAGGGCAAAATTTTTGCAAACCGAGTAGTTAACTTCTGGAATAAACTTCCTTCTGATCTAGTGGAATGTGACATTGTAGATGAGTGTTGCTCTGAACATTTCCCGGAGATATTGTAACTATGCTGGAATATGTATTTTACTCTGATGCTGACACATGAAATTGCAAAGATTGCTCTTGTTCTTGCTTCCTTCTTCTACAGAAGCAAGAAAAATCAATCCAACTTCGAATTGCTGTGGGTTGTTCATTTATCGGCCCAAACAACAGGAAGCTCGTTAGGTGAAAGCCTCTATCGTCCGCGGTACCTGACCTGACGTGACCTCACACAGGTTTAAAGAGACCATGTTGCTCCAATGCCTGATCGCTGGGGTTACGGACCATAACACGCATGAGAAAATTTTATCACAAGATGCTTTTACGCTGACTTGGGGGACAGCCTTCACGCTTGCTCGACAGAGAAAACCTTACCTATCAATTAACAACGTTCACTCTAAAAGAGCCATCGGAGGATTTGTGATTAGTTAATAGTACTCCCAAATCTAAAAGGAAACCCAATGACGTCAATTCCTTCCTATGCTATCGTTGTGGTAAGTGGCATACATGTCTATCCGACTGTTGACATGAAAAGACAGTGTGCAGGCGTTCCGGGAAGAGTAGTCACTTGGTCCGAGTATGCAGATCGGTCAACCGTCATTTGGACGGGATTTATAGGGGAACAAAGTCCATTAAAACAGTGAACGAGTCAGAAGGGAGCAAGCCCGAAGTACATTTCATATGATTGAATACAGTTCACGACAAGCGGCCAGCACCGTAATTCCTGAGCTATATATTGATGGGCAAAATGTGCAGATGGAAAATGATACCGGACCATCAGCAGCGATAATTAGGGAAAACGCCGTAAAGGCTGCCGCGCTTATCCGTTTGCAACTCTGTCCTCCGCACGTACACCGGTGAACCGATACGTGTCCTTGGTAAATGCTTGTTAAAAGTACAATACTGCGATATGACACACACGCTTCCTGTATATGTCGTCTCCGGAGATCTCCCAAATCTGCTGGACAGATAGTGGATACACGCATTTCCGGATACACTGGAGGTAGCAAAAACCGTCGTTGAGGTTCCACGGCACGAAGCGTTACTAGAGCAATATTCAGCAGTAATCGCTGAAGGTTTAGGAAAATTGAAAGATGTTAAAACTTCGACGCAAATTCATCAAGGCGCGCTTATTGCCATACGCCATAAGGTCCAAAGTGGAAGAAGAATTAACACGCTTACAAACCCAACGTATTATTACCCCAGTACAATATTCTAATTGGGGTACACAAATTGTACTCGTGACCAAGCCAGACGGCTACATTTGTATTTATCGTGCCTAGAAAACGGTTGTTAACTGGGCTTCTATGTTAGTCAGGTATCCATTGCCAAGCTTTGAAGATTTGAACACAACTCTGGCAGGTGGTGAAAAGTTTACCAAGCCTGATCTCAGCCATGATATTCGCACCAACATTAGTTCATTATGATCACAACAAATAACTCATTTTTTTGGTGTGACGCATCCCCTTGAGGCGGGGGTCTCGGATCCGTTCTGCGCCACGGTGAAAACGATGGATCTATACTTCCCATAGCATTCACGTGGCATACATTACAAACAGCGGAGAAGAATTATTCCCAACTGGATTGAGGAGCGCTGGCTGTAATCCTTGGGGTAAAAGGATTCACCAGTATCTCTGGAAAAGTTTTCGAACTGCATACTGATCACAAACCCTTAGTATTTTTCTTGGGTGAAACCAAATCTCTCCAAACAGTGCTGTCACCAAGAATGCAGAGATGCGCTGGAACCTTGAGTGCCTACATTTGCAAGTTGGTTTACATTGCAGTCGTAAACAACTGCACCGCCGATGCATTTAGCTGTCTAGCGATAACTGAATCTGTACAGAAACATGTCCCTCATTCTGAACTGCTCAAGTTACCGCAACATATAGATACAACAGCATTACGAAGCGCGACACTCAGCCAATGGACAGACTGGGACCCATTAATGTCAGTGGTGAAACTCTTCTTGAACGCAAGTTGGTCCTCTAGAGGAACACCGGAATTGCAACTGTTCATCATGCGCAGAAACGAGCTGAGTCTATCCGATGGCTGCGTTTTCGGAGGCTCTCGTTTGGTCGCTCCCAGTAAGGCGCGGCCACAAATACTTAAGGAGCTCCACGATGCCCATTCAGGAGTGGCGAGGATGAAAGCACTGGGAAGGGGATATTGCAGGTGGCTTAAGATCGATTCAAGCATGGAGAAGTTGTTGACGAAGTGCGATATTTCTCAAGCGCATCAGTGTAGAAAAACGACCAGTCTAGTTCATTCCTAGCGATGGCCCGACAAGCCGTGACAACGAATCCACGCCGAATACTTTGCATCGTGTAACGGACCAAGGAACATTCAAAATGGATTGATGCGCATCCAGTTACCCAAGCGACGTCTGAAGCCACCTTCGCGAAAATACGATCTAACATTGATACGCTCGAAATCCCCCATAATAATGGCGCAAGTTTTATCAGTGCTAGAAATAGCAGATTTGTTGGCAACAATGGAATTTAGTAGATAATCATCCGCACTCAAACGACCAAGCAGAGCGTAACGTGAAAAAGGTGAAACTAGAATTACTAAAGCAACGAGTCGGAACTGAGAAAACGAAATTGGCTCGACAAATTTACTAAAATTCAAAAACCAAAGAAACCGCCGGTAAAAATACGGCGGAACAGAACGTCAGCAGAAAACCCTGGAAATCGTTTGTCGATAAGCAAACGCGTAATAATGTAGAAGAGGAAAAGAGGAACGCAAAATAAGAAGAAGAGGAAAAGAGGAAAAGCTACTGAGCGTAGATTAGGTAGCCCATTTGAGGTACACGTTGTGCAGATGGATGACAACGCGCTATCTCAAAGTGGACCGCGATTCCCATTGAAGTGAACATTAGACATTCCATCACTGGGTACTTAGCCAATAAGGCAGAAGCAAATGAGGCGTTGACCGCCAGGAAACACAGCATCCATTAAGCGTTTCGCTATTATTTTCTCTCATCAGACAGAGATAGCAAGAATCGAACCAAGGACCATTAGGATGTTCATTGTGACCGATAACCCTAAGTCAGCGGACAAGCCGGGCAACAATATACGCCACGGTTAATGACAGATTAGAGGGTAAATTTGAAGAACACGCTGTATGGATGGATTGGGACGCGCAATCTCGAAGGTGACCGCAATTCCTTTTGAAGTGAACTTTGGCCATTCGAACACTAGGACCGCAGCTGATGAAGCGGAAGCAAAATGGAGGTTGCCCTCCTGAAACCACTGCACTCCATGACGCGTTTCAAGGTTATTTCCTCTCATCATATAGAGATAGCAGGCATCGCACTAGGGACAACTGGGATGTTCGGTGTGACCGCTAACCCTAAGCCACCGGGTCATGACCGGCAAAGCTTGGCACAACGGATAATGACAGATTGGAGGGTCAATTTGAAGTACACTTTGTATAGATGGATTGCGACGGGCAATCTCTTAGTGGACCGCGATTTACATTGAAGTGAACTTTGACCATTTGATCACTGGGAGTGCAGCTGTTGATGAAGAAAGTAACTGGGTGCGTCTGCATGGATACCTGCAGTCCATAACGCGTTTCGATGATTTCCTCTTAAAAATTAGAGATATCAAGTTACGAAATCTAGTAGCGGACACTAATTACAAAACAATGGTACAAAGTGCGATGCCTAACATTTCGATCCGATGAGAAGAGTTAATTTTGAAACGCCTCATGGAGTGCAGTGTTTTCAGGCAAGCAACACCCAATTTGATTCCGCTTCATCAGCTACAGTCCTAGTGATCGAATGGCCAAGGATCACTTTAATGTGAATCGCGGTCCACTTTGAGATTGCGAGTCGCAGTCAATCCATACAACGTCTACTTCAAAATGATCCCCCAACCTGTCATTAACCGTGAGGGCAATCTTTGCCTGTCGTGAACCGGTTGCATAGTGGTAGCAGACATACATACAACCACAACATTCCAATGGTCCCGGATTCGATTTTTGCTGTCTCTATCTGATGTGAGGGAATAACCACGAACGCATCATGCAGTGAAGTGTTTTCATGCGAGTAACACTCATTTTGATTCTGCTTCATCAGCTACGTTACCAGTGATCGAATGGACAAGGTTCACTTCAATGGGAATCGCGGTCCACTGTGAGGTTGCGCGTCGTAATCCATCCAAACAACGTATACTTATAATTGACCCAAGAATCTTTCATTGATCGTTGAGTCAAGATTTGCTCGCCGTGATCGGGTGGCTTAGGAATAGCATTCACATAAAAACATTTCATTGGTTCAGGGAACGATGCCTGCCAGCTCTATCTGATGAGAGGAAATAATCTGAAAACTCGTCATGAAATGCCGTGTTTTCACCTGAGCATCACCCAGTTCGCTGCTACTACAACAGCTGCGGTCTTCATGATCGAATGTCCAAGTTTAACTTCCATGGGAATCGCGGTCCGGTTTGAGATTGCGCGTCGTAATCCACCCATAGCACGAGCAAATCCAACTTTCACTCGAATATGTCATTAACCGTTGCGCCAATCTTTGCCTATCGTGACCCGATGGCTTAGGATTAGCGGTCACAAGTGACATCCCTAATGGTCCGGTGTTCGATGCCTGCTATCTCTATCTGATGAGAGGAAATAACCTCGAAACGCGTCATGGAGTGCAGAGTTTGCAACGGGCAACACCCATTTTACTTCCGCATTATATGATGGTCAAGATTCACTTCAATGGGAATTGCGGTCCACTGAGATTGTGCATCGCAATCCATTCACTCAACGTGTCTTTTAAGTTGACGCTCCAATCTGACATTAAGCGTTGTGTCAAGATTTAGCCGTCCTGTTCTTGTGGTTTTGGGGTATCGGTCACAACTAACATCCCCATCGTCTTTGGTTCAATGCCTGCCATCTCTATCTGATGAGAGGACATAACCTCCAATCGCGTCTCGGAGTACATTGTTTTCAGTCGGGCAGTAGCTATTTTCTTCTGTAACATTTATGGTACTTCAAGCAGTATATGCTAGTTCACTCGTAGTGGATTTCTTGCTGCTGGGTTCTATTCTCTGTTCTGCTGTATTCAATACCTGCTACTACTCCCGAACTGCTTGATCATTCACCAACTTTCGTATCACGTAAGTCCCCGGGACACAGACACACAGACTGAAGCGAGTTCGAACTTCCGTTCTAGCACAGTGCGTGTGACGGATGGCAGCAAAACCGAAACAACAATTGAGACCCTACTTTGGTATTCCGGGCGATTTCGCAAACCTGTCAAACCTTTCCAACCCAAACTTAACGTCTACCACGTCAATGAGGGATGTTACGTGTGACCTAAATGGTTTTGTACGAGCTTCTATGCGCGCCCAGCTGCGCCTCTTACGATGTAAACTGTTTCGCGTTATTTGCTGCTTCTACTATACTTCGTATAACTTTTCTTTCCGGCTGTCTGGCTAGCGTCAACTTAATGCGGCTAACGTCCAATCTAGACATAGGAAAAATTTTTCGAAGGAATACCCCGCATAGAAACAGGTCTTTTACGGACAGTTCCACGGCTGGCTGTATTACATTACATGAACACTGTTATATTTCCATTTGCTATTGTTCCCAATTTTTCAATCTTTCTGACACACTTAACTTAGGTCATATCACAATGAGAAACGAACAGTCATCTGTTTTATGTGATCCTGCTGCATGTATGTGATCACAACACTGAGTTGCATTGAGCCTCACATTGTTGAGAAACATAACCGTTGAATTATCTACAACATTTGACTTTATTTTTGTGCACGATCTTGGATCCAACAAAATATAGTGCTAAAAATGCGGTGGTCAAAGAAGTGCTAGCTACAGTACAGAGACGAACAGCGTTGCATTTTAGCTCATTTTGGCGTACCAACTTTTACGAGATCCCAACCACACATGCCGCTTCTTACTAGAGCTCATCACAGCAGCAATTTGTGAGGTCACAATCTTAAACTGGCAGCGCAACACATCCGCTTGAATGTTGCCGGAATTTCTTTCCCGTACGCTTTTGCCGTACGTTGAAAGCCCTACCGGAATCTGTCAAATGTGCTCCCACTCTGGCAGAGTTCAAAGCCCGAGTTGACTGCGCACCTATTTCGCTGCACCATCTTACATGACCCATTACCCACGGATAAACGCAAGTGTCTGTAAGCCACTTCACTGTTGGCCACAGCACAGATTTCGTTTTACGTTTTTCCCTATGTGGACACCAGAAGCAGACATGATTTTTACTAACATCCCATTTGCCGTCATTTCTACCTTATTTCCGTTGGATTTACTGTCTACTCCACGTATACTTCAGTGAGTTCACTGGTGTAAACCGAATTTTGCTATCAATAGTTTATATTTGTATATTTACCTATAACCATCCTCTGGGACTTGTCAAGCTTTGGCTTTTTACCCGTACAAAACCATTGTTTCATTGTTCCAACTTCTACAAGCCAATTCACGTTGTGTGAGCCACCTTCAGTGCTCTCAAACTGCCCTAGCTACCGTCACTGAAGTAGCGGCTGAACAGCATTGTGAAAGTTTTAAATCCACTTTCAGCTTGACTCTTAAACTTAGTTTTTCATTCGCGAAAATAATTGATTTATCACCTACACATGCACCCGGAGGAACACTATGTGTGCGTCCTTAACAGTGTATACAAGTTTTAATCAGATGGAAATATTCCGGGGAGTAAGAATGTCCCATCTGTATCGGGACATCAATCTCGAAGAGTACTGCGAGACTGTTCTTGGACGTATACAGAGCGGCTGCAAAATGAGGGCTAATCTTGTTCCAACAGGCTAGGGACGTACAGTTTTGAAGGAATGTGCTCTTCTCCCAACTCTTGGGTCCATGAGCGGGGTTGACTTAAAGTCATTCCGGGAAGTTAAGCTGACATATTAGACGTGCCTTCCCGCACAGTTCCCTTGGGGGTACACGCTGTCACAATTCATCTGTCTGGACGCGCGCGTGCATTATCCTGTGGAATCGGATTAATTAGATACATAAATAAACAGAGAACGTGCGAATTCATAGCCCGCATTGGCAAACTTGTTCTCCACATATAAGTGTGTGCGTGTGTGGGTGTATTGTCCCTGCACTGCGACATGTGATGGTCCGTATGTTTTGTCGGATAATTTATTGTCTTTGAGAGTATCACTTGCAGTGCCTTTCCTGCGCATGTGTACACGCTTACCCATACTTCTCTCGGCCTACCTTATGTACTCTCAGCTACAATGAATGAGACATTAGTGCTGTTATAAATGGTCTGCTGTCGTTTTCCCCTCTTTCATTTCTTTGTTAGTATCCACAGAGAGTTACTCGTTTCGACAACGAAGAATTTCGATTTACCATCACAAACGGGCATGCAACTTGGCAAACTATGGGAATTATTCCAAGTTATGAGTTTCATTGGATGAGACTTTTGAGGTTTGACAATCCAACGTTCTTGTATATATACATAGAGTACGATATGATATCATGGTCTTGAACTGAGATAAATCATGGATGTAATAGGGAACTGTTTTTGCCTTGACGACTAGACTTATAGAGCATCATCGTGCGATCTGCTATATTCCATTTCAATGAAACAGCTGAAACAGCATTCACCTTAGCTACTACTTCCAGAAAGCTGTTATTTTTGTTGTCCCAACTTGTCAAGCTCAGCATCATGAGAGCTCACGTTTTTGTCAAAATTACTAGACTTGAACAAGTAATAAGAGGTCGCGGTGGATCAGAAAGCTGAGCGTCAGTAGAGTGACAAGGAAGCCTCCGAGTACTGAAGAACGGGGAAGAAGTCGGCCATTTTGACCTTGTCTTCACCAATGAAGAAATGACGGCTGACACAGTGACAGTGAGTAACCTCTTGGGCGCAGTGATCGTACAACACTACTTTTCCGCTACATCCGCTAGGCGGAAGTGTTCAACGAGGATATCGAGGAAGGCAGTATGGTAACACATCACAGCATTCTGGCCGACCTCATTAAGACCTCTATGCTTGATAGTTTCTAGCTGAACAGCTCTCACCCTAATCTATTCTGAGGATTTCGTCAACCAGTTAAGCATATAAGTAACAAAAACAGCACATACTAAGATCCTTAGCCTAAGAAAAATAAAGTCGGTCCTGAGCAGTAGGAACTAGCAAAGAATGGCCGCGATGGATTCCCTTCGGAAAGCATACTATGTCAGTTCAAGCAAATAAAACTGGGATGCTTACATAATCAAGCGAAGCCACTGTGTCAAACTGGTCCGGGCAAGCAAATTAAGCACCAAGTATTTGGCGAGGTTCTGCTGCAATCCGAAGCTGTTTAACAGGCATGTTGATAAACTTCGCAAAGTACTGTGAGGTATCCCTCCTGCAAACAGCGCACGTTCTCACAACGCAGAGTCAAGGGATCATTACTCCAAACTGTAAGAGTAGCCGCCACGCAGAATCAGCCAACTGTAGACCGATCACATTAGTTCCGACGATCGCCAAGGTCACGGATTCCATTGTCACTGAGAAAATCAGGAGATATCCAGAGAGTAAAAGTTTCTCGCACGTGAGCAACACGGATTCCGTCAAATTCGGTTATGCACTACAAACTTACTGTTAGCTCGTGCTTGCAGCAAGGGAGCTGTGGATGCTGGCGTAGTAGATGCGGCCTATTTGAATTTCGCTAAGGCTTTCGCCCATCCGGATCGTCGCATTCTACTTCACAAGCTTCACATTTATAAAATCAACGATTCTGTGCTGGGTTTTATAGGCAATTTTCTCGTTCAACGTCATCTAATGTGAGTGTTCGCTGTATCGTATCCGATCCAATCGAGCTTTAGTGCACTATACCTCAAGGCTCGGTACTAGGGCCCTGCCTGTTCCTGGTCTTCGTAAATGTTCTCGAGAGAGTGCAATATTCAGCTGCCTAATGTTCTCCGGTGATCTAAACATGTGGATTACTATGACTACAATGGATGATCATGCAGCTCTGTAAAGTGATTTGGATAAAGCTTACACAATGTCCACCGGTAACATGCTTAGGTTTAACGCTGTCAAATGCAAATTTTGAGTATACGCCAACGCAGTATTCACAACTACCGGTCAGGGTCACAAATTATGCAGAGCGCTTCTAATGAGTGCAATTAAGGCGTGCTCCTGCAAAATGACCTTGGTTTTTAAGGCAGACTGAAATGACTTCGAGGAAAGCAAATTCTCACTTTAAACTCTTTTTCGAGGCGTTCGGGAGGTTCGACGCCACCATCATACCGCAGAAGCTTCTCGCGTACGTGAGACCGCATGCGCATTGAGCTAACCAAACGTGAAAACCCTGGCAGAAGCACCGCTTCACGGCGCTCTGTACTGCACAACTCAGGCTGAAATTTACTAATATTTACCTTGGGTATTATCGGCATCTACGGGGAGATCTTATAATCGTCTATCAGATCCTATGAGGCCCAAACCACCCCCTCCATTAAATTTTGATACTCCGCGGAAACACATCTCTGAAACGCCATTTGTTTAAGCTGGTTACGCGACAGAGCTAATTTGAATATCGGCGAAACTACTTCTCCTTCCGAATGTCACCACCCTAGGACTCCATCACAGAGCCCGCGATTACTGCTCTCTTACTGACAATATTCAAAAAACCAAGTGACGTCACACTGACACATTAACACTACCCGATGTTACGCGTGACAATCAATCGACGGTCTGAATGCAAAACAACCAGCGGACGGTGTTACAATCCTCTTCAACTGCAGGCAGAAATAGTTACGTCAGTGTTCATGCAAACCTTTTGATGAGTCATGTATCTTGTGGTTTCTATTCTCAGTGCCGTGCTTTTATACTTTCACCCCAACCACCCTGAGTTGTCAAACATTTACAATTGTATCCGTCATAAATCACTGCACCATTTCTCATCTCCCACACGTACACGTACAAATTGATCACGCTGCTTCTACTGAATGAATACGACCTGCGATTTACACGCATACATGGGACAATGTCCCAGTGGCGTGCTTGGGTAAGTATGAAGAAGTATGAAGAAGTATGAAGATAAGCACTTTCTAGGCGGATCGACTCGATATTCATTCATAGCCGCGTAGGAGGACCGCGACAAGACTTAATTCATTGTCCGCTTTCCATGTCTTGGTGTCATCTAGCGAAAGTAGAAACCCGATGTGATCTCCACCACCAAGCAGCTTCAGGCACAGTTATCTAAAGTGTAGCCATAGTGCTGTAACGGTCCCATGGTCAATAGCTTATGGATAGAGCTGACGCTGTATTCTGAGTAGCTGAAACCCGGACCGCTTACGTTGAATTGATATGTTTGGCAACATATTTTGTAAGCCATGAGAAGAGTGAGGGGAGCCCACTCTTACCCGTTAGGTCAGGATGCGATGGGTGTGATCTTTGTCGAACACAAGTAAAGAAACTCATATTTTGTCCCAGGAAAACTAACAGCAAGTATTCTTTTGCCTTATGACTGATGTTTTACACAACACTGTGCGTCATATTAATGAAGCCAGGTTGAATAGTTCTAACCTCTTATTGTTGATTCAGGTTCGGTTCTGACTTTGCTCATCATTGCAACCGCAAAGAGTTACAGGGCGCGTGCTCCTGCACTAAGATTGCCGGATTGACGTAGCGCTGTCTACAGCCGCAACCACACTACACATTTCTGTTATCGTCCAAGTGGACTGCAATTCGTGTGTATCTGGATGCGGGCCACTACTTTTTCGGACAGGGCTCATACTCATTCAGCATGTACTGAACTGAAGCAAATTGGGGAAGATATGTCCTCCGGATCCAGTAACTAATACATCAGTGTCGGGTGAGTAAGCGATTTGGAATACCTGTGCCTAGCGCAGCCGGGCGTATTATGCGATGCCGCAATATACAGCAAGTTTTGGCCATCAATAGGGTGACAGCCAATCATATATGCCACGACTGTTCCCATATTGGAATACGCAATGATCACTAAGTCAGTGTGGACCGCATAATGTTTATACAGTCGCTTGTTTGAAGACTGGAATACCTCTAAACCAAAGACAACAGCTTGAAAATTCCTTACGCAAGACACTAGGCTTACCTAACCCAGACGCATGAAATATAAACTCGCAAAATGAGCAAGATGTTCTGCCAAAACGCAACAACAACTAGGGGAAACTTGGTACGAGACTATGCACCAAAATCTAAAATAGCCACCGTTTTGTAGTAAATGCTGGGTCATTGAACTGTGTCACCTATGATTAACTTGGGCCACCTAGTCCCTGGTTAACATTGTTCATTCGGAACAGTAGGATTGCATTGTGTGAGTGAACGGCTACAGTAGACCTTTTCTCCTACACTATGTGGTCTCATAGTAAAGTGCGTGCCAGCAAGCCACATGCCATTGGATTCGATTCCTACCTCCAATTATCTCTTTCTGAGGATTTCATACAGGGAAGTCGACTACAAAATGATAGTCAAAATGGCTCGCATTCAAAATGTCTCTGCCGTTGATCTACCTAAAATGGTACCAACAAATGGATTGATGGAAAGCATCTAATAGGTACACATTCAGACCGAGGAAGAATAGATGGAGTGATGGGAGTCATTGTTCCACGCTTACCTGAAACACCAGGACACCTAAGGTTAGGATGGAAAGTGCCTGGGAATCGACAGAAAGGGTCAATTATACTCGATACTTTTGGTGCATCGAGTCCAAACTATTCAAGCAAGCTCGTGCTTATCTGGCCATCAAGTGTTTAGTTGTAATATAGAGTTGACTAGTCTTTGGGAAACAGGCATAAATACAAAAATGGCTAATATCATCTGAAGTTAGTGTATCGAAGACGGGGTGAAGTTACGAAATAGTAACCCATTGGAGTGTAGTTTGACCGAGTTGTATCTTCAGCCCTATTGCTTGGGTAAAGGTGGCCGCATGGGACTATGGAATCTGTGACACCTTCCTTGGATTGATAAGCGACTTCCACATTAAACTACAACTGAATGTTAGAATCCGCAGTGCCGTTTCTGATCGAAGTGACTGTATCGGTACTGGGATCGCATTTATTCCTAGTCTTAAGCAACGAGCTTGCCAGTGTACTTACATTCTTCTCATACGATCTCAAGATCTGACATGATCTCAAGACAGTGGATGGTCATGCTGCGCGGTAGAGCAATTTCGACACGGCTTACACATGGTCAATGAACAATGAACAATGAACAATGAACAATGAATTTATACGGGTTAAGAAGCGTTGCTTTACAAGCCCCGTTGGATAGTTGGTGGGGATATCAACATAATAATTATGATGAAAAGGATAGTAAAATAGTTAACACTTTAAATACGAAAATAAGGACTTATCGTTTGCTTCGCTGCAGTACTGCGATCCACTTAGATTCACAACACACACAGTTAACAACAAATAATTCCAGGGTAAACTCCAGGTGTAGGATGGAGACATAGTGTTAAGTAACAATGTGTAAGTGGATGAGTGCATCGTCCAACCGTCTTTTAAATATTGTTAGTGTCGGTGCAGAGACGACCGATTCTGGGAGAGCATTCCACGGGTGACAGACACGGATGGAAAAGAAATTTCTGCGGCACTCCAGACGACTGTATTGTTCTGCGAGGTCACCTGAGAACCGGGTCCAGGTCGACATGGAGAAATGCAAACTTCTGAGTATATGCAATAGGCACACCAACAAATATCGACTTGGGGAATAGCCGTCACAACTTTTTACACAAGAAAGTGATCATGGAGTAATTAGTTAGGATGCTTGCAATAGGTAAAAAGGCATCAGGAAGACTTAGTCAGAATCTTTGCCACCTCCGGAAGGCGTTTGGGGTGCATGGGTCATCTTTCTGCAAATGCTGGACATCTATGTGAAGCCTCATGTGGAATATGCCATCCGAATACAGCATTCCTGGCTGGTGCAAACGTGATGTTGATGCACATGATGCCCTACAAGATTGGGCGATTAAAGTCTTTGGGGAGTTGTCTCACCTTCCTTACTATCGCAGGCTTGCACAATGGTGATTATCGACGTCTGTATAGCGATACCATTACGGTGCATCTAATACTGACGAACCACAATCAAGCTTTTGCGACGTTAACAGTTCAAATTTGCTACATATCACGGGTTCTTCCCCCACCTGAATCGGTTACGTAGGCTAAAGCAGAAAGTCTTCATAAAAAAGGATGACACAGCAAAGTCTATGTCCTTATTAAGGATCAGTTATGGCTAATCAACCACGTTCACATTCAGGTGATACTTGGGAAGTGTAGCTGTCGTGAAGTCTGGATGCATCACGAGGTACGCTAAGCTGCAGCAGACAGAAAATTTCCATGTCATTGTTCATAACCAGAACCAGAAATGGAATTGTGTGTGAAGACTTATTTTCGGGTTAAAGCTCATCACCAGATTTTACCCGAAAATAAGTCTTCTTCCACAACTGAATTTCTGGTTTTATTATGAACAATGACATGAGAATTTTTGGTCGGCTGAATCTTAGCATACCTCGTGATGCACTCAGATTTCTGAATGAGTACCTGCAGTTCAGTGCTCGGTTGGAAGATACCAGTGTTAAATTGAATATCCGGTGGAGTCTGTAACAGCTAAGCGAAGTTAATCGAGATACAGCAACATCTGACGTCGCTGTGGAGAAACAGAATCACAACTTCTGTAGCTGCTGCATCAATCCATTCTCAGATGCATCAACTGCACAGCTAAAATTGCCTGCAGACTCACTGCCCCTAGTTGACAAAGTAAACGGTGCACAAGTTACTGAGGCAGCTACATTAAACTAAAGCGAGTGGTCCGAACAAAATGTCTCCAATTTTCCTCAAGTAATGTGTTGACTTCATTACCAAACCTCTAACCGCTTTATGTACATTGTGCATGTAACCACGAAAAACTGCTGACTGTCAATAATGCATCAAAGAATTGTTCAGGCACATATCGACCGATTGTCCATACTGCAGTAGCGCTAAAAGCGTTCGAAAGCCGATTTTTGTGAAGATACTGACTCAAAAGGGATCAAATGAGCCTTTTCAATTTGCACATCGCAGTTCGACATCAGCCTGAGATGCAGTCTCCTGACATTGGCTTTCGGTACTGTCATCGTTGGAGACAGAATTAAGTCTAACCGAATCTGCTTTATAGACTACAACACATTACGCTGCACAAACCGGGAATTTTTGTAAAAATTATCTACTTGGTTCTGGAGTACATCCTTTCATCATTCGCTCACGAAAGACTATTTTGCCGGTTACACTCAGATGTCAGCGACGAGACGACAATGAAGCGCTCTCTTTATTGACGCGATCACAAGCTATGTCACCACACACACAGGTGTACATTAATGAGTCACGTTGCTTCCCCGTTGCATCATCTCTCCGGGCTTCCTCTCACGACGTGTCCATGCACTGTTTGAGGTATGGGAAGAAATATTCCATGTCCATTTTGCCCTCGTAGCTCCACTTCCGCGCGTCCGATTCTGACCGATCTGGAGTCGTTCGATAGCTAGTGCTTTGTTTGACGTGGAGGTATTGCTCTGTTTGTGATTGTTCTGGGGGGATGCAATAACAGCCATTTTGTCCGATGTATTACGTTCTTGACAAATACTCTCCCCGTTTTGCCTGGCTTAGGCTCCCTCACGGGCGCACGTCGTGCCCGGTTTCCGTCTTGTTCCGTCAGGCCAATGTTGCTCTGCATGCTCCGCCAAATTGCGCTCCCGTTTTAGTGGTCTTTCTGTCTCCCGGATAACCACTGTCTTCCTTTTCCCTACAAGGCGATAGCTCCTCGCCGAGAGGCACAAATACCGGTGATCTTCAGGAAAGTGTTCTGTCACTATTTCCACTTACGTCTCTTTGATACTTGTCCCTGAGGAGGCGAAGCAGATTACGTTCCTTTCAGTAACAATTAATCAACAAATGCCTCCGCTGTTAAATTAGATGACGTGTTGAACAACCTCACCGTTTAGTCGAAGGCCCACCTTCTTGACGAGGGGCTGCACTTCGCTACATCAGTGAACTATCTAGGTGCCAAGCTTAACTGCAATTTTTCTTAATGACAACACAATAATGAAACATTACAAAACCGGCGAGATTACTGTTCTATACCTCATGTCTGCCCTCGTACTCTGTCCTCCGTGAGTTGATACTTCATTTTATCACTGCCTGTGTTCTACCACTCCTGATGAACTGCCCGCTAGTAATTTCTCCTGGTTTATTGGGTAAGCACTTCAGATAAGCCGCCAAGTCGTTAAAACATGTGTTCTGGTATAGCGGTGTTTCAACGTTGACATTTAGTGATATACTTGTGTCTAGTCATCTTAGTTCGTACAAGAGACTATCATCGAGGATTCTTAAAGAAGCAAGTCACCCGACCATAGCGTATTATCGAAACGTGTGTTGACTTCGACAACGACATAAAAATACATGTCTGTGTATGCGTGAACATGCTTTTATTCCTTGACACGTTTCTATCCAGCGCGACTTTTGCTAGACCCAGTAAAGTCGTCCGAGAATTAACTAGCCAATTCATGTTTTGATAGTCGTCGTTATCCTCGCATGAGACCTCAACACACGAATTAGTTGCCTTTTACCGGATGCATTTCATCTGGGTGGTCACCATACACTAAATAAGAATCGCTCGAAAATCGGAACCACACTACTCACTTTGTGTGCAGACAAAGGTCTATTTCTGACATGCACAAACTTCAAATACTCCATGAGGCCTTCTGTCACTTGGCGTCCTCCATCACCGACACAGCCTTGGTCTCAAATGGACAACATTGTAGTCGGTTTCAAAAGACGCGGCAGCACGCAAAACCATTTTGGACTGCTTGTCCTTATTCCGCTCACCTGCTTGTTTATGCGAACAGCTGCATGTTATTTGGAAAGCCTCAGAAACGAAAACATTGTAGACTCGACACGAACTGTCTAACTGATCGGTTGGATCAGCTGGACTGCCAACTATCACTGGCGTGTTTTCCGTTCACTGACACTGAACACCACTGGAGCCTCTTGCAACACGTCAGGCTAAATTCCGGCAGATCAATCTGTGGGTTAAGTTATCCTCCCTCAAAGGCTTGGATATCTGTGCGCTCCTTGGAATCGTTCTACCGCTGCCGAACTCTCCCAATAAATTCAACCCACAGCGAACTTCACCTCATTGTCAACCAACACTTGAAACTAAGCTTTCACGACGATCGGGAAGTCTAGTGGTCTCAAAGTGCCCTAGAGATGGAGGCTGCCACTCTCACTGGAAATACTCTCAGGCTGTTCCAACCCATTCGGGTCACCGGACACAGGAAGTCTGGTGACAGCGAATTCATCTGTGAGGTGGACGGGTCGAAAATCACGAACTTGCAGAGACGCATGGACAGGAGTTGTCCAGTTCCATTCTCGGTTCTGATGTTCTTCTCAGTTCAACGTCGCACCTAGCATAGCCGGTCGCATGTCATATATAGCGTTACCGGAAGCACCCATCGAAACTGAGATTTGTCTTAAGATCCGACAGCTTGGGCTCTATAAGGCTGCAAGCTCAGATGGACTTCGCCCAGAATTTTCCGAATATGTTGGCAGAGCAATTGTCAATCAGCCAACATCCCTGTGGCTGAATGATAGGGTACCTTCCTTGAGAATAGAGTCAGTAATTGTCCCAATCAAGTTAGGTGTTGTCCATCATGTGCCAAGCACAGAGGAAACAATCTGACATCGGTTGCCTCCAAGATACAAGGGTCCATCATGCTCCGGCAGGAGCAGGCTGGTTTTCGCCCAGCAAACGAACAATCGTTGCTTTCCTGGACAGCTGGACTGCAAACGACTCAGCAGACTAACCTGCTTTTTGCTGATGTCTGCTAAAGAATGGAGTTCCTGAAAAGTACGTCACTATACTTCAGGCACGATAGCTTCATAATTCAGGCAGGATGTGATCCTACGGCAGGCTTTCCGCACTCTTCCATTCCACCAGTGGTGTACGAAAACGGTGTGTTATACCTTCTTTTCTCTTCAGGGTTGCGATCGAGGACGTTCTGTTGGGGCTTTAGATGGGCTGCAGAGGTTTGGCATCAAGCGCCTTCAAGGTGATCGCACAACCAACTTATATTAAGCTGATAACATCGTCTTGGTTTGTGAAGACTTCCATGATATGCAAGGAATCCTTGACCGATTGATATTTGGAGCATACAGGCACGGAAAGTGCTCCTCCCTCTCCATATGTAACTTGCTGTTACAGGATTGGCAGACACCCCTACCTCAATCCATCATTGAAGGCATACAGCTCGGACACGCGAATCGTTTTGCCTACCTAAAGAGCTGCAGTTAGGACGATGGTAGTATTGGAGAGGAAGCATCTTTTCATGTCGCGAAAGCCCGGTTAGCTTGTACTGAATCGCGGCATTCGTGGCGTCTTTCAGACATTTAACTGTCATTAAAAGGAGAGTGTGTACGGTGTGTGTTCGCGAGATCTTGTTGTATGGATACGACTCCTGGCCGCTCCGTGTCACCTGCATGCATAAATTCTCTGTCTTTGACACTGGCTTCTTGCGTAGGCTCTCCCGAGTATAGTGGCAACACTGGGTGCACAATGATGATGCCTTATACCATGTCTTGGAAAAGACGAGTGTTCCTCTCCGTGAAGTTTTTCTGCTGCTCCGAATGAGATGGGTTGGTCAAGGCCTACGCGTACCAAACGAGTGCTTACCATACCGCGCCCTGTTTGCGCACTCAGAGCTGCACCGGTAGAGATAGCGTATAGGCCAGCCAACAACTTAGCAACAAAGCATGAAATCGCTGGCATCTTGCACAAACATAGCTGGCCCCGTACGTCTTCCCGGTTGAACACGCAGAGTTGGAGAAAGCTTGTGGCACGCAGCGTTCGTAGCAATAGCGCAAAAACGGTTGAAGTGGAAACAACGTACGTAACTTTACGCAAATTGCAGCCTTTAAACGCATTAACTCATAGAAAATAAAATGGAAAAAAGCAAAAGCGCGTGTGATAAAAGACAAAAAACACAGCTGTACTTTGTTTCTTCTCACTATTGGGTGGATTTCCAGGTCGTGCACAGCTTACTATATTTTAGTTCCTAATTCCATAGTTTTGTATGGCTCGATGTCTATTCCCATAGACTGATGTCTATATATATATATATATATGGTTGGCGACATCCGGTTTCGGATTTGCCTGTCACTGTAGTCAGCCACAAGACGCCTGCGCCTCCTGAGGGACTATGGGTGGTTTGCGCAGCACCACTTACAGCTCCAACCACACCCCACATCCAGTGTAAACCCGAAGGAATAAGCGGGAGGCATGTGGATTGGAGCCACGTTTCATCAACGAAGCCGGCCCACACTCCTACTTTGTTATCTTTCTCTTAAGTGATTGGTTGTTGCTTGATATCCCCGGTGTGGCTGCGCTTGATGTGCATGTTGACAAGGTGCCTACCTGTCTATTACTCACTACCTCTTCCATACTGGCTCTAGGAGACAGCTGGTCGTTGCTGGATGGGACGGGGCGCACGGTCGTTGTGGCCATGTTAGGCTCGAAGAGTGGTGCCATGCACTCAGTGTGGAGCGGACTACAGTCCAGCCACCGCCTTGTGTGCGCTTGATTCCCCAACTACAGCGTGCTTGTGTTTGCCTGTGAAGGAGTGTGGGCCGGCTCCAAAGATGAAACATGGTTCCCATCCGCATGCCTCCCGGTCTTATTCCTGCGGGTTTACACTGGATATGGGGTGTGTGGTTGGAGCTGTGCGTGGTGCAGCGGAAGCCACCCATAGTCGCTCCGTAGGCGCAGGCGTGCTATGGCTGTCGTATGGAGGCCGCAGTGAGAGGCAAATCCGGAACCAGATACCGCCAACGATATATAGGTGGCGTTGTCTTCCTCATTTATTGATCCACCTTTTACGTTTGCTTTAGTCAGCTTGCTTTTTTAGATAACTAAACGTTTGCTTGTTAGAGCTAGAAATTTTCCCGTTCCATGTGCATAGGCTACTTGTTAAGTTGACTTGAGCTAATTTCACGAGGTTGGCTCATATGCACGTATCAACAGATTCAATCAAGTGGTCAGTACTAAGCAGCGTACACATCGTACTTGTTGTTGGAGACGTACTCAAGTCACTTCAGGTTCATACACACGTTTGATATGAACTGTTAGCTCCTAGGAAGGAAAAGTGCACAACTGGTCTAATATTAAATATGTATTATTGTATACATATCCGATGTATGCTTTACTTTCATGGCCAATCTATGAAATTCTAATGCATTGGTAAACAAGCATGTATTCTACTAAACCAATATTTGATATTCTGCTTTCCTCTGCCCAAGCACAGCCACATCACGCCATCACCACTTCAAGTTGAACAAGCAGCTTTCAAAGTTTATGCGATGAAACATTGGCAGAGCACAAAGTCGGCCAGAAAAAACATAGTCTTTTAATAGCTACGCTTGTGTCGAAGCAACTCAAAAATTTCCGAATAGGATTTGTGTTGCAAAATTCTCCATTGTCACATCAACATGTAGAGTGGCGATAGACCCTAGCTATGCTGAAGCAGACCTTTCCCTCACGCCAACTGTAACGAAACGAACTGTTCCCTTTGCAGTTCCCGCAAAATCGGTCATATAGGACAATAATTCGACGCTTCGAAAGACGTTTACAACATCCATTCTGCTTAATGCATTGTTGATGAATTCTTCAAAATCCGGAAATTGATTTTGTTCTTTGTGGTAGAGAAGTATCGAAAGTTGCTTCAAATCTTCTAAAGTAGATGGAGTGAAGGACCGCCGTACGGATGTGGCACAGCAACAAGACAACTGTCCTGCATCACTTTGCTCATTCGTACTAGTCTTGATTGACTACCCTTGCCAGTCAACCAAGTGGGCTGGGGCTGAGTGCTTTCGACAAATGCTCCCATCAACCTAATTGTTTGGTCAAACTAAATCGGCGTAGTAGCATTTCATGCCACTGTTCTGTCATACGCACAGCTTGGCAAAACTGCCATCTAGTCCACGTCTATCTACTAAACGTGCACTTTCAAAGCAACCGTTGCGACTTATATGGTTGTACTATGGTTTTCTTGCGCAGCATTCTGTGATAGTGTTACTGTTTTATTGCAGCTGTTTGTTTTCGTAAGGTACCTATTAAACATCACACCATTAAAAGAGTTAGTTACCCACTGGTAACGTGCGAACACCCATTGCTTCCTGGACCCCTGATGTACATGCTGATGTTCGCTTGTCTAAGATGAGGCGAAGTAAATCACTGAAAGGACTGCTGGGGGTCATTTTATCTTGGAGCTTTCTGATTTCACATCCCTACCAGAAATATCGCGGTGGTATCAATGACCTAGTAACAAGTGCTCACTGTAACAAGTTACAACACGAAGCGTTAATTAGCACTTCCCTCTTATAACGCCTACTGGACTGTGCAACACGTGCGGTGATTCTAATTCAGATTCTAGTTAAGTGCAGTCAAGCTGAAGCGAAATTTTTAAACAGTTTGACATACATCAAGTAGTACACCTGAGTTCTCATTTGTCTTACTATTTCATTTTCGCACGTAAGTACCATTAAGTTGATCAGAAAGCACATAAATGCTAATTAATCCAAGTCGAATAACACGAATATGTCAAATTGGACGTTAGTCACGTGCCCCGTATACGTGTAACATCGACCGTATATCGAAACTAGAGGGGCAGGGAAGGTAGTTGGCACCTGCCCACCTTATACAGTTGATCTGGTGTGTTTGTTTCGGACTTACAGTACACTGTCAATGACACTGCATGAAAATAGTTGCAATATTTCACTTATAAACCAGCTCCAGGTACCTTTGATGGAAACGAGTAAATATAACGAAGACAATTTGCACCACTCGTTGGTGGATGTTCAATTAGACTGTTTTAGTCCTTTTAGGTATGGAATCAGTTGGTATATTTAAGGCACACAGAACCAACCCGTTCTTCATTACATGAAAGATGTAATTCTTTGGAGTTAGTATTCAGCACGCTCTGGACCAGATTAACAAATGGGCCGAAATGAACCCTGCAAAGTGTAACCTACTGACGGTGCGCAGCAGCTTCATCAACACATATCCTCTGGAACAACCCGTTTAGCAACAGGTGACTCTTGAACGAGACTTAGATTTCATGGTTCAAGGAACACTTGACAATTCGCTCTAATGCTCGAAAGCAGTGAATGTGGCGAACTTGAACTTGAGGCCTTTTAGGCCACCTCTCCGCACCTTTGAGCGACGGCTAGTACCATTTTTGATCAACACATATCTTCGTCCCGACGTTGCATATGCGGTTCAGGGCTGACGCCGATGGTTAAAACATTATATTCGTCCCTTGGATCAGCCCCTAAAAGAGCCACAAGGCAACACATAGACTATCCGGTCTCAGTTATGAATTGCGTCTTCGTTTACTCCATGTGTTCGCCTCAGAATACTGATGACTTCGCGGAGATTTCTCATACCGTTACTAACTGCGAGTGAGCATTCATGTGCATAACTTCTGACCCTCACAAACAATGTCGAGGCCACCAACTGAAACCAGTAACGGAACACTCCTGTTTAGATTGTAGGAAGTATTTTTCTTCTCTTAAAACCTGTTCCCCTTGGATTGCACTACCAACACATGTGGTGAACGCATCAGACATCGCGACATTTGAGAGACTTCCGGAATTTAATCTTAATGCTACACACTTCACAACAGTGTGATAAATTGCAATGTCTTTGCTACTGATGATCCAAGTTTCACTTTGGGACATTTTTGATTTTAATTTTTTGTGCATTTTCTACTCTGTCTTGTAAACTTATGCGTTTTGTCCCATCATACATTTGAACTATCGAACTTCTGTTTTTGACTGCCAGCCTTGTCCACCTTACGTGACAAAGTAATGGTGGTACTATGAATACCTGGTACCGGGTCTTATGGGAGTGAGTAGCAATGTTAATGAGCACAACTTCGTAGAAACATTGACAAAAAGTTAAAAAAGTACATTTCAATTGTTAGTAGTAGTATCATCCTTTAGGCTTTCAAACAAGATTTAAAAATTCCTTACTCACAGGATACAGTGCTCACAAACGTGAGATGTTATTGTAAATTTGAACGCGTTCTTTTACTGGAATACTGGCGAAACGCAAATCCACCAATTTAAACTGCTGACCAGATTTTGCTTCCAGTACAGGTGTTGGCTGGGTGCTCCAAACATTGACCGCTCTCCGTTCGAAGCACAGGTGATGGGAATTCGTTGCAGCTTGTATTGGTGCCTATGTGTGCAGCAGAGTAGTCCCGGTAGCAGCAGCAGCATACGTCTGGGAAATATGTGAAATTCAGTGAAATTGACAGGCTCAACTATGGGAGAGCGCCTATAGTCCAATTCGTCCTAAAGTAAACCCTATAAAATAGAGCTGGATAAACTAGTGGCGACATGTCGGGCCCGATGGATCTTCCGTGTCTCGTTCCGGTAAGCAGGACAGTATGCACACTATCTGTACTTTCGCAATCGTCTTATGATGGAAGCGAAGAGGTGCTTGGCAACCACTTTAGACCAAGTGCAGCAGCTGCCTTGGTGCACCCAAAGCGTGCGTGGCCCACTACAATAGAACATAAGGAAAAACCACCATAAAAATTTGAAAGAACATCACGCATGACTACTGCTCCCCCAAAACACTCTGTTAAAGTCAGCATTGTTATGACTATAATTATTATCATCCGACAGCCCGTACCGCGGTCTGCTGGTACCTTTCATCGCCGTTCGCGGCATAAGAAAGAAACCTGGTTAGCTGTGCCATTTCGTTGCCTGTCAGCAGCCAGAAGTACTGGAACTCGCTGAGATCTAGCTGAATTTTAAGCAAACTCACCAGGAAGCACAGTGGCTACTCATGCTTTCGGTGTGACAGACTGTCAGAAGTCCACAGTGGCGTGACGCTATACATTCAGTCTTGTGTGGGAGACTAGTAAGCACCTACTGAAGCGAAAATATCCCAAGTGGGCAGCTTTGATGCTCGATCCGCTGGGATGCGGTGCGCTGTTCGTGGGTGTGACCTGTCGCAGTCCACGATGTTGCTGTTTGGACTGGTTACCACATGTCCGAGATCTCATATGTTGTCCAACCTTCTTGCTCATAGATGATTTATTACTTACCTTGACTACGCTGCCCCAAAGTTTAACTACTTCCCGAGGATTGTAAAGTGGAGGCGTCGTTTACTGAGATTTGATACTGGGGCAGCACAACACATCTACCAGCCGACGCGCATTATGCCATACACAACACTGTGCCTGAAACTGATGTTGGCTTATTGCGAACAGCGTTTGATTACGTTCAGGGCCTGGGACCACTGGCATTCAGTGACCAGCTTAGAACTTATATTGCTTTACTCTCGTCTATTAGAATCATCCTACAATTAGTGGAAGATAGACTTCGATGGTTTTACTTGAGCTGCTAATCAAGTGAACCTCTCACTGCCGTAGGATTCAGCTGCTAGAGCTTGTTGGCCAGTTATGAAACGGTGTAAAACGGCTGTGCGCTTGATGTCTGTTCCTCGGTTAGCCAAAAGCTGTACCAAAGAAACCACATTGGTACGACAGGAGGTATTGTTAGTTGACTCAATATGAACAGCTCATACGGAATAAATTTCAATCTGGTTGAGCCCACGATTATGAGATATACAAAGGGCATCAAAATTGATGCAACAAAGCAGTTGTCAGCGAAGACGGTCCCTAAAATGACCTCTTCCTACGTAAGTGACGCGCAGTAGCTACTGGCGACATACCAGCGCTACTAACCCCCAAAATGGTGCATCTGGACTGGCGGTCCAATTCGCCTCTGTATTTGCGAATACTCTTGTGTCTGTGGCAATTTCCATTTGTGTCGTGGACTCTCCCGCCAAGTATATATATATATATATATATATATATATATATATATATATAATGCTTGAGTGACCAGTTTGTCAATAGAGATAAGGTTAGCATGTCCCCAGGGAGGCGACCGTCCTTTTCAACACCTCCTCACCTTACCAAAGCTGTTTTGTGTAGGTGGTCTACACGTCTGGCCTAGGGATGCAACACAGATTTTTAGGTAATGAAGCTGGCCAACATGCTCTAGTTCACAGTAACCCAACTGTAATCTTTCGCTTGGAATTAAATAAGGCTTATTAGCAGCACTTATTATATTCGCCTTATGCCAAAGGATCTTGGCTTCAGCGAACACAGCAGTTTAAATATCGGGTAGCGGAAACTTCCCACCCATCGTTTGTCAGCTAGTTTAGGGAATCTTTAAGATATAATCTGGGAAACGAATTTAGCTGGTTTTGCTGGTCGTTGACTCATCACTCTATGGTATATGTGGTGAATGGGATAGCAATTTATTGCTTTTCGCATGTCGAGAGAAGCACACTGTGTTAGGGAACAATTGGTAGAACCACGTAGACTCTACATACTCTACTGAAACAATAGCCGCGATAACTTCTCCTAGCTTTTCCTGTTCTTGTAGCTGAACTCACTAAACACACATAGCACCCCACGAATTGAGTCCCGCGCCAGGTTTTGTGAGTTTTATATCCAAGGCGCGTTTATTCAAGAATCAGCATTACCGAATGAGAAGACTGCTCACACTCAATACAATGCCTTAAGAACGTTAAGGAGAAAGTGTGAAGTACAAGATTCGTGAACTGTCAGCGTCTAGTACCAAGCGATTCCTGTGAAATGTTGCTCCCTGAGACGAAAACTTGGCAAACATCTCAAAGCAAAATTATGGTTGTCAGGTTCATCACAAAGTTGTCTTGTCTTCTAGGGGTTCTTCTTCCTTGGACTTCTATTTGTGAAACCTAAAGCGTCTATCGTAGTTACTGCGTGAACAAACGCACGAAACTTCTAAACAAATTAACACTGCCTACCTACTTTAGGTAGGTACTGCAGTGCGATCGTAACACTGGCCACTGCGTCGCAATGCATGCAGTTTTCTCTAGACCAATGCAGTAGCTGATCGTTGGTGTCTGCGTTTTTCGTTCGTTGCATTGAAGCCTTGCAGCTTGTACTTTGATATTTGTTAGTTGATTCTAATGAACAAATGTATACAACCTTGAATAGGTGCCATTTGGGAACGGAACACCACTAGACCTCAAGTATGGTGCAGCAACCAGCTTTATTGGTCATGTATTGAGAGACGAAAAAGCTGACTACTCCAAGCGCTGCCTATACAAAGAGTGTGATCACAGTTCCAAATATTGCGATTTGAAGGTGCATATCTACCAACTGGTGTAACGATGTGAAAAACTTGTGGGACCAGACTGAAATCTGATCACATTCTGAGCGTGCACCATTTCTGCCCCAGCTCACCGGTACAATACGGTACACGTCTATCATATTCCGCTGCGCTTAACAACCAATCTCAATGAAACCCTGCCATGTTATAAAGAAACCTTAACTATGGCCTCAGCTGTTTATATTCTTTGTGGCAGTGTTCGGACAAACTGATACATGCCACGGCCTTAGTTCAGCACCAGATTTGAATGTACCGGTGGCACTGAGAGTCATTTTGGGCATTAGAAATACATCCCGAGATTCCTGGAGGCTTACAAAATGTTGCTATTACATAGTAACCTACTGGAGACATTACATTCAAACAACGCATAACATGGGGTTCCACTGCCGAGTCACCGTAATACTGTTGCTTCAAACTGTCAACGCATACTCAATGAGTGTTAGACGCATAACAGGCGAACACATAGTTTAAAGGTTTGTGATATTTTCTAACTGGAGAAAAGGTATAAGTTAGTTTGTGTTAGAACCACATTTAATAGAGGATGCAACCTTGAGGAATTTCAGTAGTTTGCGTTTGCTTTTTTTACTGCAGTCCCAAGTAGACTTACAGAGCAACAGTCGAAGCAGCGTGGACTTTCACCGCATCTCCCACAGAATTGTGGGGTGTAGTTTGTTCGTAGTTTTAACTCTCCTAAAGATGGAATACCTTGAAGTACGAACTGCCCCGCCGCGAGCTCACCAGTGAACGCTTCATCGGGGTAATTTCTGATGAAAAAATTTACATACAGAGGAAATCACTCGTGGAGCACAATCTATGAGCAGCAGTACATAGGTGATTAAATTGGTGGCTTTACTAGTCATGTACAAATATTTGGACAGAATTTAGGACAATTTAGCACAATAAACTTGATCCGACCGTACCAACACATTCAGAATTTCGAAATAAGTAGTAGGGGAATTTGAAATGCATAGTTAAGGATTCAGCACATATAAGCTCAGTCAGATAGCCATTACACTTCCTGAAAAGTATTTTACAGCCGTCTGATCCATCCACGAATCTGCAGCAATGCCTATTGCGTCCGACCCATGTAGGGGTTGAATTCATAGCTCGACTGTTGCCAGTGTGTAGTTAAGAAGATTGGGCTACAGGGGACTCAAAAGACCGTGTTGGCTGCATTACTAGATGCGAAATAGCACTGTTTATATTGCCTTATGTTAATGTGCATTGTACTTTTGGCAAGTTCGTCGCTCGGTGATGACACTACCCTGTCCTCTGTATAGCAGTAACGTACAAGTCAGTAGAAAGTGAGCGGCTTTAGTTCGCATCTGGTAACTTCGTCGCGATGGTCGCTCTTGTTCACCGTAGCTTAGTGGACTTAACCACAGTCTGGTAATCGTCTGGTTGCTACTTCTACTCACACAGCAGCCAGAAGGAAAGCACACTGCGGACCTTTCCCGAAAATAGGAAATGACTGTACAATGCATTTTCGGGTGTGTGACAGCGTCTGATTGCGTTTCGTTGTGGTGAATTCCCACCTATAGTATTTAGAAATGCATTACACCATTGTTTTGTGCTTTCGGAAATCCCCGGTATTGTTAATTCCAACTGCTCAGCAACGGATCTACACCGAAATCTTTCCCATACGTGTCAGTGCCTAGAACCGCTCGGAAATAGAGAATAACGAGGACAGACTAAAGTAACGGCCGCACCCGGGGCCAACGGCATGCGTAGTTCTGAAGAGTAGTAATGGACGAATTAGCTTTGCAATACTTGTCTGGATGGCCATCTGAAAGCGCTTAGTGAGGTTGAATTTCATTCGCATTTAACATCTGAATTCACTTATTTGTAGCTCCTCGGTTAAATTAACATGACGGCACCTATTCTGTCCTGATCATCGTAAAAATACATTACTTGTGTGATTTCTCCGTCGAGTAAGGGGATAACGATCTTTCATTGATCAAAGAACCTGAAGCTTGACAGGTTCCATAGAATGGAAGAGTAGACTGATCGGTAAAGTTAACGCTAGCAAAATAAAACAAGTGTGGATGGACTCACTATGGAGTTCATCTGATCACACTGGTCGCCTGTGTTATGTTGACTTTGTTAAAAACGGCTGTGTCACGTAATGCAAGTGTGTTATCGCAACGCCCGGACGTGTTTGAATCTCGATACTATAGAGGGAAGAAAGAACGCTTGGTTAACACATAATGAGAAGAAATTGCCACAGCATTCCAACCTGTTATACTGTGTGGCCAGCTTTAGCTGATGGCTTCGCAGTGTAGTGATTGGTTTCTGTTTTTGGTGGCGTAAACCGTTACTGGGATACTTCAGATACTTACCCATCCACATCCCACTATTACTCAATCATCTGTAGTGGCCAGTGTAATCTAGCTTGGTAAGTGAGATAAAACAACCCCTTTATATTATAGCCGTCCTACCTGAAGGAATCTCTAGTGCACTAGTAAATGATTGTGTTGCAGCGGCAAAGTGGATATGGCCTTAATGAACAACTTGAGTATATCTGAGAAACAAGTGTGGTTAAACCGCCCGAATACCAAGCAGAATAGGTCGTGATCTTGGCTGGCTTTTCTCGATGGTTCCTCGACCTGACGCCAAAAGCCAGGATCGTCTTGCACATCCACCTCCAAGGGAATTCAGTGAAAGCGCATTATCAGGTGAGCTCCGTGCTAAACTTGCAAATGCATCTACGGTGTGTGATAAAAGACTTGCAGTTGGCAACTCACATGGAATTTTGACAGTTGATTTAATATACTGAGAGCATAGAATTGTATGGGGACTGTTTACTGTGACCGAGGTTCAAACCGAGATAGAGAAATACGATGGTAGTTTTTTAAACGGCAGTGCTTTACTTCCTCATTGGTAGTTTGCCACAGGCTTTTCCGGATTCGTTTCGTACGCAGCTGGCTTTTCAAAAACATTAACAGTAGTGGTCTGATTTGTTCGTACCTTGTGTCAGTTCAACGTTGGTAAGACTAACTGTTGCATCCACGTAAGTCTTCATCATCATGCATGTTGCTAAGCTGGTAGTTACCTTAGTTGACATCGACTGAGACGAAGTACTAAGTACATTAACATATACGACTTGACAAGGAACAGTGGATTCCTAAAAACAGAGAAACTTCGGTTAGTTGCAGTTCTGTGCAATCAGTGGGCTCTGGGTGTGTATGTGCGAGGTAAAATGAAGTCTACAGAATATTTTTCCTTCAATTGGTGTATTCTACTCCAAACTGTATCCGCTTCACAGGTGTACACCTTCCCCAAAGTCATCGCTGGCATTTGCGTACTGGCTGGAGACAGTGGATGATCATATATTAAGCCTTTTTGTTTGAGTGCACATAGGCTGCTTGGTTATTTTACTCGACTAAAACAAGTGTGGACACAAATGCACTTAAGTTCGCTTGCGGTTTCAATTTCACTGTTCGTTTGGAAGAATTTTTACCTACCTGTTTGTTATACAGGCCCAGTTAGCCGTAAGTAGCTTCTTTTTGGCGCCATCACCAGAGGTGCCACGCGTTTTAAACAAATGCAGACAAACTGGGAGGTCTGACCGAGTCCTCCTTTCATGGGGGCAAGCTAAATGTGACGCAATTTCGGTTACCATTCAGTTCAGGTGCATCGTAATTTAACCTTTTAATGTTTCGCTGGGTAACTGCTAAGTAATCGTGCACCCAGCGTCGGTACCGGAAAGTACATCAAACCAGCCTTGTTTCATGATTTAAGTTTAAAAATCCTGCAGTTTTCAAGTACACGTTCTAATTAGAATTGAGCTTTGACCTCCTGCTGCTGTGGAAAACATGCTTTTGATAATTTGATTGGTTGCTCATAAAAACATACATAACTCTTCCTGAAGGCCAAGAAAACTTGCTACTACTATATATTAGGCATTGACGCGTCCCACTTCTGCACCCCACAAACGGTTTAGCAATTGTTAGCAATATTAAGGAAGAGGCAGCTGAAGCGCTATTGGACCCCGGGACTGCTAGATTGTCTGCTGACGTGTTTTCACCCACACCGCTGAAACTCTATATCAAAGCATACTATTACTATTACGAACCGACGTTTTTGTTTGAAATCCACGTTGTAGATTATTGCACAAAGTTACACCTGCGTTTCTCGACCGTATTGTATGGGGTCCCAGCAAGTGCACTGACTGTGTGTCATTTTGAAATGAGTCGCGGTCCATTTACACGGCGGGTACACTACAAGTAAATCAAGGCGTCAGTAACGGCTGTGACAGCCGTTGCCAACAGCCATCGTGCTGCAACTTTGGTCCCACAGTTTTGGCCATCACTACCTGGAAAGTTCAAAAGGGCTCAAAATCGGCTTTGAAGTGCAGGGCGGCAAATTGGCAAAACTCAACATTTGCGTGTTTCATTTACGGCCTCAGTGATTGGATTAGACGAGATGCACTTCAGTGTGAACATAGCAGCCCAAGATGAGATTAAATGTTGCTCCACAATAACACAGCCAATGCTTAAGCTGAGCTTATTTCGAGTCCCAAACCGTTGTGACAAGCGTTGTTTGTAGCTCGGTGGCTCTTTGCGGTGAGAATGAATGAGTCAGCTGGTAGTTTCCGTGTTCGGTGTTCGGGTCACAGTTTTACTCTTCCTGGCTCCGAAGTGTGGTCCTTTCTTGGCCTAATACGCTATCAATTATTTCCATACAAATCACCCTTGTTTGTAAAGAAATGCCCACAACTGTTTTGCGCACCAAACGGATTGCCTGTTCCATGACCATCGTATGGCACACCGGCGACAACGAAATGAGTAAAGTTAGAACAACTCAGAAAATAGCTTCATTTGTTTGTTGATTAATTTCCGGATACCCTACTTGATGGTCACTCCATTTACCCGCTTATTCGTACCTCCTTGCGTCCCTATGTAGATCTTCGTTAACGAGGCATTTCCAAAGTCAACTGTTCTGTTCCACCCACTATCGCGTACAGATTATTGATGCTTAATCTCGTACGCCTAAGCAGCATCGCAACATGCAGTTAAGCGGACTGTTGATTGTCTTGGAACTGGTGTTGGGCTTCAGTTGCGATGCGCGCAACTCCATGTACGACAAGAAGGCGCTTTATGCATCCATAACGGTTACATTTTCCGTAACTCGAAAAAGAAAACAATTCCTTGTGATCTCCTCCTGACCTAAAAACTCGAGTAAATTGACGAAATTCAGGTAAGCATATATCATATCACTCTACAAACTTTCTTAACGAAGATACACATTGTTACATCCTGTTTCGCTTGATGTGAAACCGTGTTTCGCAACTGGCTCTTTAGTATGCGTCTTTCACGGCAAAGCACCACTGCAATAACAAGCGGCTGGATTGAAAACAACGCGGTAAATGCTTGATTTTGTTTCCAAGACCCAGTCGGATGTTTGATTAACTATGTTGACATCACCAATGGCGATGCTCACAAAACGTTAAAATATTTGCCTCGTGTTCTTTTCAAATGAGTCGGGTTGAGGGCGACTGGTCCTTCAAGTGTTGAGCATTTCTCCCATGTAGGGAACGTAAGCGATCCCCTCCGATATAAGCCGCGCTTGATAGTCACTTGCTAGAGGCTTTGAGACTGACAACATCATTCGCTCAATGGGAATGACTAGACACACTTAAACAACCTAGCAGTGTGTGGAAGAATAATATCCGACAGCTAAACGGGCTACAGCATAAGGACAAGTCAGGTGCCGTGGAGTGGAGACAGCCAAGCGGAAAGGAAGAAATTCGATACATTTTGAAGGCAGTTGTGAACATTTATGCACAATCGCTTTCTTAAGCAAACGTGTCACATGATAACAACATGAGGCTATATAAGGCGATGGTTACGATCTGTAGATTGGGACATTCATCAGCAAAACTTTGGACGTGTTCGTCTTGAGTTGAAAACGGAAGTAGCGCAGCTGGCTGCTTGCAGCACCCGCTGCGCGAATGAACTGAAACACGCGATCGCAGTAGTATCTTTCGGTCAACTCTGGTTCCTGAAGTATACGTCTGGTAGGGAATACTGAGTGGTTAGTGACTGCAATGTCACACATTACGACCGGTTACACGCTGGTTTACCCCTGTAATGTTGGAATCGCTGATCCGTGGAGAATAGAATCAGAGTCATATAGATTTCAGGCTGACCTATATACACCTTCACCGTCGTGGACAAAGCTTGTCACCATATAGTGCCACCTGCACTGCAAATCCAGTTGGGTGTGAGTTACTTGGTCTAGTTTCACTGGTGGCAGCAGTTAAAGATTTCATTCAGTTCGTTAATGCTGATGGTTCAGTATCAGGCTTAAGTAGAACAAGAAGGCTGGTATTATGAGGACTCAGCTGCATCTCATCAAAGTTATGATTGACCAAATGGTTCACAAAACATAGTTCATTCCATGCATATTTCACCCAGATTATGTTCATTACTGCCAACGAAATGCGCTGCACAGCCGGAGACTCGACTGCTTACATTTCCACACTGATGCAATGCGCACCGTGCGCTTGGGACAATGGGACAGTCATAAAGTGGCGCGGATGGTGTTAAAAACGATGATCCTTAGGAATCTCTTAAGCATATGAACGATAAACCTTGGCTCTAAATTCATGAGAAGAATACTGATCTCTGAAAGCTAATACTTCAATGGGCATCAGGAGAACGATTAATTGTGCACGCAGAACAACTAGTAATGTTTGGAGGAGCCATTCTGAGGCGCACTTTGTGTGAACTGAGTGAGGCGCTCATTTTTAATGTGGACAGCGGTACGCCTCGAAGGGAACCATGGTCAAGTTTATCATTAGGGCTGTAGCGCATGTAGGAGGCGGACATCAACGGTTTTCCATCAGCTTTAATTACTTCTGTGTTCGCCCTCACTTAGTTGACGCTTGCCTACAGGAGGAAAAATTTACAAGCTTTCTCGGCCTATCCAACCTAACTTATTCGCCGGGTAGAATATATGCAGTCAGTTTACGATCACCTCGCAGTGCGCTGCATCCGTGGACCAATTTAACAGTGCAGGTGTAACTCCTCTTGTTCTCCTCAAAAAGCCACCGGCTTGTAAGCATCGAGTAAATTGTAAGAAAGACGCGAGAGGGCATTAGAAATTCTGGATTTCTATTCCAGGTGCATAAATATTTCAACTGAAATTACCATGGTACCGTGTTCTGCCAACTTGCACCAAGCAGCAGACAAACAGTTAAAATAGACCAGCGTTGATGAATTTGTTAGATAATTTAATGCAACAATGCATTGGTACATTGTATTGTAGAGGGCAAAATATATATCCTTTGTCAGGAACAAGAGCATAAAGTCCAACAGACTCACGACGTTTGAGACAAGTGTCACTATCCCCAAGGAAGCTTTAGGGTGACAGTCATCTGTTTTGCACACATGGGTTCGGATGACTGATTAATTGCCACAGCCTCCGCGAGCTTGAAGAATCAACGTTTTCATTACCGTAGATAACCGTAAACATCAAATCAAATTGAAGCCCCATTCCAAGTAGATGTCTGGCTATGGATGAGGCCGACAATTTTTGATCCTGACTCCTGTCCTTGCGATCGTTTGACCACAATAGTAGCAGCCCATTTCGGAATGTGCTCACCGATCCGCTTGCGCAGACACCGGTCGGTGTTGCCGATGTAACTGCTTCCACCGTTACAGAAAAATTATAAATGCAAGATGTTGCGGTAAAGGACGATTGTGTAAGCTTACCCGGATGTATCGGTAACTTAGTGGTTGCCCATATTGGGCACAGTTTTGCAGCACTGAATGTACGTCAAATTGCTGTGGCAACACATCGCTCGCTTTGCGTAGCCACATCATGCCCTTTGAATGGCAATTGGAGATAGACGGGCATTTTAAACACTGTATGGGGCTTTTGTTTTTTCCTTTCTGTCGTGCGACTGTGCAATTTAGTAAACGCTGTCGGGTAGCCATTTGCTTCTAGAGTATGTGTGATAAATCGTAATTCAGGTTCGACACATTCAGAACCGTAAATTCGCCGTCAAGCTTATTACAGATCACGACATCTCGCCTAACTTCAAAGCATTTCGAATGGTCTTTCCTAACAAAACAACTAGTCAAGTCAAGGTAAGCTTTATGTATCCGAACTGGCGCATTTTCAATACTTAACAGTATCAACTGCGGATGAAGCATATTGACATCATAAAAATTGCAAGATTTTGTAAATGGATAAATAAGAGGGAAGTATGCACTCATGTCACTCTAATAAAAGATCCACATTCTTGGACACCAAACGCAAATTGATAAACAGAATTCTTCAGCCATGTTCATCGGTGAGAATAGAGTTTTATGATGTTTTTCAGAATTGGTTATAACTAGACTAAGTTGGTGGCGAAAAATAACACATTGCGGTTAATGCGTGGTATCTTGATTTAGTATTCAACATGTGGAGAGTAAGACGGTTCCTGGGTTCAACGGTTCCCCTAGCTTCGCAATTGGTATGCAAACGTTTTGACACCACACGAGATGACTTACTCATTGCAACACTCTTGAGACGAAGCGGAAAAGAGGAGATATAACTGTTCAGATCATTCCACCTAAATGGATATCCACAAAGCTTTATCTGGCGATGTCCAAATCACAAAGTTGCGACCTCTCGGCCTGCTCAACCGACAACAAAGAGAATCGTTCTACTTTACGAAAAGAACATCTCCGAGACGACGGCAAGATTATTCAAACAGCACGGTCTTACAGTGGCTCACAAACCAACCACCACATTGAGTAGAACCCTGTTGAAACCCAAAGCTAGACTTGAAACCCACGGAAGACGCAATGTTGTATACAAGATAGGGTGTCAATATTACCATAAGAACTATTTGGGTCAGACAGGAAGACACGATTCTACAAGAATACAAGAGCATAAGAGAGCTTTTAAGAACCACTACACTCTCACTGGTTTCAGTATAGACAGACGAAGAAGCACGTCGCTTCGATTGGAACAACACAAATGTTCTAGCACAGGAAGAGACACAAAAAGAAAGAGAGTTCCTCGAGTCATGGTACTCGACGAAACACCCTATAAATATGAACCTCGAGCTTGACCCAGTTTACGAAACGCTAAGACGGAGAGAATTAAAACAATTTAAAAACCGTCTTAAGCAGATAAACGAGCCGTCAACAATACAGCCGCAACAGCCGGAGCAAAACCACCCCACGGATCGCCCGCGCTTATCAGAGAACTTGGGCAGGTGCATAGTCACGGGGCACAGATTGAGGTCAATGCAAAATCACTTGCTACACAACCACCAACCGACGACCAAGTCAGCGGATTACGTTTGAATCAGCAGCGCACTGAGGAAGTCACCTCCTGAAACCTTTGCATGCCAATGGCGAAGGTCGGCGAACTGTTGAACCCAGGAACGATCGACCCGCGCTCCCGTGCATTAAGTCATTGCAGAGTAAGACGGTCTTGGTGATCTTGGTAGCACTTCGTACAAAACAGATGTCAAATTATTCCTTCAACACTTATATGTTAGCGGTATATAAAATAAAAATGATGTGCAGTGATGCTGCAGCAGACCAGAGCAGTGCCGGAACTTATGTATGGAAATACCGTCTGCCCATACGCGCGTTACAATTAAATTGATAGACTTTCGAATTGCAGTCACTCAAATGCAAGATCGCATGACTGGGCCAATGAGCACTTAATAGAAGTGTGAGTTGCATAAGCGCATCGAGGGCAAAAACATAGCAAAATAAGTGAACACAAATGAAAAGGCGACGGCTAATCTAAAGGCTTCGTGTTCGTGACATTTAGAGGGACCTTCATCAACCAATTTAACACACTCATCGAAAACGGATCAGGAGCTGCTATCCTTAGCTCGCATAAAAAAGGTAATTTTTATAATGAAAAATAGAATCATTCTGACCTGAGTGCTCCATTTTGATGTTACTACGGAACTATTCGAAGCGTACAAAAGTGCGACGTGAAGTTTCTCCTCTAAACAGCTTATGTACGGTCGTACATTACGCAAGAAGAAACCACCACTCCGAGAAAATTTAACGATAAGCCTCTAGAGTGCATCATCGTTATATGTCTTCCCCATACAAATCACCTCCTAGTCACATTTTATCCAGGTCTTCTTCTTCGGAGTTGATGTGCTGAAATGAAAGATGTCATCGCTCTAACACCAATCGTTTGATAAAGAAAACAGTTGCATAGTCATCTGAAATGCAAGGGTGAGCGTAGCCGAACAGTTGTCTCGATATTTTGAACCACGTCTTGACGTGATGCAAGTACTCTCAACGTCAATGTACAAAGTATCCATTCGTGTTTGCGGAGACCATACTCCTGCTTCACACTCAGTGCGAAAAACAAATCTAACTGCGGTATCTCCTAAACGAATGTAAGTGAGTGCTGCCGAGATATTTAGAAAGATAAGATATCGCATTTCTGTATCAATGCCATTCTCTTCAACACCGGTCATCCAAAACGAACCTTCAGATAACTTGTTCAAGCTGGAGTAATTCTAGCGATAACGAGTAAGGCGCTAACACCGCCCACCATATGTTAAAAATATGTTAAGCGTCTGCATCATCGCAGTCTGCTTTACAGGTTTCAGGGTCTTGGGATTAGCGACCCTGTCCTGGATTGGATAAGTAACCCCCTTCAATCCTACCTAAATCAGATGGCTCGTAAAATCTCCTCTGACCAAATAGAAGTGTTGGTTGGTGCCACACGGGGCCCAACAATGGGGCATGTATAATCATGGTTTCTGTAAACGAGCCTGAGAGTTGATCACTGTGTTGGTACAGGATTTTGTTTTCTCAAGACAGACAAGAAAGGGAGCGAAATATGTAAATGAACACTCGGGCCTCTTGTGAATTGGTTTGGGTGATTAGACACTTCCACAATTTGACAAATATCCAGTGCTTACATGATACTGCATGTCGAGTAAACCATCCAGGTCTGGAGAGCGTCACAAAACATGGGTTCGTTGCGCTTGGTCGTTCACAGTGAACAGCGGTTAAAACACTGGGTACTTGCATTATCTCCCATATCAATCTATACTGAAGGCAGCTGGAGTGTACAGCAAAATTATCGACATTTTCGGGATGAGGTATTTAAGGTAGTTGGATCCTCTTTAGTCACAAATATTGCTGGTTGTCCAAGACGTCAGCCTGGATATCCATTAGCTTGTCAAGCACTTAATGTAACAGATTAGTAAACCACCGGAATGTGTCATCACTTCGAATGTGCAAATCCTGATACCCTCATCCAGGACCAATAATCTAATCTCCTACACTGTCCATATTCAAGTGAAGACTTGTAGATGTACTGGTTCACCCATGTTGCCTATTTTCGAATGAGTTCATTAGACCACTTCACATATGAACGGTAAGTCCAGGTCACTGATAGGTCTCTTATAGAGGGCGTTCAGGCGGTTCGACCCCTCCATCTTCACTCAATTGCTCAACACATGTGAGGCCCATGTAGAGTGCGCGATGCAGGTCTGGCAACACTGACTTAAACGCAATATGATTGTACTGGAGACCCACAGCGAAGGACAAGTGAAAACATGAAGGGAATTGCTCCAGAAGCTATGCCATTTGCGACTGAAAGTCCCGGGAGTTTACCGCGGAAGTTATCGCTCTCTAAGTGGCGATCTCATTCTGGCGCAGCAGATCTTGAAAAACCCCGGTCACGCTTGCCGCCACCTGAAACTTAACCACGACACAAAATCGAGGGGTTATTGGTTGAAACCGCTCACCCAGTACAGTCAACCAGCAAACCACCGGAATTAATTAAGTAATTGATTACTTTTCTCTTTTAATGTGTGCCGTGGAACGCTCTTGCTAGCTTTCAACTTTGCGCCCACGCTACTCACCTTTTAAAAACAACTCGGCGAGGCAGTACAGCACCTGCACTGCTTGATTTACATTCTGTTTCTCCGGTGACGACAAGGAGCAGACAGACATTGGGCTCACCAAGCCCAATGTAATCGGTGTAGACAGATATTATGATGTGAGCACCGTTAGTGTTACTTCTTTTGAACTTATGTAACTAACATGGACCACTCCGCGAGACCTGTTACGCTTTGGATTTTTATCCTTATTGTACCATTGTTCCGTAGGTGATGTGCCTCTGATGCACCTATTTTCCCTTTGCTTTTCAACTACCAGACTTTTGTGTATTAGCTGTGTAGCCATATTAAAGCATCTTTACATTAATCCAGTGTTGTAGTGCGCAAATTGCTGACGTTATATTGTAGTTCTGTGCGAATTACTCCGAGTAATTTTTCGTCCAAGGTGCTGTGGTTTGAGAAACGGTTGACAAGCAAGTCGTGGTTTACTCCTGCGAGGTCGAGCTATGATATGTGACTTGTAAGCCAAAAAGATTCTCGTTTGTAGTGTTACTGATTCCCCTCAGCAACACACAAGCAAAGCAGTCTGACCATCGAACCAAGAATCACCAGACGGCCGTGTCGTCTCATTGGCGCATTTCAAGAACCGAACCCATAACCGTTAACAGATTGCGCCAACTAGGCAGCACCTTAAGACACTGATCCATGAGGGAAGACGATAAGACATCATAACTTGCAATCTAACTTGCATTTAGCAAGACCTATACCCCACTGTCAAAAATATTACTACTCTTGCAAGGGACAGTGGCTAGACTCTGCCGGGCCAAAGTTCCACTAATTACGGCTATGTACGCATAGTCCGAGTAAGTGTAGGTTGGTTCCCACTTGAAGTTGGTCAAATAGCGCACATATGCTTTAGACCACATTTTTAGTACGCCGCCCAGTGGTGTAACGTCCAAAGAATTGTTTTACTATATCGTCGTTTGAATGTAGCACACCGACATGCCAAAATCCTGGAACCAACACATTGGCTTCTTTCCAGGGTCATTCGAGCGGTGTGACTTACTATCTATCTGCAGCAACTAACCCCTAGTGGAGTCCAATATAAAGTTTGCCTCCCAGTTTATTGTAGCCGCGGTAGAAGCAGGATGATGTGGAAGGTGAGCGAGAATGCATAAGTTTGTTCTCACTCCCAAACCGAATTCGAACAATGGCGATTAGAGCCTTTACATTCGCGACAACCACAAGGACCCTAGCAAGGCTAGACGTCAGACGTTTGAATCTCATCAAAACACCAGCTTGATAGGCAAAGAATACAGCTAGAACCTCGCCGGAGCCTATTAGTACCTCGAATGCATTATCTGTGATACACTCTCCGAAAATACGTTATTTCGTAACGGATTGATTAATATTATTTAGAGAAACTTTTAAATGGCACATCGGCCCATACGCGTTTTGTACTCCTGCTGCTGTTCCTCTGCCGACATAATGTTCGCCAGCTATTTCCAGCACATCATGACGATTTAGCGGTCATCAGCTTCTTGTCTACATCCTTAAAACAGCACCAAACCTGTGCTACATGGCTTGTTAAGCTTTAGTTTATCAATTCTCAGTAGATGATTGTTCAAGTTATTCTTTCAATGCTTATCTAGGATAAGTATTGACCCTAAGCACTTTGTATTCCCCAGGAGGTTATGCCCTTGAAACGGTGTGTTCGTTGGTGGAATATGGTTGTCTTCAGCCTGTTGTAAACACTGTGGAGCCACGAAGTCTAGTTTGAAAGTGCAAAAATCGATGAAGGCGTTATGAGGTAATGCAATAAATTAATATAAATAAATAAACGATCTATTCCACCTCAACAGCGGGAGGCGCAATCCAACTGCGTGGTGGGATCAATTTGTACAGCGAGATCGTACCGAACAGCCGATGGTTTGGGTTTTTAGGTCGGTTTCCAGACCAATTGTTTGGGGTGCTTGCTACATTGAATGTGTTAGAAACATTGAAAGGATCAATAAAAATAAACTTAAATACAGCCAAATGCTCTAATGGAGTAGAATGTCCATTCGTAGACCATACAGTTTTTGAAGTGATCAGGCTAAATTGCCAAACGCCATTGAAAGCTATACAAATGCTACAGTTAACGGTGGACCTAAGTTTGGTTATTAGTCCCCAAAATAATGAAAAATTCCGTGCTCATTCGAACATTTCAGCCACAATTTTCATTTAGACCAAAGTGAAGCTACACTTTAATCTTCATTTGGCCAAATATGCTGTTCTTTGAAAGGTCACAAACTTAGACACTTTGGGTTACGGCGAAGACTCTAATGCAAAAAAGTTAGTATCATTCGAGAAGAAAACATGGTTAAGATCAACGTGATTTAACTATTGGAAGGATATGGGCTAAGAAAGCACAAGGACAAAATCAGATGTGGTGCTGCACACAGTT
>OX104069.1:53408517-53432711 GCA_944474145.2 Dicrocoelium dendriticum | reverse complement strand
ACGCTGCATTCGATTTACTAACCGTGTGCTTGCATGCTATGTCTCTTTATTTCAGATGATGAGTTTTCAATTTTGTACTAATGCTTCTCTTTCTCAACTAAACGTCCACCTGTACACTCTTCTATAAACCTGCATAACTCGCCTAAGCCAATTGTAGCTAATTTCGATAACATTTCCGTGTTTGTGTCGTTTCCGTAAAATATAATTTCTGAACCCCTGAACTTATTTCGGATCCTTTGTTAAAAGCTTATTTCATATGCTCATAAATTTAAGGTTTTTGTCACATTTCCTTGTGCATTACTCGGTTTATTTTCTTTGTTAGCTTTATCTCAAGTGATTGGCTGTTGCTTGATTTCCCCGGTGTGGCTGCGCTTGATGTGCATGTTGACAAGGTGCCTACCTGCCTATTACCCACTACCTGGTCCATACTGGCTCTAGGAGACAGTTGGTCGTTGCTGGAGGAGACGGGGTGCACGGTTCTTGTGGCCGTGTTACGATCAAAGAGTGGTTCCATGCACTCAGTGTGGAGCGGACTACGGTCCAACCACCGCCTTGTGTGCGGTTGATTCCCCAACTACAGCGTGCTTGTGTTTGCCTGTGAAGGATTGTGGACCGGCTCCGTTGATGAAACGTGGCTCTCATCCACATGTCTCTCGGTCTTATTGCTTCGGGTTTACACTGGATATGGGGTGTGTGGTTGGAGCTGTGGGTGGTGCAGCGCAAGCCATCCATGGTCCCTCTGTAGGCGCAAGCGTCCTGTGGCTGGCCACAGTGACAGGCAGCTCCAAAACCGGATGCAGCTAACCATATATGTCTCATCTGGTTGATAGTGGGAGTGAAGTCGTCCCAATCCGCGTCTTTCGAATACTATACAAGGTTCCGACACTGCAATCGGAAGGCCTGCACCTCCGCACCATGGCTACAACCATGAAGATCAGGATTCGGTTGTATCAACCGATGTTGTGCTCACAAAAGAAACAGATCGAAGCTCTTTAGCTACCCTGGCCAGATAAAATGAATGATTCGGAGGCCAGGAGCAACCATTTGACTACATGTTTGTACTAGTTTGCGCTAATCGTTTACCTTTATTGCTGATTTATGCCGCCGGTTGGCGCGTGATGTAATTCCATTTGAACTGACCGAAACCACTGTTACTCCCATTGCTGTTGTACCCATATGATTGTAAAGGTCTGAAGATGAATTCATCGAAAACAATTGTTTGCCTTCGGTCACTTGTTCTTGATGATTAAATGGGAATTTTTCAGTTACTGAAACCAAGGCTGTGGTGTTACAGATTTTAACAGCCAAATACTTATTCGCAGGCAGCTCTCCGGCCAAAAGCTGTAGCCTGCGTGTTGCTGTGTGTGCAATTAATTCTGTTCATTGTAGCACAGTGAATACAGTGGCGTTTGGAATGCCGTACTCCCATGGCTTGCGTACAATCCTTTCATGTACACTATCCGGTGGACCTCGGTAGTGTGTGGCCAAAAATATTTGCAGTACCAACTTCAGCTTCGGTCTCAATTTGCTTATCGCCTTTGTTGTTACCACACTGGTCATGGAAGTACCTGTAATGAATTTACATTTATTTGGTACAATCATCTTCATTTAAAATACCACCCCGTCACATGCCGCCCGGGACGGAATATTGATTTGGCCTCAATGTCAGTATCTGGAAATATTCCTTCATCAACTGTTAAGAGTATTTGCACCCATGTATTTACTTGGCAATTTGCAAAAGCATGAACTGGTCTTATGTAATTAATTTTGCTTTACCTTCAACCAAACCATAATAAGTAAGGAGTTAACGAAATCGGTGACATCAGCCTCATATGCAGAAAGTAATCCTAGGGCGGTGAACTACCACCTCCTGATTTCAATGAACTACGATCAACGAGCAAACTGATATAGCCGCCAACTAGCGACGCTGCGTTTCAGGCCCGTATTCAATTGTTAAGCGATAACATTACCTGAAATGTTCTAATTCACTGGGCAATCACTAATGATTTGTCACTACTGGCCGATCATAGGTGATAAGTTGGTTGTTTACAAGATTCTATGCAGTTGATTTTGTCAACAATTTTGCTTCGTGACTGGGCACTGATCCAACCCTTGCACTTACCATTATCCCTCGTGAAATCTGTTACCACTTTAGGGGTAAATACCCCAGGATGTGAACCACCGGGTTAGGCTAGCCGTTGTATCCCGTGAATCGGCACCCGCAACAACGTTACTAAGCAGGTAGTTGCCTTAAGTGGCATCGACCAAGACGAAGTACCAAGTGCATTAACATATCCGACTTGACAACGAACAGCGGATGCCTAAAAACAGCGAAAGTTCGGTTACTTGCAGGTGCATGGAAACATTGGGATCTGGGTGTGTATGTGCGAGGCGAAACGAAGTCAACAAGATATTTTTCCCTCACTAGGTGCGTTCTATCCCAAACTGCATCCGCTTCGCTGGTGTACACCTTCTCCAAAATTACCGCTGGCTATTCCTACTGGCTGGAGACTGCGGATGATCAAATATTAAGCCTTTTTGTTTGCGTACGCACACGATGTTTGGTTGTTTTACTCGGCCAAAAAACAAGTGTGGACACACGTGCACTTAAGTTCGCTTGCGGTTTCAATTTCACTGTTCATTTGGACAAATTTCTACCTACCCGTTTGTTATACTGGCCCAGTTCGCCGTAAGTAGCTTCTTACTGGCGCCATCACCAGAGGTGCCATGCGTTCTAAACAATTGCAGGCAAAGTGGGAGGTCTGACGGAATCCTCATTTCATAGTGGTAAGTTAAATGTGATGCGATTGTAGTTACCGTTCAGTGCAGATGCACCTTACTTATCACTTCCAACGTCCCTTTGAGTTTTCTGCTAGCTAATCGCACACCCAAGGTCGATACAGTAAAGTACAGCAACCAAGCGTGCTGCCGTGGAATACACACACTTTTGACAATCTGATTGATTGCTGAGACAGTGCGCTCCTTCAAACGGGCATAACTCATCCTGCAGGCAAAGAACAGCTCGCGGCTGCTAGATGTTAGGCGTTGCCGCGTGCCACTTCTGCACCCCAGGACCGGTTTAACATTTGTAACCAATATTAAGAATCTGGGACTTGGGGGGGGGGGGTTGCCGGAGGATGTATTCTCATACACATCATTAAACTTCACGAGCAAAGCATGTTATTACTGTTACGGATTCGGTGTCTTTCTTGCTTGAAGATTACTGATTGTTGTAGATTACTGCGCAAAGCTTCACTTGCGTTTCTCGATTGCATTGAATAGGGTCCCAGTAAGTGAACTGATTGGGCGCCACTTTTCAATGAGTCGCGTTTAATCTACACGGTGAGTGCACTAAAACCAAGTCAAAGAGTCAGTAATGTTTGTGATGGACGTTGCCAGAAGTGCTCGTGCTACGCATCTGGTTCCACAGTTTGGTCATTACTGCATATGGAGTGCAAGCAAAAGGGCCCAAAACCGGCATTGAAGTGCACTGTGGTAAGCTGACAACGCTCAACGGTCGCGTGCTTCAAATACGGTCTGAGTACTTGGATTAGAGGAGGTTCACTTCATTGTGAATAACAATCCAGATTAAAGTTATCTGTTGCGCCCCAATAACCCAGTCGATGCTTAAACTGGGCTCACGTCGAATATCTAATCTCTGTGACGAGCGTTACTTGCAGTTCGACAGCTCGGTGGGGAATAAATGGGATGAGGTGGGAATAAACGCGTCAGCTGGTAGTTTCCGCGTTCTCAATCGGGGCCACTCTTTTATCATTTCTGTCTCTGAATTATGGTCCCTTCTTGACCGAATACATTATCTAGTATTTCCATAAAAATTACGCTCGTTTGGAAACGGATACCCTCAGCTGTTTTGTGCACCAAACCAATCGCCTGTTCCGTAACCAATGTTTGGCACACGAGCAATAAATAATTGGCCAATTTGACGAGTTTCCCCGAAGTAAGCAAAGTTAGAAAAACTCAAAAAATCGGTGGACTTATTTGCTGATTAATTTTAGAATGGTTGGTTGGCGGCATCCGGTTCCGGATTTGCCTGTCACTGTGGCCTCCATAGGATAGCCACAGGACGCCTGCGTCTACAGAGAGACCATGGGTGGCTTGCGCTGCACCACACACAGCTCCATTCACACACCCCATATCCAGTGTAAACCCGAAGGAATAAGACCGGGAGATATGTGGATGGGAGCCAAATTATATCAACGGAGCCGGCTAACACTCCTTCACAGACAAACAAAAGCACGCGGTATTTGGGGAATCAAGCGCACACAAGGCAGTGGCTGGCCGTAGTCCGCTCCACACTGAGTGCATGGAACCATTCTTCGAGCCTAACAAGTCTTGGAGGACGGTGCACCTCGTCCCCCCCCAGCAACGTTTCACAGTCGCCTTGAGACAGTAATCGAGGTGGAGGTTACTGGCCAGGTAGGCACCTTATCAACATTCACATCAAGTGCAGCCACACCGGGGATATCAAGCAACAGCTAACCCCTGAAATGCAAAAGACATCACACAGTCACACACGCGTACAGACCATTTGCAAAGATAATGTAGCACACATGCCACATCAACCACTTTATCGGCCTGAGTTAGCAAATCGAATGGAAGTAAACGCAGCGTACATACGAACGCCGTACTGGTGCTGGTTAGATAATTGGCTGACTGGACATATTTTTGGATGCTAGCCTAGCGTGGCAAAGCTGGCGATTTATCAGGCCCGCTTGGCTCAGGTATTCGCGACCGCATATGTTGTGGCACCATGCGCTCGGCGTCAATGGGCTGGAATCCATCGGCGCTTGTCGCTTCTGTACACGGCGTTTCTACTCCGCGTGCAATACTGCATCTGCGCAACCGCACTCTTGATGAACTCTAGCCAATCGCGCCGATCAACTGCCTTGAATTCCAAGCACCTGAAATCAACAGTAGTACGTGATAAACTCACCTTGATCATGTCCTGTTGACGTACTTTCGGTTTTCCTACATGCTTCTTTCCTGCACTAATTTGGCAGTACAATAGCCGTTTGGACATCTCCGTGGAATTCATTCGGTTGATATGCCACAGCCACTTCAGGTACCATAGCAGAAGTACGCAGTCCACTGCGTTCATGCCACTGCGGCGCAGCATTCCATGTTTGAAACAGTTGCATCAACTGATTCGCAGAATCCGTCTCACAGACTGTCGATGAAGTCGCTCCAGATATCTAACCTCCACGTTTCGTTGCCGTATAGAAGAATGGACAGCACCATCGACTTGAATATCACCAGCTTCGTTCCAACCGTAAACTGTTGTTCTACACACATTCCTTCAGATTGCCAAAACAGTAGCCGCCTTCGATACGCTGACACCCCGCTCAGTCGTTAGCTGCGATTCGGTTGATTTCACGTTCCCGAGGTAGCAAAAGTTTGATGCTCTTTCCAACACCTGGATTAGGGGTAGACCCACGGACTCCAATCTTGGTGAAGGCCTGAAAAGACAAATGGTCTTACTTGTGTTGATGGTTAATCCGTATGTGGCCGCTGTCGAAGGGAGAGCCGAAGTCATGTGTTGCAGCTCATCCGCATTGCGCGCAAACAACGCACAGTCGTCAGCAAACAGCAACGTAGGGATGGTTGTCACACACAGAATAGTTCTCGCCTCGAAATGACAAATGTTTAGCAACCCACCACCAATATTGTACTCAACACGAACACCGTAATCACAAACAGTATCGTTGGTAAAAGATCTCATTGCATGAAGGGAAATATTAAAGAAGGCAAGACTACAACATCATTACTTCACGTCAGATACAACATCAAAGTAATCCGAGGTTCATCCACACAGTTGAACCCTCGCCCGTGTACCAATGTGCAGACACAATCGACCAAACTTACAAGATTACTCGAACAACTAAACGTACCCAGCATCAGCCACAGTGCCTCGCGGTTCATCGTGTCGAATGACTTAGTGAAGTCAACAGAGAGTAAAATGTCTGGTGTCGCTCTCGGCATTTCTCCTGCAGTTGGAGTGTCAGTGACGAATTTACCACTTCTGTCGCAGTCGAAGAGTCATCCGTAGTGGGCTGCTGCCGGTCGATTATGCCACCAGATGGCCACTTAGGCGGTCGGATAACACAAATCAGACTCCAGCTTCAGGTGGTGCTACTGGGCTGCGTTCCCCACCCAGTACCGGCCTCAAACAGCTTGCCTTGCTCAGCGAGCCGTGTCTCACTGACTGCAGCAGTGTCGATATCATAGCGCACGAATTCCATCGCGACCAGTGCAGTGCGTTGCTCGGGTCGCTCACTCCTGTGATGGTCGAATAGGTTGCGCAGGTTCCAGCACCCGCTATTGAACACTCTGTGGGGACGCATACTATTGCAGTGGTGGGCAATCACTCATGTGGTCAACTGTGTTGTAGAGAGTTTTTTTTAAGGTGAAATGGGGTCGAGCAGAGCACGTGCAGGGGAAGAAGAAAGAATAGAGGCGACAGCGGTAGCATGCTTTCGACTATCCGCTCCAATGTATGCAGCGGATAGCGCGAGTGTTTTTGCTCTTGTACCACTGCGCGACGGCCGATGCAGCATGAGATTAGCTGCATTGGTCTAATTCATGGTTTAATTTTGGACAAGGATACTACCAGGGCGCTCACTCTTGACAGGGGAAAGATTCGGTTCTCAGCCAATCCTTCGACCAAATGCATTCCCGAAAGTCAGCCAGTCGTGCGCCATGAGTCAGTAAACCAAGTCACTTGGAACTGCGTGTCCTGACTCTTAACCAACTGAAGCATGTAACGCAAATCAACCTAGCGATCGCCATGAGGATGCGTCCAAGACACGAGTCCAGAGTAAAACAGTGGGGACAGCGGGTCAGCGATCTGTCAGGATCTAGCCATCACAAGCCACAGTGCGCCGTGGATATTCCCAGATGGGTGCGGCCTTCCGATTAAGGATTTGCGTGTCACTGTGACCTCCATAGGATAGCCACAGGACGCCTGCACCCACAGAGAGAGCATGGGTGGCTTGCGTCGCATCACCCACAGCTCCATTCACACACCCATATGCAGTGTAAACCCGAAGGAATAAGCCCGGGATGCATGTGGATGGGAGCCACGGTTCATCAACAGAGCCAGCTCACATTACTACACCGTGGACAGTAGCAGCATTCCAGTCGGTCTAATTTGGAAACATGCGTGTCGGACGTACACAAGGCCGTGGTTAGGCCGTGGTCCGCTCCAAACTGGATGGAACCACGCTTTGAGCCCAGAGCGGCCACGAAGACCCTGCACTCGATCCCCTCCAGCAACGACCAACTATCTCCTGGAGGCAGTGTATTTGAGGCGCAAGGTAATAGATAGGTAGGCACCTTGCCAACATTCACATCAAGTGCAACCGCGCCAAGGATGTCAAGCAACGGCCAATCACGTGAAAGGGCAATGTCAAATAAATTAAATCGTCTAAGGTATGCGAATAAGCCGACATAACTCTTCGCTAAATTAGCATATGAAATAAATGGGTTATCAACAACTCCACGGTAAATTCAAGATGACAGACAAAAAGATCAGAAAACATGCAACGCAGGCGAAAAAATTAATGAACCACCTTTCGATTAAGCGACGTACGCGAGTCAATAGCGTATTCATGTAGACATTAAAATGACGTAACTAAATAAGCATTCAGACAATAAAGTGAACCCAGCAACTGAAGTAAAATAGAGCGCGCGGTCAGCAAACCGAATACAGCGTTCCTACAAACGCTGCACCGATTCTGCTTACGTTCCCATCAGCACCGTCATGGTTTCGATGCTGGTCCCGAATGGCCTAACTCGTGCCTCACTAGATGTGCCTGACTCAGGTAATCGCGACAGCATGTGCTACAGCACCATGCGCTCAAACTCGATGAAGTACACTCTATCGGCACCTGTCGCTTCCGCACCTGCCGCTTCTTCTGTGTATACACGAGGACATTCTATTACACCTCAGCAACAGACCTCGTGATCAAATCGTGTCATGCACACCGATCAACCGCGTTCGATTCCCAACAACTGCAATCAACATTAGAACGTGGTGGCCTCCCTTTGATCATGTCCTGCTAACGAAGCCTCGGTTTCCAAAGAAGCCGCTTCCCAAACACTGCTGATCATTTAACAGCTGCTTCGGTATCCACGCCGAACACATACGGCACACATGACCGCGCCACCTAAGGTGTCTCAGAAATAGTATGCAGACCACTGCATACATTCCACTTCGGCGCAACACTTCCGTGTCTGCAACTCTGTCGTCCAAAGTGATGCGCAGAATCCCTCGCAGTCACTGTTGATGGAACCGATCGAAATTTTACATATGTCGCCGGTGCATCGTCCACGTTTCGTTGCCGTATAGAACAACGGACGGCAACATGGATTTGTAGACCATATGCTTCATGCCAGCGGTAAGCTTATGGTTGTTCCACACTCGGTACTCCAGCTTCCTGAATACCGCCGCTGCCTTTGATACACGGATACGAAGCTCACTGTATAATCGCTGGTCAGTTGAAGTCACACTCCCAAGGTAACAGAAGCGAGAAGTGGTTTCCAACACTTCATCGGCAATGGTGCTTTGGGGCACCATTGCATATTGCACCTCCGGTGAAGGCTGAAAAAGACGGACAGTTGTGCTTGAGTCAGTGATTAGCCCGAATTTCGCAGCTGTCCAAGTCAGAGCACTAGTCGTGTGCCGCAACTCATCCGCACTGTGTGCAAACAACGCATAGTCGTCAGCAAAGCACAACATGCGGATGGTTGTCTCACAGTCAAGGGTTCTCACACCGAAACAACGGATGTCCAGCAACTCACCATCACTACGGTGCTTCACACGAACACCGTAAGCACAAGCCGCATCAGACGCACACGACATCACGGCATGAAGATACATATTAAACAGGGCAAGAGTTAAGACAAAGCCTTGCTTCACACCAGACACAACTGCAAAATCATCCGAAGTTTGTTCATGCAGCTTTGCCCTCGCCCGCATACCACTGTGCAGACATACAATTAAACTTAGAAAATTACTCGGACAAGCAAACTTACCCAATATCAGCTACTCTCTTACATACACTTTTTATATGTACTCCATTCCCCCGCTTGTTCATCACTTCGTGCACCCCTATATAGGTCTGCGTTAAGGAGGCGTTTCCAAAATCAACTGTTCTGTTCCACCCACTACCGCGTACAGATTACTGACGCTTAATCTTGTACACCCAAGCAGCATCGTGACGTGCCGTCAAGCCGATTGTTGGTTGTCTTAAAGCTGGAGTTGGGCTTCTGTTGCGAGGCGAGCAATTCTAATCACGATAAAAATGCGCTTTATGCACCCACAACCGTTGCATTTCCAGTGTCTGTTGGGAGAATAGCTATCCGACATTAACTTTTTGTGAACGAGCTTAATAGCCATTTTTCGTTCCTCCTATTTTCCACTTCTTGACTGCTGTTTAAATGCTTGACTGTGTTAGCCCGATTGGTGTACACACGTCGTTGTCAATGGAAGCTCTTCTCCATATCATCCTTCGCAGTGCCATTTGCAAGAACACATTCCAGTGGTTTTTTACCGCAGCCCTATTCTACTTGGTTTTGTTAAAGGAATATTTAGTTGTCCCACAATTATTGTACTAGTTTTTAATTTTTGGGTCTGCACTTCTTATTCTCTCTTGTTTCGTGACATTTGCTTAAACGCTACAGTGAGTTATTTTGATTGGTCAGTGCTCGTCACTGCAAATGGATGTTCGCTTTACGCTTGGAGTCCCATGATGCTATTTTTAGGGACATTTGCTATTCGCACTTGAGTACACGGTTACTTATTCGACCGTTACCTTTGATCTTTTCCTTCTGTTGGTAGGCTCAAGAGTAATTTAGTAGCCGCCCTTAATTTCGTCATCAAAACTATTAAAGCAAATGTGATTTCATATATACAAGTCTCTTTCTGGCTCGACTTCGGATTTCTTCTTGCGGTCGTACGGTGAAGGCGACAGTGGCGACACAACAAAGTCGAAAAACAAGAACTTTCCTCGCGATCTCCTCCTGACCTGGAAACTCGAGTACATTGGCAAAATTCAGGTAAGTAGATAGCATATCACTCTACAAACAGCCTTGATGAAGCAAGTTTTCAAAAAAATGATTAGATGTTGCTCTTATCTCCCAGCATTTTATTACCTAAACTCCTCTATTGTGGATTACGCTAAGCATGCTTTTCTACAGCATTTATGTATCAAATGGAACCAAGTGATCGACCATATTTTACTTTTCTCACGCCTTATATCAACGATCACTGCACCCCAGTGTATTTCTGAATGTTTACGCTCGATTTTTTTAATTTTAAACTGATGTAATTTATCAAAGCATTCATCTCGGCAGACGTTTGGTAGATGACCCAGGTATATTGTTATTTCATCATATTCACCTCAACCATCCTACGGGACGTGTGAAGCACTTGCTTTTATCCCGTGATAAATCATTGTTCATTGTTCAATCATTGTACACATTGTTACATCCCGTTTCTCTTGACGTGAAGTCGTATTTCGCGATGGCCTCTTGAGCATCCGTCTTCCGCGGAAAGCACAACTGAACTAACAAGCGGATAGATCGAAAACACCGCGAAAAACGCCTGATGTTATTTCCAAGACTTAGTCGAATGTACTATTAACCTATGCTCGCATCACCAAAATGGTCATGCGTACAAAAGTCTGAAACATCTGCCTTCTTCTGTTTTCAAACTAGTCAGACTGTAGGTGTCTGATCGTTCACATGCTGAGAATGTCCGCCATTCAGGGGACGACCACAATTAGTTGTTAGCCACGCTTGGTTGTCAACTGCCAGAAATAACTTGACATGCAGACAACATAGCAGTATGTGAAAGAATAATGTGGAGAGCTAGACGGCCTACAGTATAATGGCAAGTCACGTGACATAGAGTGAAGACTGTCGAACGGAAAGGAAGCTCTTGGATATGTTTGGTTGTAGTAGTGAAGTAGCATCAACAAGCGCTTTCTCAAGCAGAACTGTCACGCGATAAGAATGTGTGGTTATATAAGTCGACGATTACGGTCTGTACGTTGGAGACTATCACGAGCAAAACTTTGGACGTGATCGTCTTGAGTTGAAAAGGGAAATAGCTTAGCTCGTTGCTCTCAGCGCCCGTTGTGCAATTGCATTGAAACACGCAATCACGGTAGTGCATTTTTGCTTCATCTGGCTCCCAGACAATACCCATGGTATGGGGATGCTGAGTGTTTAGTGCTAGAGTAGCCAGATCGATGCGGCAATGATGCACAATCTTTATTGGCACCACCACAAGCTATCTCACCACTCAAGCATGCGTACATTAATGCGTTACGTTTTCTTTCCACGTCGCAGCATCTCTGCTAGCTTACGCTCACGACACGTCCATGCACTTTTGGATACAGGATGAAGTATTCCATGCCCATTTCACCCCCGTATCTCCAATTCTACGCCTCCCCTTCTGACCGGCCCGTAGTCGTTTGATAGCACGTGATTTGCTTGAACGTGGATACATCCCTCTGCTTGGGGTTGGTCCGGGAGGATGCAATTACGGCGGTTTTGTCTGATTTATTGTGTTCTGGACGAAAACCCTCCTCGTCCTGCTTGGCTCAAGCTCACTGCCGGACGCCGCTCGTGCCCTGATTTCCTCTCCTTACGTCAGGCCAGTTTCTCTCCGACTGCTCCCCCACATTGAGCCTGTTCCCTTTTCCGTCCACCATATTTTAGTGGTCTTTCTGTACTTCGGGAAACCACTGTCTTCCGCCCCCTCCCTACGTTAACAATATCGCACAGTATGACTAGTTACACGCCGGTTTACCCCAGTAAGGTTGGAATCACTGATCCGTGGAGAGTAGAATCAGTCATATAGATTGCAGGTTGACCTGTATACACCTTCACCGCCGTGGACAAAGCTTGTCAACATACATTACCACATGCACTGCAAATCCAGTTGGGTTGAGTTGAGTTACTTGGCCTAGTTTTACTGGAAGCAGAAGTTAACTATTTCATTCACTTCGTTAATTCTGATGGTGAAGTATCAGGCTCAACTAGAAACAAAAGGCAGATATTATGAGGACTCAGCTGCATCTCATCAAAGTTATGATTGACCAAATGGTTCACAAGACATAGTTCATTCACTCATACTATGTTCCTCCCTACCATCGAAAATACACTATACAAATGAAGGCTCCTTAATGGAGACTGCACTCGGCCGCTTACATTTCCACACCGATGCAACACGCGCCGTGCGACTGGTTTTCAATGGGACAGTAGTAAAATGGTGCGGACGGTGTTTAATACCATGATGCTTAGGAATATCTTAAACACAAATACGATAGGGGTGGCCTCTAATTTCATGAGAAAAATACTGATCTCTGAAGCCTAAGACTTGAATGGGTGTCAGGAGAGCGATTTGTGCACGCAGAACAGCTAGTACTGTTTGGAGGAACCATTCTGAAACACTTTGTGTGAAATGCTTGCGACGTCTGTTTTCAATGTGGATCGCGATACGCCTCGAGGTGAACCGTGGCCAATTCCATCATTGGAACTGTGGCGGATGAAGTAGGCGGACAACACCCAATATCCATCTGCTTTAATTAGTTCCGTGTTCTTTGACACACTCTACAGTTGAAAGTGTAAGCTCTGTCGGCTCATCCAAGCTAAATTATTCGCCTGGTAGAATATATGCAGTTATTTTGCGGTCATCAGTGTAGTTGTCTCACAGTGTGCTGCATCCGTGGACTAATTTAACAGTTCAGATGTAGCTTATTTACGAGTGGGCAACCCCATTACATATCTACTCCAGTAGTTGATAGCTTAAATGGCTTAATGATTGTTACTGAAGTAGCACCAAGATTTTGCTTTGAATTTGGATAATCATGAGTATGAGAATTTTCGATGTGAATTGTTGGAATTTCTTCGCAATGGGTTCACAAATCAGACAGTCCTGCACACGCCCGGATGATTGAATTCTACGTGTAATCTTAAGAAGTAGGTGGTCACATTTTCACAGTAGATGAGCACCGTCCTCGTTTCATCAATTCCGGTTATCCGTGTGAGTGAGCGACTGGTTGGAAGCCAGTTCATCAACTTGGTTAACATTGAAAGTGACATCCGCCAACGAAATGCCCAGCGTAGGAAGCGGGGGTGACTTTATGTTGTGGTAGGTCAAATCTATCACAGTATTACTAAACATACATATGTGACTTTTACGGCGAGAACACTTGCATATGTATATTTCTCAACTGTACGAGTTTCAGTCGAACTACGTGGTCTGATCACCTAGTACAACACCATCTCAAAGGGCGGGTGTTGATTCAACTTTTCCAGAGCAGTTCCAAGTCAGGTTCTCGGGGAGTTCGATTCATAAAAGTAGTAAAATGAAGTAGAGTTTGAAAGTAGGATAAAACTGGTTATTGAGAAAACTACAATAGAATTAATACCTTTGTCCATGGAACGGACTATTGGGGACCTGCTTCCATGCGGAGTATTCCCTCGAAAGCTTTCATTCCCACTTCCACATCTCATTTGGCTTCGTGTTAAGGTGGCATAACAGCAAGCGAGCTATCACCGTATTAACTCATCTTCAGTGCTGTTGTTATGTATAGTGAGCAATAGGCTTGTAGCCATCCAGCCCATTTCGGTTTCCGACTCGTTCGAGTCTGAAATTTTTACTCGCTGTTTCCCCGTTTGCTTTGAGTATGCATACTTTTTCGCGAGGTTAGGTCTGTGACAATTTGTCCTACTTGGGTGTATTAAATAATTCGGAATCTTCATTCCATCACTCCAGGAGATCGGACTTGTCATAGCCAACAGTGGAAAAGCGACATATAGAATGTAGTGAAATATAAGCCTTGAGAAATGTGTGCTATATCTCCAGCAGATTCTGCTTCAGGTTGTACGGCGACATTACATAGAAAACTTAGAAATACAATTAATACACAGCCCCATAAACGAGTTTGAGGTAGATCCAGCAACTCTATGCAATCGAATTGTGGATTCATTGGTATGGAAAAGGACTTCACAGAGCACCAAGAACTGCCATAGGTAGATGGATTGTTTCCCTAGGAAAGAAGATGGAACCGTTGGTGGCCCGCAGCAACTGTAAAGAGGGAAAGGAAGTATCAGATTTACATGACGGAAAGCGAGATAATGTATGTTAGAATGGGAAATAGCTTAATATTTTATTGCAACGAAATGGATATTTTTCAGGTAGCTCGCACACACCATCACGCGAAGTTATCCCTGTGCACCTATACTTCAGTTGTTTCTCCATACAAATTAACTCCACTCTACAGTCCAGTTACATAACTTCTTTGACTTGCAACACAGTGAGGTATGTGTCCATGATTTTTCTAAATGCCTGTTTAGACTCAGATAGTCGCATTTCAGTAGGTAGCCTGTTCCAAGTACTTGTGAGAAGCGAATTTCTTTTATTCTTACTGTCATACTTACCATTCTCTGTGTGAGGTGTATACTAGTTTACGGGGCAGATACTCGTCTGTACACTAAGTCGAACAGAAACTTCAGACCCAGTTTTAACTTCCGTAGCCATAACGGCCCAAATTTAAGTAGAATACAGCGCTCTGGATACTTTGGTGCTGAAGATTCGGTAAACAGAGCTTCCTTGAATGGACGCTGAACATTCTGCAGGTATAGACGATCGCGTTTCCTACAAACGGTAAGTACCATCGAACTCATGCAGATCATGAACACATGCAGCTTGGAATCCGATAATACCAGTAATGAGAAGAGTAGCCGCGCTTTTTGACGGGCTTTAGCTGATATAAATCTGATCCGCTCCCCGAAATTGAGGGTACTTGTATAATGAATACCCATGTCCCTTATTGTTTTGCGGAATGAAAGGTGTCCATATCAACTTGCATCGAAATGCTACTATCCCGCATTTATCCGAAAAGGACAACATTCGCCAGATGTCACATCCCGTTTCGTGGGTTGATAAGTCTCTCCGTATTTCATCCAAAGTGCGTTACAGATTTCCAGGATTAGAAGTCGACAGTACCTTAATAGCATCAGCGGGAAGGTAGGATGTGCCATTTTTCATAGCGTCGGTGATGTCACTAATGTATGTCAAGACGGGTAGAGGACCAAGGACACTCCCTTAGATCACACCAATGGTTACATGCAGTAATGATGACCTGTAGATATCTATCTGAACTTGCCAGGCGGAAATCCACCACGTCTTGGAACACTGTCGCCGAACTATTTCCTAGAACGGGGAAAACCCGAATCAGTCAACTGACATTACGACGAGGTTGTTCGGCTAGCTAGCAGGCCTTGACGTGAAGTACCGGGTAACTTTTTTGGTAGGACTGGAACGGCAAAATATTTTCGTGTATGTTCCTTCATGGTAGCGTAGTTGATCCATGATAATTATCGGCAGCGGTATTAGCAGTCTTGGAGAACCAAAGCAACACGTGCGAATCACACTATGGTCAACCGACTAATACCCACGTGACCCGCACTAGCAGTCCCCGCTGCCCCGGCCACGTGACTTAGGAGTAGAAAGAGGAGGGAATAAAATGGCGAAATAATCGGAGGTAGAAAAGTAATGAGAAAGAGACTAATTAAGAATAAAATTTAAACGGTGAAAGGGAAGACTTGTAACTGCAGCCCAAGGACATGGAGTCTAGGTTAAAACGCTTTTGCTGTTTGTGATGACACCACGCCGCAGGTAATGCATTCCAGGAATCAACTACTTCAAGTGACAGTTGAACGTTGGTCCAAATCCCATCAGATTTTGGTTTGTGCAACTTCATTGAAGGACCACGGAGAGATGGTAGTAGGGATGGCATAAAATGCCAAGACGAATCAAAACCAATCTTCCCTGTTAGTGTACGATTAATCAGAATCAAGTCGCCATGAAGTCGGCGATAGTGTTTAACAAGTCTCTCGGGAGATGACAGGTGCCGTAATCCTTGAACCATTTTTGTGCCATCCTAAGGACCCGCGCCAGTGGCATCTTATCACGAACCAAGCACCGTGGACAAGTCTGGAAGCAATGTTTTAGGTACCGCCTAACGAAGACCGGAAACAGCCTGATGAACATTTCCAGTGTAATGATCCCGAAAGGCCTGCATAGCATCCACAGCCTTCTGAAACCTTTGCCAGGGGCCATCTTCCAGTCCTCGTTGGACTTGTAATCAGATGAAAGAACAGCACCAAGTTCAACCAGCTTGGACAACTGAGGTCACTCATGTCCTCCAAACAGATAGCGTGTGGGGGGATCGTTTGACCCTGTGTGTAGAACTGAACACCTGACGTAGTTAACAGGCATCTCCCACAGCGTAGACCCGTTCCAAAGTCTATCAAGGGCCCGTTGTAAATCCCGGGGACCATCGGAGTTGGTTACTGGGCTTCAGAATTTCAAGTCATCGGCAAACATGATAAACGGTACACCTAAAACCTCAGGCAACTCGCTTAAAAATAAAGCGAACAACAATTCGCCCATGACCGGTCACTTTGGAACTCCACTGAGGATGGACCGTCGAAATGACATGATTGAACCCGCACTGCCGGACATCTCTTGATCTTCCAAAAGCTGAAATCCATCGAAGTAACTGCTCATATATTCCATGTGATTGTAGTTTTCAGGAAAGATGAGCATGCGGGATGTATGAAATGCTCTAACAGTCTATGCTAGACCCTGATCCACAGCGTTCACCCACCGTTCGCATACTGTCAGTAAATTGATCCAGCAGCAATGGCCTTTACGAAAGCCATGTTACAATTGACTGAGCAAACCAAATGTCTCCAAATGGATCTCAAATCCATCTCTTACTATCTTCTCTAACAGTTTGACAGGAGCGCTCGTCAAACTCACAGGTTTGTAATTGGTAGGCAAATGCTTGTCGCCCTTTTTTAAAAAGAGCAGAGAACAGCCTGCTTCCAGTCATTAGGCAGAGTACAACTATGAAGCGACATCATAAACGGACAAGTGATGGGTCCAGGAACCTCACTTGCCTGTTTGAACAAAAGCTTGGGGTGGATCGCATCCCAACCAGCAGCTTTAATAAGATTTATCTTCCTTGAAAGAAGGAGGACTTGTGTCTCAGACACAGATATCAGTTAGAAATGAGTCTTGTGGAACTCTCAAATCTAAGTCAAAAAGCGGTAAATTGGCCCCTCGAACAACTGCATCAGCATATGGTTCGATGAGAACGCAAGTCTTGTCCTGTTCCGTGTGTGTGGCGGTATCGTCGGCTGTGAGCCAACACCGGTATGCATCACTTTACTCTACTGCGTCATTTAACAAGCATAAAATTGTTTTGGAGTCATAGAGACTGAATTAGCCAGTTGCATTTCATAACGGAGCCGAGGAGCTCGTGTATAACATCTGCAAAAATATCGCACTTCACTATAACACCTAAGAGTGGCATCCGAGTGGATAGTCAAATAGGTACGCCGACACGTGCCCCATCTTTTGAGTAATTGACGTGCGACTGAGTCGAGACAGATGGCTTCGCCCACGTCATGTTCCTGACTGACAAAGCGATGTGAGGACGAGAAATGTCAAATGTAGCATTTAAATCTATTCCAACCTAGCTGTATATCTGCATCAGGTGAAATGAAGCAGGGGGAACTTGTTGCTTTTACTCTCATTGCTTGAAAGTCAGCACGCCAGATAGTTGTAGTTTCACTGAGTCCTTTACAATCCATAATAAGGGCACAGCTGAACGACAGGCAAGCGTGATCGCTGGTTCTTGGGGCGGGGGGGGGGCGAGGTCTCTAACAAAGTCGCCTGACTTTGCGAAGACCAGCTAGAAGAGGGATGGAGTTTGATTCACCTTAAACTTGATGGGTTGCTCCACGAACTAGTGCAAAGGTAGTTCTAGCATTGAATCAGAAAGGTCAGCGGCCAAACCTTTAACAACTCGGTACTTGAGGTACAGCCATTTTACTTAGAGGACACCAATGAACAATGTATTTATACGGGTTAAGAAGAGTTGCTTTACAAGTCCCGGTGGATAGTTGGTGAGGATCTCGATATAACCATAATGATCGTTGTAATAGTAAAACATTTAGTACTTTAAATATGAAAATAAGGACTTATCTTTTGCTCCGCAGTAGTCCTGCAATCCGCTTCGATTCATAGTACCCACAGTTAATATCAAATAATTTCATGGTAAACTCCAGATATAGGATGGAGACGTAGTGCTAACTGACAAAGCGTAAGTGAATGAGTGCGTCATCCAACCGTTTTTAAAATAATGTTAGTGTCGGGGTAGATACAACCGATTCTGGGAGAACATTCCACGAGGGACAGAAACGAAAGTAAAAAGATTTATGCAGCACTCTAGATGGCTATACTCTTCTGAGAGTTGCAATTAGGAGCCCCTTTGGTTTGCATTGCTGCTGAGTTGCATTTAACGGCCGCACACATGATGTGGGTCTCGCAGTATCAAGTATGCAATAATCAGGTCGCTTCGTAGTCTGCGACAGCTTCCACTGAATACCCCCAATCGTTGCAGCCTCTACTGACTTGAAAGATTGCGCATTCCAATAACCTTCTTAGATGCCCGGCGTTGCTGCTGCTCCAGTGCATTAAGGTCGTGTTTCAGCCATGGATGTCAAGCTTGAATTGCCTATTCGACATGGGGGCGGACATACACAATGAGCATTTGTCAAAATATGGAGCTGTTTATTTGTCCAAACGCCAGCCTGAACAGCCCGACGTGTTGGTTCCCGGTCTTCGAGGCCTTTTCGGATTGCCTGGAGCAACCCAAGTCATTTTGAAACAAGACACTCAAGTCGCGTTCAAGATTTGATCGTTGTAGTATCGATCCGAGTCGGTATGAGTAGCTGCTCTGACGTCGGATGGAAAGCACCTTGCATTTACTGACGCTAAAATGCAGTCGGTTTTGGGTTGACCATTGATACACCGTGTCTAGGTCACTCTGAAGTATGTGCTGGTCGGCGTTCGTCTGGATCCTGCGCCAGTTATTGATATCGTCGGCAAACATTAGGAGGTTTACAGAGATTACTAGTGCAACTTCATTAATAAACACCAAAAACAAACGTGAACCTAGAACTGAACCTTGCGGCCCACCACACTCGACTTTTATGGGATCCGATAAAGAGCTCCGGACTCTGACCATTAATTGAGGTTGAAGTAGGAAGTTGGCAATCCAGCTTAAAAGAGAGTCGCCGATCCCATAATGCTGGAGCTTGAAGAGTAGTATGCCATGGTCTAGACGATCGAAAGCCTTGGAAAATCCAGGTAGATCACAACACCTTCTCCAGCGTGAGCTGACTAGGTACAACTACTGCGTGCGATTAGTAAAGTCCTTGTACATGACCGCTGTCGACGTAAACCCTGCTGCTCAGACGTGATTATGTTCCAGTTTTCCAGGTAGCACATCAGTGCATCGGCAGCTGTGGATTCCATGATATTGGAGAGTATAAGAAGAAGGGATACTGGACGGTAATTGGAGGGATCAGTTCTGCTTCCACCTTTATGAATCGGGGTTATTATTCCAAGCTTCCACATAGCGGGAACTTGATTCTTGTCTAAGCAGTGCTGGAAAAACTGAGCTAAAGGTCCTGCCAGTTGGCTTTCTGCTGCTTCCAGTGCCTCTGGACGAGTGGTATCGACATCCGGCGAGCCATGTTTGCGTAGGGACGTCACATTTTGCAATACAGCATCCGTGTTAAAAGTGATGTGGGTTAGTCCTGGCGAGGAGACGGCAACGACTACAAGATCGCTTGGTGGCAAGACCCTTTGAAACATGGGGGTGTATTGCATCCGCAACACGTTTGCTGCTTCCACAACCGTTCATATTGTGTCATCAGCCTTCCTGAATGGAAAGGATCTTTGCCTCAGCTTTTATAGGTTACTGACGTGCTTGTACAACAGTTTGTTGTTAGCACTGAAGGTTTTGCGATGTTCTGCTGCTAGGCGGCTTTGTCTTCTCTTAGCAATTGAGTGCAGTGGTTACGTTGGGCTACTTAGTTGTTTCAAGTTTCTGATGCTGTAGCTTCTCTGTACACTCCATGCTGCGTTGTGTATTGTCATCCATTGGCGAGTTCTGCTCCTAACGAAAGAAACTGATGTACACTTATTGCAAACTTTTATCTCTGAAGCCGCTGTAATCAGGTGACTGAATTTGTTGACGAACTCGAGCCAGGCCAATTCCGGGGGTTTCTTCGTCAAGGAACGACCAAGTTCTGGCACTGATGATGGTAGCTTGGGATGGTTCACACAGTCTCATCGCTCCCATTCCGATATTCCGCATGGCAGACGAAGTCGAAACTGATGACTGCGTGATCACTGCGACCCAACAGGCGATCTACAAGCAACACATCAGTCATATGCTCCTCGTTGGTAAGCACAAGATCCAGCACAGATGGCCAGTTATCTGTTCTCAACCGAGGGGGCAAAGTGATGTGATTATAAAGAGTAACACTGGTTACGAGATCTTGTAGATCGGCTTTGAATTTTTCTCCGATCGTGGCAGGAGTTTCTATACAATGTACGTTGAAAACACCCATGATAAGTAAGTGAGTGTACTTTCGTTGTAAACTGCATCTTAAAACAGTCGCTAGGTGGTAGTCGTTGTCGAGTGTAGGGTTAGGGGGCGATATACCATGACAATAAGGCAAGCGTCCCTGCCTTTTAACTACAAGCCGCACCAAACAGAGCCGGAGAACTGCGAGTCTGAATCATCCACGGCTTCGCAATGTAAATCGCTTCGGTAATACAAAATTACCCCTTCTCCTTTTGGGAGCCTATCGTTGCGGATCACCGACATGCCCGATAGCGAAACTTCAGCGTCCGTCATTGCAGTGTGTTACCACGTCTCGGTGGTACCAATGACATCATATGACCCGGAAGCCTGGCGCTTTCAGTTCGGCCAGTTTATTAAAAAGACCCTGAGCATTCGTATATAAGCAGCCCAGTTTCTCGGTCTCTAGGAGCCCACAGCGGGGTGAAGTAGTCAAGGGTGGGAGAATGTTAACCGATGGGAGGTCGGCAGTTACTCGTATCTTTGTTGGGATAATGGTACCTCATTTGCAACTTGATTTGGTCAGGGTGCGTCCTAGTCTTCGTTTAGACCCACATCAAAGTCAACTAGAGCAGCAGTAAAGTTACGCTTCTGTACATTCGTCGGTATGCTTGCTGCTTCAGGTGCTTTAATATTTGAGCTGTGCAAAGCTTCTGCGACCTTCAAGCGTAGTTCAGAAGGAAGACTTTACTGATTCCGCCGCCATCGATCCAAAACATTCATTGCTCTTTGCTCTGACTAAACCACAAGTTTTAGGATTATAGGGCCGCATCCTCTATAATTTGGTGAAAGAGGATTCCTGGTGATAGATGGCGCCACAATATTATCCAAAGAAAGTCTTCTATGAATGAACCTCCACTGTTCTAAATTGTGTTTGCCGGTCTCTTGAATATCGTTATAAGGAGGTTCTTCCCCTCCATGTATGAGGATCGTGTTTAGGTACTCTTGCTTGCTGTGTCTTGCTTCGGTGTTGCTTTTTGATTGTCGCGCGCTCCAAGGGACATCAGGATAGATGCGTATCTCACAGGATTCGTGTTTTAGCGCGCTTGCGGAGAGCAAAAGGCTTTCTTCGTCGGTGGAGGATTCCAGCGTTACTCGAATAAGTTTGAGTTCGCCATAGTGTGGCGAGTTCGGATGACGAGTACTTCGTAATTTGTGTATGGGTTTGGCTTTGACACTCATCTGCAGGCACAATGAGTTCCATTGGTCTTGGTCGACGGATAACATTTCCCGCAATGCGATGCCGGTAGATTCAGGGAGATTTGAGCATACAACAGTCCGGACATAAGTGTTGAATCCCTTTTTCCTTGATCTACTAGGTAGCCTACTTGTTTGTCCTTACCTGCTGACAAGTGTTGATTGTTTACTCTTTGTCCCTCTACTCGCGTTAACGGTGTTCACAACAGAACAGGCCGCAACGGCGGCCTCCTGATGGACCTTTGCAGCAATCTCTGTATATGTAACTGATGTTCCGGGGGCTTTGTCTTGACAAGAGTCATTTGAGCCACAGGTACCGAGGGTTGATGTTCGGCTGTTTCATCCTTGTTAATGATAGATGTCAGGTCTAGTGGAATTTGCTTAACCAGACATTTCGAGTGGTGACTGATTTTCTTTGCCGTGAGTGCTATTCGACTCTCATAAGTAAGGTCAGTTTTCGCCCGACGTTCTACCAATGCTGGAGAAGGCAACGGAGATGGGGACGTCGCTGATTGTGGTTCAGGGGAAGCAGATTGCGCAGCACTCCGTTGCTTGGAAGCCGCTAAGTTTCCGTGGTGCATACTTGCTTCCATTGAAGTAAGCTTATAGTTTATCCTCTACTCTGCTTCTGCGCTTAATCGGTCGCACTTCTGAGCTAGGGTAAGCAAGCAGTTAACGAGTTGGGTGGTGGAGCACGCAGTACAGAACCAAAGTGCAGCTTGGGAGCTATTTCGCTCCTGTACCTGTTGTTTGGACACGTTTGCACATTTCGGATGATACCATTCCAAACAGTGCGAGCAAGCCAGACCGATTTTAACTACTGCATGACATTCTCCTAACTCGCAAATGCTTTTCGCTTAGAGCCTTTTCGGTTTCGCTTTTCCGCCATTTAACATGGTGTCATTACCTGACCCAGTGGGTTGGTTAGCGTTCTGTACTTTTCCTGCTTTGAGGGCGCGTCGCATATCGGTCAAGCGAGCGTGGTGGTTACAAGGTCAAATGAGCGGACGGCATGGTCGCGCGGTCCGTGTGATGGGTTATGCGGGCGCATTGGCTGACAAGACCACAAGGAATGGCGAGTGACTGGAACCTGCCAACTGAATCTGAACACAGCGCTGAACACAGATTGAGAGATCAAATTCTTTCACAGCTGTGTTGAGAAACGATTGCTTGGAATAAGCTTAGGCTATTCGGAATGCCTCGAGCATTCTGTATCGAATGCCGTCACACAGAAAGGCAATCGGTTCACTGTAATTGAGTTAACCGCTTGCGCTTAATCACAGTTGCCAGTGAAAACGGTTAGTGATGGAACAGACTCTAATCGTAGAAGATATTGCCACGTATGATGGATCATTGTGTAGGGCTGGTAAATCCGGTTCGAATGAGCCCACAGTGACAACGCTGCAAGAAGATGGAGAGAGGATGATAAACTGGAATAATCCAAATGAACCAGGAGCACGCAGGTCACACGTGTGTGGGGATGACTTTGAGCACCAGTTCGCTGAGTGCGTGCGAATAAAACCAATGAAGGTAGTTGCAGTGCTTTCAGGGCTCCTATGCACTAGAACTATTTCGAACTGCGTGGCTGCAGTACCTACCTTAACCGTAAGAGCCTCAACACCTTTATGAAAAGAGCGAAACAAGTAGGTGTTCAATACATTTATGCCAGAACTGACGCACAAGGCAACCCCACCTCCGCGAAGGTCGGGAAGGCGGTCAGCTCTCAGTAGTGCGTAGCCTGAAAGTATACCTCAGCGTCCATGACTTCAGAAGATAGCAATATTTCAATGAAAGCGAGCACATCCTGATGGGAATTATTGTAACTAAGCTTACGGAAACGCAAAGGACACAGTTGTAATGTGTACACACGACCAACTCACTGGTTCGCTTGATAACACGGACATTTATTCACATCCATGAGTCACGTGCATGACAGACCGCGCTTCGTGATAATCAATCACAACAAGAATTGTCAACCAGAGCACCCACTTCCCACATCTTGTATCGCAGACTAGGCACATTACTGAGCACTACTTGGAGCTGCTATAGTGATCCCAGGGTTGTGCGCCACCAGAATTGGTTCTGGTAGGGCAGAAACGAACCACCATCTCGCCATCCGAAACCCCACCAACTGTAGACCCTTTTCGCCCGCTTCGTGATGAGCTTTGTTTTTGAAGACCCCTTGCAACTTTAACCTGCCAGCTAAAGGCAAGTTCGGATAAACACTGCCTCCTGAAACTTGAGCTTAAAGCCGAAACGCATCAGCACTTTGTGTTTATCCACTGTAGAAAGAACGACCAGCAGTAGACGAGCTCGATTGCTCGCACTTCCGACTGGAACGTTCCCAATCCTGATTAGCTTCATAACAGTAATCACAGAAAACCCGGATGGAAGGAGTCTAAAGACCCACAACTTAAACCACTGGTGATCATCGAGCATTCGTTCCTTCGGAAG
>OX104069.1:53368846-53408224 GCA_944474145.2 Dicrocoelium dendriticum | reverse complement strand
TGTTCGTTCGCTGAGATGAGGGCTGCCTTGTGTGCAGAATTTGGGAAGGATCTGGAGAGAGAACGAGCACTGCAACGATTACACGCAGCCAGGTGGGACGAACAGGAGGATTTGATGGTGTTTTTCCAGCAGCTGGACAGACATCTAACGATTGGGCTCCCCGAGTTAGAGGGCAAAGCAAGAGAGCGCCTACTGAAACAGCAGTTTATCCGAAGTCTGCCCGGTCCACTCCATGATCAGGTGAAATTGGCGTCGATGGTGGGAGACAGCAAAGCGTTGGATCTGGTGACAGTCGCCCAGAATTTGTCGGAGCGAGTGACAGTGAGAAGCATCCAGCATGCTGAGTTGGAACAGAAAGTAAATCGCCTTTCCGAAATGGTGGAACAGCTGTTGACGATTAGAGTCTTCAAGCACCACTTCACAACGCAATGTAGTGGGTAATCCGGAACGGTCGCCGCTGTTTCCGATGCAACCAGAATGGTCATGTGGCGAGATTCTGCACCAACGTCAATGTGCCCCATTGTTTCTCTCTATCCATGCCGAGTCGGTGGCGAGTACCAGTCCTCCATGTAACTATAGAAGGGGTGTCTGTCCGAGCCATAGTAGACACAGGAGCGGCAGTGTCAATTACGAAGAGGTTCAACGGGGTTCTAGTGAATCCATCTTCAATCACGATGCAGACGGTCGGCGGGCATTCTTTGAAAGTGACGGGCACCCAGCGGTTACGAATCAGGATAGGAGAAACGCTCATCCGCCATGACATGTTCATCGTGGAGGAGACGACCGAAACCATCATCGGAACCGACATCCTGAAACGGCTCGGTGTCACAATTGACGTGAAAAACGATGTGGTGATCGTGGCTAACGAGACGATCGAGATAAACAAGGGGAGAACCGACCGGGTTGGTGCCCTCAAAGCCGTGCCTGATTGTCAGAACCGTGCAATACGCAACGTACTGAGCAGGTATGCCCACTTATTCACAGACGCGGAAGATGATTACGGATTTTGCAATTGGGTTGAACACCGAATACCGTTGATCCCAGGAGGACAATGCAAGCCAATCTTCAGACGAATTCCACAGAACACCCTGGTGGAGATACAGAAGCAGGTGACCGAGATGGAATCGAAAGGAATCATCAGGCGAACGCACAGCCCGTATTCATCACCCGTGCTATTGACGAAGAAGGCCGACGGAACCTATCGATTTTGCATCGATTTCAGAGAACTAAACTGGGTGACGGTGAAGGATGCATTCCCGATGCCTCAGATGGAAGAAATTTTCTCAAGCCTTCACAGTGCGAAGCAGATATCTCTGATTGATCTCCGCTCGGGATATTGGCAACTGCCGATCGCAGAAGAAGATCGCCACAAGACGGCTTTCAGTGTCAATGGCCAGCAGTATGAGTTTTTGAGAATGCCGTTTGGATTGTGCAACGCCCCGGCTACATTCAGGCGTTTGTTGCTGATGGTCCTCGCGAACCTGCAAGGCGTGGTTGTGTACGGTGATGACATCATCGTCTTCTCTGAGACGGAACAGGAACATGTGACCAGACTTGGAGCAGTACTGCAGAGACTGGATGAAGCTGGTCTGAAACTCAGTCGTAAAAAGTCGCAGATTGGCCAAAAGTCAATTGTATGCTTGGGTCACATCGTGGGCAATGGTCAAGTCCATCCACTTCCGGAGAAACGCGAGACTATCAAGTGCTTCACAAAACCAAAATCCAAGCGTCAGCTCCGTTCGTTCTTGGGTGTGGTGGCATATGATTCAAAGTTTGTGCCCCAGTTCGCAGAGAAGGTCAGCCCGTTGTTAAAGCTGCTTCGCAAGGACGTGCCGTTCGTGTGGACAGCTGAAGCGGATCAAGCCTTTGACCAGCTAAAGGCATGCATAGCAGAAGCCCCGACATGTCTACGGCTACCCAATCCTGGTGAGAGGTTCACTGTGGCGGTCGACGCAAGCAACGTGGCAATCGGTGCGGTTTTGTCTCAACCGGCTGGGGTGGTGGAGTACGCGAGCAGAGTGCTGACGGGGGCGGAGCAGAAGTATTCAACAACGGAGAAAGAATGCTTCTGGCCATCGTGTGGGCGTTAGAGAAGTGGAGAAATTACTTACTGGCGAATGAATTCCGGGTCGTCACTGACCACAAACCGCTCTCGTGGTTGATGACGGCGAAAGACCCGCGGGGACGGCTTGCGCGATGGGCCTACCGATTGCAGGAATTCAACTTCACCATTGAGCACGTGGATGGAACGCAGAATGTATTGCCAGATATGTTGTCACGCCCGTGTTTGGACGACATCATGCCAGACCATGCTATACCGGTGCGTGCGTTCGCGATGGGAGAGAGGAACCTGCTGGGAGATCAAAGGACAGATGAATTCATGAATGTGTTGTGCTCTCACTTACGGGCTGGCACCAAACCGGAGGCTACATCGGAGGAGGTGGAGGAACTCCTCAAGATCTGGGACAGGTTGAAGGTCGAAAACGATAACGTGGTGGTGGCGATAGACGGACGGAAAGTGCCTTTTGTTCCACCAAATCAGCGAGAACGTGTGATGCGCATAACTCATGATGGCGCCCATATGGGATTCGAGCGGGTCTTTGAATTGCTGCGGAGGCGAGTGTTTTGGCCAACTATGAGGAAGGACGTCGCGGCATCCCTTCGGGAGTGCCCAAACTGCCAAACGAGTCGGGAGATGGAGTCCCCGAGACCGCCGATGCGATCGATGGAGGTTGGTGAGCCACTTCAGTGTTTGGGGACTGGACGTCTTTGGGCCCTTACCAGTGAGTCGAACAGGAAACAGATACATTCTAGTGATGATTGACCACTTCACTCGATGGGTGGAAGCCATACCAATCAAAGACCAAACAGGCGAGACAGTGTCGCAAGTATTCGAATTCAATGTGCCTGCAAGGTATGGGATCCCACAGTGTATCATCACGGACCAAGGGCCCTGCTTCGAGTCAAGAGCGTTTAAGTCAGTGTTGGACAAGTGGGGCATCCAGAGACGGCGAACTTCACCGTACCACCCACAAACCAACGGGATGACCGAGCGGTTCAACCGGACATTGAAGACGTGGATAAACTGCACGAAGTTGGCATGGGAAGATGCTTTGCCTCAAGTTCTGATCGCGTATCGGACCAGCATGCAATCAACCACCAAGGTCTCGCCATTCGAATTACTGTTGGGCAGAGAACCACGGATTGCGCTCGATACTTGCCTACCGAACCAGGGTGAGTGGAAACATCCAGCTGAGCATCAAGAGCGACTGCGATGGAAAGCTAGAAGCGAAACCAAAGCTCGACAAGCGCGGAATAAGCGAAATTATGACGCCAGGCATGAGGCTCACAAGTGGAGGCCATTCAGGATTGGAGAACGGGTCAAGTTACGGAACAACGATCGGCCGGATCATGACGGGCCGGGCGCAAGCAAGTTCAGAGAACGCTGGAAAGGCCCCTACACCATTATCGACCAGAAAGCGGGCAACTTCTTAATCGACTGCGGAGGAATGAAACGTTGGGTAAATGCTGCTCTCCTGCGACCATGGTACGAGAGGAAGAAAGGTCCTGGAGGAGGGGCGGGTGTAGAGGGGCCGCTTCCAAGAATGGCTCTGGGGAGCTCTTCGGAGCTAGCTGAGAGCGGATCGCGAAAGACGGCTAGCGACGAGCCTGGGCCCGGAACTACGGAGCGGGAACATGTGGACAGCGCAAGAAATCAGACAAATACGCCGCTAGCGCAGCCCACAGCACCGAGGCCGAGCCGATTGACACAGCCCAGAACAAGCAAGTCGAGAGCTCTCGAACGACTCCTGGCCGACCCAAATCGGGTGCAGAGAAGCGGAGATCGAGGCGAAAACAGGAAGGCGGATCTTCCAAGTCAGAGCTCCCGAGGCGAAAGGACTGGCTCGCCTCTAACATCCGTACCTGTGTTGCGTGGTGGGACGGAAATCTAGTCGAAATTCGATGGCGCGCGCGAGACCCTCATGTGCCCATTTTCGGTGTGCAATAAACGTCTACCCCCCTGTCGTGTCGTTCTCGCTACACTATTCCAATGGTCGCGGGATCGAGGCCTGCTGTCCCAACCTGATGAGATGAAATTACATCGAAACGTGTCGTGGTTGTGCAGTGTTTTCGGGTGGGCAACACCCAATTTCCATCTGCTTATTACAGGTCCTTTCAAAGCTCATAACGTTATCATTTCTGACGCGCTAACGGCCTGGTTAGAAGGATTTAACTACCTCACACCGGAACGGCATGGCTTCCGAGGAATCGATCGTGCACTACAAGTTTACTACTAGTACGATCCATCTGGACGGAACCAGTAGACTATGGTACAGTAGTTGATGTAGTCATTTTCGACTTCGCAAATGCGCTCCGCCAGTTAGTCCATGACATCTTGCTCTTCAAACTTCAGACAATTAGTATTGTTAATCCTCTCCTAGGGTGGATGTGCGCGCGCGTGAATCGCTGTCAGATCCCATCCGAGATGAATGCGGAGTATCACAGGGATCGACACCAGCGTGGCGACAACGACGCAACGATGAAGCACTATCTTTATTGGCGCGATCATAAGCTATGTCACCACTCACACAAAAGTACATTAATGAGTCATGTTTCTCCCCCCGTTGCACCATCTCTCCCGGCTTCCGCTCGCGACATCTCCATGAACTCTTTGAGGTATGGGAAGAATTATTCTATGTCCATTTCGCCCCCGTAGCTCCGCTTCCACGCGTCCGATTCTGACGGATCTGGAGTCGTTCGATAGCTCGTGTTTTGCATGAACCTAAATTTATTACTCTGATTGTGATTGTCCCGAGAGGATGCATTAACGGCAGTTTTGTCCGATGTATTACGTTCTCGACAAATACTCTCACTGTTTTGCCTGGCTCAGGCTCCCTCACGGGCGCCGGTCGTGCCCCGTTTTCGTCTCGTTCCGTCAGGCCAAATGTCTTAAGGTTAAGCGAGATATGATGTGTGATAACCTGGACTTCACCGATGATCTCTCTGCAAATGATAAGGCTGCGAGTTGCCTAGGCTCAACCAAAGTCTCACCTCGAGATCCACGACATTCGATTTGGACTACGTTGGAGGTTAGGTTTATACTCGTCAACTGGAAGTGCGAATGAAAGAGAAAGTTTCTACTCTACCTATGGACCGACAGTTGATCAGTAGGCTTTGAGACAACAAAGAAAATTGCAATAGCACGTGAAATGCAGAACATTGGAACAATTTATGCAGCCACACTCGACGCCATTTGGACGACCAGGTATCTGTTTATGACAACATCTTAGCAGCAAGCTGTTAATATTGCACGGTGGAAACAGTGCTAATTCACTTTTATGACATCGTCAGTTCAAGCATCCTGACAACGATGGCATCCATCACTTTTAAGTGCACCAATCTGTTTGAGCGAATGGTTTTGCCGGCATACTTTCATCCTGCTATCTTTATCTGCCGGTCCACGAGAGAAACACCAATTAGGATCACCACTTGACCACTATGAACGCTCTTCAAGCTAATCCACCTACTGCGGCTGTTAGGATACTGGACTACTAGCAGTTTTTCGAACGCATAAAATTGATCTCCAACCTTTTCGGTGAAGGTGAGATGGAGATCGATGTGCCTGTGGCTTTTGTCCCTGCAGTAAGCAAGAAAACTGCTTGAGAACTCGGCCTCCAAGGTTATCTGCCAGAATGAAGACGAATGCCATAGCATTTTCAGACGGACCTCATATTTCGAGAGGTATCCCTTTATCTACTATAAGACTTTTCTCCAGAAGATCGGGTTCGAATGAAGAGCTCCTTTGAGGAGCTACGGAAACGTCGGCCGCAAAATGACTGCATACATTCTAATAGGCGAACAATTTAGCTTAGATAAGCCGACAGAGCTTGCACTTTCCACTTTAGAGCGTGTCAACAAAGTGAGGGCGAACATGGAACTAATTAAAGCAGATGGATACTGGATGTTGTCCGCCTGCTTCATCCGCCACAGTTCCAATGGTGGAATTGGCCACGGTCCATCTCGAGGCGTATCGCGATTCACATTGAAAATGGGTGTCGCAATCAGTTCACACAAAGAGTGCCTCGGAATGGCTCCTCCAAACAGTACTAGTTGTTCTGCGTGCACAACTCTGCACTCTCCTGATGCACATTGAGCTTTTTGATTTCAGAGATCAGTATACATCTCTCGAAACTAGAGCCAACCACTATTGTCCACAGGTTTAAGAGATTCCTAAGCATCATGGTATTAAACACCGTCCGCACTATTTTACGACTGTCCCATTAAAAACCAGTCGCACGGTGCGTGTTGCATCGGCGTGGAAATGTAAGCGGTCGAGCCACCATCTGTGCAGCGCACTTTCAGTGTCAGGAAGGAACATAATATGAGTGAAATATGTATTGAATGAATTATACATTGTGATCCATTTAGTCAATCATAACTTTGATGAGATGCAGCTGCGTCCTCATAATACCAGCTTTTTGTTTCTAGTTGAGCCTGATACTGCACCATCAGGATTAACGAAGCGAACGCATCATTTTACTTCTATCAACAGTGAAACTAAGTTAATTAACTTTCCCAACTAGGTTTATAATTCACGAAGCAACCTATGGTGATATGTTTTGTCTACGGTGGTTCAGTGGCATACAGCCGAGTCTGCAATCTATATGATTCTGATCAGCCTTTCCTACATTACTAGGGTAATCAGACGCGGAACCGGTCGTAATGTGTGACATTGCAATCACTGAGCATTGTGTATTCCCCTACCAGTGGTTTAGACCCAGAGACAAATTTTGGCAAAATGAACTACTGAGATCGCATTTCAAAGCATCTGAGCAACGGGCGTCGCAAGCAGTTACGCTATTTCATTTTTCAACTCAAGACGTTCAAATGTTGCTGGAAGAACTCTCCAATGTACGAAACGGAACCGTCGACTTACATAATCACACACACTTACATAATCACACACTACAATAAAACCCTACCAAAACCGATTTGTATTCAAAACCTGAAATCATGAATTCCCAGTCGGTTCCAAGCATATTCCGAGATATTGTAATCACACATTCTTATCGCGTGACAGTTATGCCTGAGAAAGGGCTTGGTGCTAAAATTTAACAACTGATTTCAAGCAGTGTCGAACTGGTTTCTTTTCGCTTGAACTTCTTCTCTCCATATCACCTGACTTGTCATCTTGCTATAAGCCGTCTAACTCTCCTATATCATTTTTTCACATAGTGCTATGTTGCCTGAGTGTGTTTAGTTGCGCCGAGTAGGTGAGTGGTGTCGCCAGTCCCAACGCTTCTAGCAGTTGACTATCAAGCGTGGCTTACATCTGAACGGATTGTTCTTGTCTCCTACATGGGAGACGTTCTCAGAACCTGAAGGGTCAGACGCCAACAACCTGACTAGTTTGAAAACAGCAGGGGGCAGAAGATGTTTTAGACTTTTGTGCGCATGGCTATTTTGGCGTTGCCGGCATAGGTTAATCGAACATCCGACTGAGCCTTGGAAATAAAATCAGGCGTTTTGCGCTTTTTTTTCAACCTGTCTGCTTGTTATTTCAGTGATGCTTTGCCGCGAAAGACGGATGCTCGAGAGGCAATCGCGAAACATGGTTTCAAGCCAAGCGAAACGGGATGTAACAATATGTATCTTCATCAAGACAGTTTTTAGTGGTATGCAATCTACTTACCTGAATTTTGTCAATTTATTCGAGCCTCCAAGTTAGTAGGAGGTCAAAAGAAATTTTGTTTTCGAGAGACACCTCTTTGCCAACGGTTGTGTTTGACAAAGGATTTGAAAATTGTAGAACGGATATTTTGTTATACTCATGAGTAGAGGATTTTCAATGTAAATTATTGGAGGTTTTATTGGCATATGTTGCCAGCTGGTGGTGCAAGCCGCTAATATTATTGGGTTCTGATCCTCATGGATCCGAGAGATGCGCACTACTGACGAGACCTAACAGGACGAAACAGCTGTCTAGTGTCACTCTGGTCATATGAGAAGTGTATGATTTGTGAACCCAATGCGGAGAAAACCCAACAATTTACAACGAAATCCGTTTGAGCTCCTAGACCCTAAAACAGGTATACGGTTGGTGTTGTCCGCCTGAACAACAGCTACACATGCGCTGTTAAATTAGTCCACCGACGCAACAAACTATGAGGCAAGTACACTGATGAGTGCAAATCGACTGCATACATTCTATCCGTGGAATAAATTAGCTTGGATTAGCCGACAGAGGTTGTACCTTCTTCTGCCTGTAAACCAGTTGTCAACAAAATGAGGAGGAACAAGGAACTAATTAGGACAGATGGATATTGGGTGTTGTCTGTCTACTTCAACCGCCACAGTATCAATGATGGAATTGCCCATAGTTCACTTCGAGGCGTAGCACCGTCCATTAGTATATACTTTCCGCGAATTCACGCATGACCCAAGGTCTGGGCATTGCATGTATTTGTCGATATTGGACAAAATTCCTGGCGTAATTTAGAAACAGTAATCGTGTTAAAAGCATGAAGTTAATCGGAAGTGTTCGCGAATGTGTGGGTGCACTTTGTTGATCAGATGTTTCTTGACATTGTACACCGCATGTAACTGTCGCACAATTTAATGGATCCTCTGATCTGTTGGTCGGTTCTTCGAGCTTGATAAAATAATTGCATACTTTTCGCCACCATACGAGGTAACACCGTCAGTGCGGCGATGTGCGGTGTACAATCCTGCTTATTGATTCGTCAGTCCTTGATCAACCAGCAGGTGACCTTCGAAAGTGGCAATTGCGATTCGTGCCTCGTGATCTCTGCTCATTCTCATCCGCGGTTGAACCATGTCTTTCTATTCTTCGGAGATCATACTTTCTGAGTGGATGACACACAGGATCAATGTCGATGTGCATGTTGATGGAACTATTAGAGAAGCATCATGCTTCCTGAAATTCTATTCCTTTCTGTGTTGCTGAATGAGCTAGAATCTCCGTTTTGTTTCAATTGAAGCATAATGATGCATAATGATTTTTACCAGCCGTCTCATGTTTCTGGATCCTTGTGGATAGTTTCCTTTCCCTCTGTCCCGCATTGTGCATTTCACAATCATTGTAATTTATTTTATACACGACGTTAGTTCGTTCTAGCACCTTCCGGTTGTCCTTTGACTGTATTCTTCGCAAAGCAGCGGTTGACTTGTGAACAAGCACGATGCGGTGTTTGTGGAGCAATCTAGCAGTCATGTGCGGTGAAATGACCCTCTTTCTTGCATTTGCCATCGGCTCGGTATCTGTAGGTTCGTGGTTTAGACATCTACGGACGAAGCTGTGTGGGTATCCATTATACGCAAACGAATCGAATAGGTGTTTCTCTACTTCCTGTTTGGCTTCCGCTGCACTGCATTATGTTTCAATTATGCGAAATAGCGTCCACACGCAGCTTATTTTGCGACATTGACAATTCAATAAGCAAGATGATACACTCCACATCAAAGCACTGACAGTGCCATCTCGCTTGCTGGCGAAACGGACGATATCATTTCGTCAAGCTCGGACAACCGATCAACTGGTGAGCAACAAAGCCGGGCTACCAGTGTTCCAAATTATTTCGGATCCTCTCATGGTAAATACACACAAGTCGGATATGTCAAGTCCGGTGAGTCCCAGTGCCAAAATCTGCTTAGTGGATGCCGGGAATATATTACCCCAGTTGTTGGTGATTATTGGAGGATCTATCGTATTTAATGCTATATGGAATTACGAGCGCACAAAGCGGGCTATGGTTCCTACATGAACACCTGCACTGCATATCCCCATGCTTAGTTGGTAGCTACGGGTCATTCTGTAGGTGTTGCACACTCGCGGTATACACAGCCCGCGCGCGACTGGTGGTGGTCGCGCGGCAGCGAAACGTCGTTATGGCGTACAGCTGACACATTATTATTGTTATTATTAGGTGGTGCACATTGCCATCTGTTGCGTGACGGCGACTAAATCCGGCTTGGTATGCGCTAGTACCGCTGAGATGCTGCGCTCCGGGAAAAGTTGGACCCCTTTATAGCGAAGGGTTGTGGTTAGTTGCTTCACGATATTGCTGGGTTTCGTACAGCGAACGTCCTTATTACTGAAAAGGACTGCAGGACGTGGAAAAGTGTTTCTTCTTGTCCGCATGCGCTCTGGCAGTAAAGATCGGTTGGGTTTGAGGGTGGTCGTCCTCTGGATCATCGGGATATTGTCGAAAGCGCATATTCTCGAAGTTGGGTTCTTCTGATGTAAGATGCATGAGAAATTATTTCGGGGTTTCTCGTCCAGTTGTGAGACGCTGGTGTCTTAATTATCCCAAGAAGCAAGCAACCGTCCACCGATTGTAGTAGTAACTCTTTCCATGCTTCCTTCGCATGATTTTTAAAAAAATCAAAGACGACTTGATTCCTAATGATTAAGGGTTTCACGGTGAGGTGCAGTAAGGTAGTCCTTGAACGTTCCGTATTGCTCAGCCGATAATTGGGTGGCAGAGTGGAAGAAGGGGTTCCAGCTGGTTTCGTCAAAATAATGGGATTATACTAGAAATACACGAAAAGAAAACGACGCTGGTGTCCTTGAGGAATCTCAGCCAATTTGTATGCCTGCCCGGACCAGCCTATCCATGGATTTTAAGGTCAGACTCCGATTGACAACGCGCCGAAAGACGCTTCCACCAAAGTGTATCAATACTGCCTCACTGGAAAACACTGACTGATGCCGCTCCCTTGAGCCGGCAATGGAAGCAAAAATTGCTGCCAGTGCGCTACGCCTCGTACTTGCAGCAGATGAATCTGTCGACCCTCGTTGGTCTAGACTAAAATCATCAGTTCACCGCGTCGATTTATCAACCCTGGGCTCTACCTCTCAGCGTATGAAGGACTGGATCACTGAAGATACTATCCGCTTGTCCGCTAAAGCGAGGGAAGCACGTCCCATGAGTTCCCCAGGCTATCGTCGCTTCAGACGTGAGGCAACCCGCTCAGCACGGAATGATCGCAGCCGTTACTGATCTGATATCGCAGACAACAAGTGAGCTGCATCAAATTCTGGCAATTTGGGTCATCTCTTTCATCTTGTTCCTTTAGTTTCCGGCAAGTGCTTCTCATCACAACAGGGGTTACGCAATTTTGAAGACTAAATCATCCTCTATACAAAAGAAAACTTTCCAGATGGCTAGAGTATTTTAGCAACCTCCTAAACTGCCCACTACACACCACCGCACCCATTCCAGCATTAACCCAGCCAGGATTGCTCACCGCCATCTACCACAGAAATTGTAGACATCGTTCGTCGCCTGAAGTCGAAGAAAGCTCCTGGAGCGGACGGGATTCCAGCGGAAATCTACAATTTTTGGCCAACAGCTCTCCTAGACCATTTGCACGAGCCCTTCTGCTCCATATGGGAGACCGAAATCTGTCCTTCCTAGCGGAGTACCTCAGTACTACTGTCATTTCCCAAGGAAACTGACCGAACTGGGTGCGGTAATTATCGCGGGATTAGTTTACTCGATGTGGCTGCCAAAACCTTCGCACGAATCTTGCTCTCCCGCTTTGCCAATGAGAGGAATCTGCGAACTCGCCATAACCACGTAGAGGCTGCACTGGCCAAATGTTCACATTACATTGAGTACCCGAATAGCTTCTTTGACTCAGTTGACCGTGAAGTACTCTGGAGAATCCTACTTGCTGATGGCGTGCCGGTTAAACTCGTTAATTCGATGAGATCACACTACCGTTGCACGAACGTCCGGATTCGGGTCTATGGAGAAGAAACAAAGGAATTCGACATCAACACTGGAGTCCGGCAGGGTTACCCACTTCCTCCAATGATGTTCAACTGTGCAGTCGACTGGATCATGTATCAAGCCATTGATAGCTATCGTGGTGTTCAAATTTGCCCTGACTTCTGACCGTCAGATCTGGAATTTGCTGACAATATCGCTATCCTTGCAGAAGATGCTATATCACTACAGTCAGTGCTAAATCGGATCTACCAATCAGCCTCTATGATCGGCCTTGAAGTTCACATCAGCAAGACGAAGTACTTCTCATCCTTAGACACTCAGTCCGCCCCGTCGTTCTCCTTACATGGACAACTCATCGAATCTGTTCCTGAGTTCAAGTATCTTGAATCCATTATACTCCCCAGTGGTCATGCTAAATCCGAAGTCCCGAATCGTATTGACAGCGCTAGAACCGCCTTCTTATAACAAGAATACACATTGTGGCGAAGGACGGTAATTAGTCTGAGAACGAAGATCCGAGTATTCTCAGCAACCCTTCGTACACTTTTACTCTATGGTTGCGAAACGTGGCCGCTGTAATCCGAAGACACCCGGAAGCTGGACGTCCTCGACTATTAGTGTCTACAGCATATCGTGGAAACGCAGGGGCATGAAGGTATCACTAATGACGAAATCGGTAAACTTTATTACGGTCTTCCGGAGCTCTTAGTGTTCATCCTACGTCGCAGACTTCAGTGGTTCTGTCACATCCTCCGCAGACCACACACTGACTTCACTAGGGCCATGGTTTTGCCCTCGCCTAGCCAGGGTTGGTGTCGTCGCCTTGGCGGACAATTGAAAACGTGGCTTGGTGCAGTGAACTTGGATGTCGAACTTCTCGGACTCCATGGTGCTCGTCACTGGAGGAATCATTAGATCAGTGTCTGCGTGGAGCTTCCCACCGACCGCCGCGCTTGGGCAGCTGCAAGCCGCAACACTCATGAAACCGGCTCATCCTGTCGCAGCAGTTAGCCGAAGTAAATTAAAGTAAGAGAGTGAAGCCCTTACTGGACGGTATCATCCGAAAACTACACTCCTATAGCTGGAGCCGAAAGCGCGCGAAATAAGGTTCCTCTGGTTGACTTAAACATACGTAGTCATCTTTCGAACAGGCAAGCTTCCTACATTGCCTAGATAAAAATGGTATTTTTATAACATTTTACACATCATGTGCAGGCAATTGGGGGAACCTCCAGGTCACGATAATGCCAACGTGGTGCCGCTTAACACAACGTAGCGCTCGCAACATTTTAATAAATAAAGTTTTATTTGTTGCAATGGCTCGGAAAAAGTCGCGTACAAAATTTTAAGCAATTATTTCTCGTAACTGCTTTGCATCTCGCAGACTTTCGGAGATGTTCGCGATTCCAAGCGTCACTAAGGAACTCAATAATTTCGCTGTTGGTCTTTGACAGTTTCGTTGAGATTTCTAGTGATAATTTGTACCCAACATTTCAGTTGGATTTCGATCTAGGAACTGAGCTGGCCATTTGATGGCCGTCACTCCTTTTTCATCCATTCTTTGACTCATTGCACGATAGTATGGCGAATTGGCATCCTAGAAAAGATGTGCTTTATTGATTAGCTTCTGTTGTAATGATGACATGCAGTTTTATAGGTCCTCCACCTGTTTGCGTGCATTGGGCATGACATCAACGACATGGAACCATCAACGATATGGAACTTAACAATTCCATTTGTGGCCATGCAACCCAAATCATGATTCCTGTTAAATGCTGGACAGAACGGCTGAGACATTGTGTAACCGTCGGTAACCGTCGGCCTTATCTGCAGCCACGATTCCCATGAATGCAAAAGTGACACCCATCACTAAAAAGTTGTCTAGTACCTACAGATCCAACATGAATACTTCCTGGACGATGTGAGTCCTCGTTTCCTCTGTGTGCCAGACAACAGTGGTAGCTTCCTTATCCTGTAACCTCTCGAACTGAATTGCAAGAAACGTCTTCTTACTGCTTAGGCACACACACACACACCTTCCATTTCCTCAGCAGCTGAGGAGACGTAACCTTCCTGTTAATTAAGGATATCTACAGTAATCCGGTTATCTCGGTCTGTTGACTTCTTGGATCAACCAGATTGATGCGTAGTGATAAGGAAATTTTTCTCATATGGCTGCGGACTGCTGCGTAATATATCCTAAAATTATAGGTTTTTAATGCAAGTAAGGAATTAAGTGGCTCGCTTGTTTGAATGTTGCTCACATTTGTTTGAGCTAACTAATAGAGAGGTAAGCGGAGCCAATGTCCAGATACGGGGTCGCGCATAGACTTACCGCGGAGCACTTAAGCTGTCTGCTGTATATGAAGGTCACCAGTTCGAGCGTGGAACGACCTTCGACAGGTTTGCCAAATTTGGGAATCGGGTGCAAACTGATTGGCCAGAAAATACAAGCCCGAGTTAACGGAAGCGAACCATTCTGCCAAATAGGGAAAATCCGTGGGACAGAATTAACTTGCATTGACTGAGAGGCAAACGCTTCCAAAATTAGTATTTCATTCAACACTAAATAGAACTGACCTATCGTGTAGAATAGACTCCCTGTTTACTGAGCCTTGGCCTTCTGTATCCCGTCGGTTGGTTGGGCGCGTGACTGAGGAATCAGGCGGTCGTAGTCTCGCAGGCACAGAATAGCAGCAGTGCAGCAGTACGAAGGCAGCTTTACAACACTAACATACATTCTCACCTTTCTGACACGGATGGCAATCTGCATGGAGTATTCACCTTTGGTTTCTGGACACGCTGGCATATACACTAGCCATCTCTCACATTGGTTCACATATGTTAATCCGTAGCTAGTTTAAAAGCATTTCATCAAACTTCGCTGGCTTATTTTCCGTGTTCTTACTTGTCTACGGTCGGTCGTCCGTTAATTCGCTGGCTCGAAGCATAGCGCATCAACAATTCATGCGGTAGGTGCCTGACATTCGTGCTGCCAGTCTGTTTTCTTTTTACTAAATCCGATGACAGTGCTTTGATCACAACCAAATTTTGCTGCAATTTCCTTGTTTGAGTAACTTCTTTCACGGAGCATTCTTGCAATTTAATTCGCGCATTTTTGTCCAGATACTCAGAGGATTTCATGATGCATTCTTACTCAGTTTGGGAAATATGTATTATGATTTCGCACTAACATCTTCCACAAATTTACGGCTATATATGCTGTTTAGTTAGTAGTCAGAACTTCTACATCTTTAATGGAGGAAAATCACATTGCTTGAGATCTCTATTTAAAGCATTCCACACAGATTACCTCACAGTGGTTACTCTACTCAATATTTTGGGGCCAAACCAATTTTGGGCATAGTAAATCACTAAAAGTGATGAGAATAATGATTTATGAGTAAAATTACACATAGTTTTTGGGCTTACTGTTTTATTTGAACAACAAAGATAGCAAATTACAGATTTGTTTTTCCCAGGGTGATGCAGGAAGTATTTACAGCGCAGTAGATTCCGTGATTTCAAAGCGAAGTGAAATCAATCGCCTTCAGCAGTTTAGTGGGTTAGATTAACTATTGAGCGAGATAGACGTCTAATTTCCGTGCAAAGTGACTGCTTGCCAACTCATTGAAGGAACATTGTTGAGAATAGCCGTGCGGAGGTAAGTCAACGTATGCGGCAGTGTTTCCAGACAACTGAGAATGTAAGTTATTTGACATAGTTGTTATGATTTAGCTGTACACAATCTCAGTGAGGAATTGGGGGATGCGTCTTCGTTCGTCTTACGTGAAGCGGTCACACGATTAAGGTATCCAGTGACCCGAAAATGCCCAAATTGAACATGGCGGTCAATATGCAAAACAGTAGCTGAAACATGACTTTGATTAGATCTTATTGTGAAAGAAGAGAAGAGTCAAAAGCGAATAAGTAACTGTGGTTAGTCAAACACTACTGTTCATACGATGCCGCCTGTGTCAGTGGAGGATAGATTATTAGATAACACAAGAGCCACTCAAACATTTTAGTTAGGTGCACCTGCTGTGTTAAAAAACCGAGCCGTCGTTTTCAGATGCGCGTCGAGTCGGAGGATAATGGACAGTTGATGAGTCTCGAAAGGAGGAAATGATCATACAGCTAGTTACGGTGTAACAGATTAGTGCTTATCACAATAAGTCTCCATCGTTCACTGTAAGTCACCTCCCTTCCTTTTGCCCAGGGGGCGCCACTCATTAGTTGGAAAGCACACAGTTTGGTGGCTCACTAGGCAGGAACCGGTTAATTTAGAGAGCGTGTCTGCAGATGAGCCGCAACTACGGAAATCTGGTTGATTTTGTAACTAAAAGCCACGCTACTAATTCCAACCGATTGCAGTGATGTAAATCACAGAAAACACACCTCGAGGAAGAGCGTTAACGGTTCGATCCCTGCATACAATGAACAATGATTTATAACGGGTAAGAAAGCAGGTGCTTGACATGTCCCGTAGGGTGTTTAGCGTGACAAAAAAGATAGATCAAGGGATAATGGAATCGTCAGTTCCGGCGATTACTGAGTTAACTGCACTGTCGTATAAAAGGAGTTTGAAATTAGAATGTGCTCACACAAAGCAGTAAGGAGAGTGGTTATTGATCACATAATAGGTAGGAAAAAATAAAAAAAATAGCAAGGACAACGCTTACTCATGTGCAACTATCTTGGGTTGACAGGATACAGAAATTCAGTTTCTATAGTAGTAGCATTTATCAAATTTCGTGCAAGGGGTTTGGAGTGACTCATTCTAGAGTAGGGTTATGGCACTATCCACTGTCTGTTGTGCATTAGTGCCAGCATCTGGTGGTCATGGGCTATAGCATGTAGTGTAAATGTGACAGAGTATCGTCAAAGCGTTTTTGAAAAGGGATAGGGTGGGTGCATTAATTACATGTTCCGGGAGGGCGTTCCAAGGCTGTGACACTCGAAGGGAGAAATAGTTTCGCCGACATTCCAGGCGGCTGTACTGCTTGACTAACTTAGACTGGTGACATCTTAGCAGGGTGTGGTTGGGGTTTCTCAGGATCTGGTACACCATTATGAGATCGCCTCTTAGACGCCGATAACGTCCACTGTATATTTTGAGGGTCTTCAGCCTGAGTGGGTAGGGGAGGCTGGTGAAACCTCTGACGCTCTTCGTTGCCCTACGTTGTGCAGCATCGAGCGCGGTGAGATGGTGCTTGAGCCAGGGTTGCCACGCTTGGATAGCGTATTCCGCGTGCGGCCTCATGTACGCACTAAGCATTTTTGGAAAGAATGAAGGGTCAAACTTTCCGAAAGCTCTGCGAAGAAGGCCGAGGTACTGGTTCGCTTTCTTAGCTGCCTTTTCAGTCTGTCTCAAAAAACCGAGGTCATCTTGAACTATCACTCCGAGATCGCACTCCTGAGAAGCCCACTGTAGAATTTGTGGTCCTAGGAGGTACTTGTGCAATTTTCTTTTGATTTCTTTTTCCCACATTTGCTGTAATATAACAGCTCTACTTTGGGTGCAGACATCCAGTCCATACTTCAAACTATCATTACGAAGTGGTGCGTTGAAATCTGTAGAGGCTTAAAAACGATTTACTTGTTCGATTATCCATCCATTTTATCTATTGCTCCAACCATCCTACGGGACCTGTCAAGCATTTGCTTTTCTACCCGTTATAAATCATTGTTCATTGTGCATACTCTTGTGCCGTATGCCGAGAACTTTGCACTTGGTGACGTTGAAGTGCAGCATGTTCTCGATGGACCATGTGTACGCTTTGTCCAGGTCCTCCTGTAACACTGTGTGATCCTCCACTGCACCTATGGTACGCCATACCTTCAGGTCATCAGCAAATAGCAAGCAGTTAGAAGATAGCACGTTCGCGAGATCATTTAGGAAAACCCGGAACAGGCGGGGTCCAAGTACCGAGCCTTGAGGTACTCCGCACTGAACTTCGATGGATTCCAACAGGTTGCTTCTAACCCTCACATTCAGGTGACGTTGCACGAGAAAGTCTCCCATCCAGCCCAGAACAGGATCGCCCATTCCATATTTCTGGAGGTTGTGGAGGAAAATGCGATGGTCTAGACGGTCGAATGCCTTTGAGAAATCCAAGTAGGCCGAGTCGACTCCTACACCAGCGTCCACAGATTTCGTCTAGCTTGCACTAGCAATCAACAGATTAGTGGTGTAGGAGCGATTTTAGCGAAATCCGGGCTGCTCCGGAACGAGAATTTTGTTGTTCTCCAGGTCCGCCATCAAAGCGTCAGCTACAATGTACTTCATAACCTTGGAGACCACAGGAAGTAGGGTTATCGGGCGATAATTTGCTGATTCAGCACGACTGTCACTTTTGTAGATTGGCGTAAGGATTCCGTGCTTCCACATCGTGGGGACGTGCATCTCGTTCAGACATCGTTGAAAGAAAATTGCTAGTGGTCCTGCCAAACTCATGGCAGCAACTTGCAACGCCTTCGGGCGAATGCCGTCCGCACCCGGGAAGCTGAACTCGTACAGAGACATCAGCCTCTTCAGTACAGCTCCGGATGTGAACGATATGCGATTTAGCCTTGACGGCGGCGTTATCTGCTTAGGCAGGATGTGTGATGATTGCACGCTTTGGAAGGTACGGCGAAATTGTTGTCCGAGAACGTTGGCCGCCTCTTGTGCGGTTTGGGGCTAACCCACATGCTGTGTACAGAGCAGAAATACCGCGTTTAACACGGCGCAAATTGTTTACCTGTCCGTATAACAGTTTGGGATTGGAGCGAAACTTTTCCACTAGACCTTGTTGGTTCTTCAGTTTATCCTAATGGACGAGTTTGACACAGTGGTTTCTTTGTATTGTGTAGACATCCCAGGCATGGTGGTTTGGGGAGGCTATGTAGGTGTGCCATGCCAAGTCCCTTAATGCCATGCATTTACGTGTCCTGCTCCTTACGAACGACTTCATCCTTTTAGGTCGGCAGAGTCTGGTTTCAGAGGTCCTTGCCACGAGCTTGGTAAATATGTCGACGAATTCTCCGCAGGCCACCTCAGGGCTTAATTCAGCTAAGAACGACCAGCTGGTTGCATCAATGAGGTCGGACAGGTCGTCATACTTGGTTACGACATGATATGTCTCGGCATGCCCTTTAGAATAATCCGCGTAGCACATGTAATGAAACACTAGCGTCGCATGATCACTGCGGCCCAAAGGAGTATCGGTTATCACGCTCTCGACGATCAGTTCTTCATTGGTGAATATTCGGTCCAATATGGATGGCCTGTCAGTTCCCCTGAACCTGGTAGGCGTAGTGACGTGGCCATAAAGCGGGAAGTCTGAAACCAGATCTTGCAAATCTGTTTTGAATTGCTCTCCTGGTGTGGCCCGGGAGTCGACAGTTTGTAAGTTGAAGTCACCGGTGACTAGAATGTGACTGTACTTCCTATTTATCAATAGCCTCAACGCAGCCATCAAATTGCAGTCCATCCCAGGAGTAGACGATGGTGGGCGGTAAACAACAACCAATAGGCCAAGATCGATCCCTCTCAGCCGGAAATTACACCAAATGGCGTCAGGTACGTCGGCTTCCGAATCGCTTATGGGTTCGCATTGCATGTTGTTACTAAAGTAGAGGGCTACGCCACCATGTTTGCCGGTTCGATCCTTTCGGACAATGGACATGCTCGTTAGCTCGATTTCAGCACTTGTTATCTCGCAGCGCAACCAAGCTTCGGTGACAGAGATGAGGTCCCAAGCTGCTGACGCGTGTCGAACTCTTAATTCGGCTAATTTGCTGAGTAGACCTTGGGCATTTGTGTACATGCATAAGAGCTTCTCGGAGACCAAAAGTGTGTTGGATTGGATGGATGAAGCAAGTGAGTTTACGCCGACCAATAAAGGGTCGGCAACTAATTGTTTTTTTGGATGGGTTGCATACTCTCGAGAAATATTTGATATATAAACAGGTATCATTGCCCCGGATTCCGGTGTTTGCTAGTGCTCTGCTGTGTCCCTCCGGATATTATGGCTACTCTTGAAACCGTCCCCGAGTCGGGTCCAGCAGTTGGCGTTTTTATTGAGTTGTGCTTCTACTGAATTGTCACTAGAAGGTGTTGGTGTTCCCACTGCTTTCAGACGAATTTCTGCTGGCAATCTGCAACGGAATTTGGTCCAGTTCGCTAGTAGGGTTTGTGCCGCTAGTTATGACTGTAACACAAGTTTTAACAGCCTGGGACCGCACCTCTTATAGTTTGGTGATATGGGGATCCTTGTCAACGAGGTGACCACGACATTTTCGAGAGAAAGAGCCTCTCGAATGTAGTGCCATTTCTCGCGTTCGTGCATCTGAGCATCGTCGGAAGAGGAATCAGTAAGCTCAGGAACACTATGAGCTATCACTGTTATCTTGACTTTTTCCGTACCTCTGTTAGCGGGATCCACTGAACGTTTTTCCCACGGGATTTCGGGTAGTATGCACACTCCACTTGAGTCGTTGCGGAGACGATTCGCAGACAGGAGAACGGCCTCAGTCTCGTCCGCCGAGTTTAGTGTTACCCGAAGTAACCGGGGTTCGCCGTAGTGCAACGCGTTTAGGTGGTGCGAGATTCTTTCTAATGTCGAGGGATTAGCATGGACACTGATCGACGTACAGATGGAACCCCAATGATTTCGATCGTCCGTCAACTTACCCTTAATTGTATTGGATTGGGATTCGGGGACATTTGTGCATACAAGGCTTAGGGCACCATGGGTGCGCCTGGTGGCTCCTGGTTTTGGATTTGGATGCTTAGTATCCGGTGTTTTTGGTGAATTTGTGAACGGCACTGATGGGTGCCATTCGTGCTGCAACCCTTTACTTTTCCTTAGTCAAGGCACAAAGGTTACCGGTGCTCTTTCCGGTGTTTGCCTGGAGGCAACCGATGCGTACGTTGCCGGGTTGTTCACTGTTGCTGCTTGACTGTAGCTTACAGTCTCGAGTGTAGCGAACAGAATACTAGGTGCAGGCCACAGTACAGAAGTTGAGGCAGGCGCGCTGCATACAAGGTTTTTACTTATAGGAGGGAGAGAGAATGGAGTTGATACTGCTGGAGGTTGAGTCGTTGGGGTCAGGTTGGGACGTCTGACTCGCTTCTTCGGCCTGACTGGGGAATTCGGAGTGTTATTTTCACTCACCAGTGCAGGTCCGTTTCCTTCCATGGATGTAACTCTGGCGCTCACCAGTTGCTCGACCACTTCGGTTAGTTTTTCACTCCTCTCCAGTAGCACAGATAAACAGCTAACAAATGGGATAGAATTGCATACTTAGCAGAACCAAAACGCCTCTGCGATGTTACTTTTTGTCGACCCCTTCCCAAGGCAGGTAGTGTGATAGCATTTCAAACACATGGTACACACTAGGCCATTTTTTTACCACTTTAGCACATGGTTCGCATTTGCTCTTCATACGAGACATGTTCACAGTAGGGGTGCTGGTTTAAGGGTTAGCAAGAGGACAGAGATACTGACGCACCGTTGCGTGGCTATCAGCGCTGATTTGCGGTCAGCGGGTTCAGGCGTGTTGCGGCCAGCTGAGTCACATGTTCCTTAGGGTAGATAGGCGACGTACGTGCTATCGATCCAGCCGGTAAGTGGGTAGGCAGCGATGCAGCGTAGGATTGAGGCAAAGCAAGATGAGTTGGAAAACATTGTCTCCTGACGACAGTGCCTGTTCCAAAGGCGGATCAAATTGACGACTAACGCTTCGTACAGCGAATTGAAGGAATGGTAGTAAGCTGATCGGGTGATTCATAAAAAGCTCATTAAAAGGAGACCACAAGAGTTCTTAAGCGACGAGGGAAAGAATAAATCCTCCGATAAGGTTCAAATACGGTTGACTTCGAATTTGCAAGAGCACAGTTTGCTGGTGATCTGCGAATGATAGATCCAATAGATGAACAGTGGTAGGAAGAACTCGCGGAGCCAAATCGAATGATAGAACGTAGGTCTCTGTGAGAATAAATCCAAAGATTTAGAGGCGAAAAACGCAGGAGGACACTTTTTTGCGACCGCTCGGGAGCCGGCCCACGGATAAGCTCAGAAGCTAGTGCGATCGGGGAAATGCAAAGACAGTGCAACAGTAATTGGAGGCAGTTGCTTGGGAGTTACATGTTACCCAAAAGGCCATTAGCCAGAAAACATCCGCGCCTTCACGGAGGGCCCATGATGTGTTGCAGTGTGCGTTGCGGCATGGTCCACGCAGACACAAACGCGTCTTAAATCCAGCTGTTTGGGGGGAATTGAAATCGCATAGGAAAACAAATTATTTCAGTAGGGGAAAGGACCTGTACTAATAATGTTAAATAGAAGAAGAGAATTATTTAAAAACATACAAGTCTGTCACGTGATGCAGGTGTCAGCGTCTTCCAGGCGGAACCAATCTTTTAATTTTGGTAATTGACCCGGTTGGCGAAGCAACGCATATTCGTCTTCATATCTGACTCTGTTTTAATTCTTCACGTCAAGTCAATAACTTCTGATTTTTGCTGGAATCGAGAGGCTAAAGGAACGAGGTCGGCTCAGTTGGAATAGCACAGCAAAGGGAAGACCTAACAACAACACCAAGCCAATGGAACAATGGTTTATTACGGCTAAAAAAAGCATTGCTTAACAAGTCCCGTGGGACGGAAATTATTGCGAAAATTATTTGCATGATAAAGTACAAAGCGTTGTGGTGGACTCACCATAGACCTATGTAAAATAGCGGAGATGTTCGCGTATTAAACGTATAAATCCATAAATCCATTGGTTAGGCGTTTGGCAAGACACCGTTTGATTGAGTTTTGTAGCCGCTGGCTAACAAGTCATAATATGAAATTTAAGTGAGACAATGCATCGTCAACACGTTTTTTAAACATCGCCAGATTGGGAGCAGAGACAACATAATTAGGTAGGTTGTTCCAAGACTGGTACATGCGGAGGGGAAATAAATTCCTAAGGCTTTCAAGCCGGATATGCTGAGTTGTCAGTTTCAGAGAGTGACCTCTTAGGTTAGTGTTGTGGTTCAATTCCAGCAGCGGACCGCAAATGTGGTTTGGATTCTTCAGCATTTGGTGAACCATTGTGAGATCCCCCGCAAAAGCCGATATCGACTGCTGTAAATTCTTAGAGATTTCAGTCTAAGCTGATAGGGCAGATGAAAGAGGCCCCTGACGTTCTTGGTTGCCCTTCCTTTAGGAGTCTTGAGAGCAACAAGCTCCTGTTTCTGTCACGGCTGCCACGCCTGAATGGCATATTCCACTTGCGGTCGCACGTAGGTGTTAAGCATTTGGGGAAAGATTGAGGGTTCAAACCGATCGAAGGCTCTGCGAAGAAGGTCAAAGTGTTGATTGTCGGTTCTCGTCGCCTTCTCTTCGTGTTTTGAACACCCGAGATCTTCCTGTACCAATACACCCAGATCACGCTCCTGAGAGACCTTCTCCAAGGTGTGGTCTCCAAGCTTGTAAACGCTCACCGGCTGGTGACTCAGATGTATCACCTTGCACTTAGCTATTTTCAATTGAAGCATGTTCATCTTTGACCATTCGTAAATGCAATCTAGGTCATGTTAGAGCAGATCGTGATATGATTTGTTACTAATCGCCCGCCATATCTTGACGTCATCGGCAAAAAGCAGGAAATTTGAGATAACTCTTGCCAGGTCGCTGATAAACATCAGGAAGAAGCGCGGTCCCAGCACTGAGCCTTGTGGGAAACCACATTCCACCTCATTTGGGTTAGAGAGTAATCCTCTAACACGTACTTGAAGCTTAAGTTGGTGAAGAAAGCTGTCAATCCAACCAAGTAAAGGATCTCCGATTCCGTAACTTTGTAGGCGTTGAAGTAGGATGCGGTGATCAAGGCGGTCGAAAGCTCTGGAGAAGTCCAGATAGCTGATGTCGACTCCGACCCCGTCATCGGCCACTTCCGTCCAACTACCTCGTGCAATCAATAGGTTTGTGGTGCATGACCAGTGTTGACGGAAGCCATGCTGTTCCGGTTCCAAGATGTTGCATTTTTCCAGGTAGTCCATTAAAGCCTCAGCGACGACTGCTTCCATCACCTTCACGAGCATAGGGAGGTGAGTCACTGGACGATAGTTTGCAGGATCTGAACGCCTACCGCCTTTAAAAATAGGGGTGATAATGCCAAACGTCCACATAGTGGGAACTTGTTGTTCATCAAAGCACCTTTGGAAGAACTGTGACAGTGGTTCAGCTAGCTTGTTGGCTACAGCCTTCAGTGCCTTCGGGCGGATGTTATCTGCTCCCGGAGGCAAGTGACTGAGAGCCATGACTATTTTAGAGCCGTCCAACATTTCCTCGCTGATATCAATGATGGCGAAGATGCGTAGTAGGCACAGACAGAGCGGTAGTTTGGTTTTAGTATACACTGTAATGGAAGAACTTTTTCAGTCTGGCACGGCGCATCTGCCTCTTTCAGTGACAAGCAAGGTGACAGCGTTGAACAGATGAGTACCTTGTTAACACTAGTAGTAAACGCAACAGATGCTGCCAGATCAAGAAAGAGTAAGTACCAGACACTCACTCAATCTACACGTGTGGATAAACTGCAGCTACGATGTAGCTCAGATGTCACATGTGTAGTGCAGCCGGTGTGACGTTCACACGTTACTAAAAGCGTCGTCCATCAGGTACCCTGAAACTTATCCGATCAGTGTGAACTCAAGGATAACACTACCTCAGATGCTCACAGAGAACGTGATTTTTTTATGTTTCTTCAGGTAACGAACTAGCGTTAAGAAGTCCCATTCCTGTTTAAGCTCTTCACTGACAACAGCCATAGATAAGTAGTTATACAACCTCCAATTGCTTCATACCTTTACTAATGGACCATAGTTCGTCAAGCGAACGGAACTTTTGCGTTGAAGTAGTGCTCAAAATGACCACATTGGGCGACAGTCAGAAAGCGCAAGTGCATAGCGCACGTTTGTGTGCTCATCAGTACGATTCGAGACGAGTTGGAGTGTACTTCGATGAAATCGTATGCAAATGTGATTTCGAATGCTATTAAGCGAAGCACAACCTACATTTGTGTAATCAACGACATTGTTCGATTGGATTCATTTGAATCGAAAAAGTACGTGTGCGTACGAGATCAAGATAGGGGTTGCCAGTTTTAGCGCGTGCTGAAGCGTCATGGATCGCATTCGCAACTCTCTTCCGAGATGGTCGCAGGTATTAGGTTAAAAATGCCGCTTAAGTATGGATCAAAACGAGGGACTGGGATGAAATAGTCTGAAGAGCATGAGCTCGCCGTCCGTTTATATCTAGTAGCCCCAGTGACACAATAGCGCTAGTGACAATTTCGAAGCGGACCTGAATGACAGCATGCACTCTTACAAGCATCCTCCATAGCCACCGAGCTGCTGCCTAGACAGCTGTCTCACTCCACTCGAGGGAGCTAAAGAGCAACCCAAAATAAAGGTTCCGAGGTTTTACATATCGAAATCCACCGAGCACTCTCCAAGCACGACTGGCCTCTGTGCTGTGTAAAGGTACGTTGTAGATGTCTCGCTTCTATCACTGCCAGTGTCCCACTCAGAATGACCAGATTGAAACTTCCTTCAAAAAAAGCGTAGTTGCGCGAAATGCATCAAAGTCCGTAACATTTACCTTTCAAGCTGTAATTACACTAAGTTAACTTATAAGAAAGAAATGCAAGTAGAGCAGTAAATAATTTGGGGGTCTTGTTGGCCAATTCCGTGTATTGTTTTGTTTATACAAAAAATACCAGAACACAATCAGTGATTTTAGGTTAAACACCGAGAAAGTGATCAGTTCAGACATTCCTCAAATAATACGGGCTTCAAGTGAAGGCGCCAGAGTTGCAATACCGCAAGCACAGTGTGCAGAAAAGGAGATGTCTGTTCATGGAGTTTATCGAAGCCAACACAACGGATGGAGCTCATAATGACATTTGACGGCTTCAGTGCAATCTATGATGATTAGCAATAAATCTCGCTCATCGTTCATTCGGCGTTCATACCGAACGAAGACTCAGGCAGTACCTCACAGCATGGCATGGGTCGACACGCTGAGTACACCATACGAACAAGCAAATAATTATGGCATGCAAAGGTAGTCAGTTGGAAGCAGAAAACAACCAGTAAGTAATAGCAAGTTGGTACTAGCAACAAAAATGTAGACCCTTAATTTCTGGAGACATGACGATTTCGTCGTGATCAGAGTTTTACAATCACCTGTCTTCAAGATTTTCAATGGACAATCCCAATATCAAGCGAAAATATGAAAAATTTCAGGGACGGTACTCCGACGCAATTTTTCCCATTATTTGAGGGGTTTGCTTAAATTTTCCCGCAGCAAAAGATAAGGCATACATCGTGGTGTATTGAAAGAGTTCTAAGGATGGAACAAACCGTGTTCTCTTCACCTTTGGGAGACGGATGAAGAGCAATTGTATAGTGATACGAGGAACATAAGGGCACAATTTCAAATGTTTGGGAAATGGTCTATGACTTAGGCGCTAGGTAAGTCCACACAATACCATATTCTTGAAAACGTGGGTGAAAGAGGAATGTATTTCTTTCTATTCAGCTTAGAAGCTGTGCACGTTGGCCGACACAAACAGAAGAGCAGAGTGGCTAGATGTGTGTGATGTGAACTTAGTATTAGTAGTCCAACCGGCTCAAGCATGGTTTACGTTACATCATCATTACACATTAGCTGAAGGTGAGAAACTCGCTTCAAACATTGTGTTGCTATTCAAAAAGATGTAAGGAAAAACGAGATACTAAATAGTACCGAATGTAAAAAACAATGGAACAATGGTATATTACGTGCAAAAAAGCGGATGCTTAGAAAGTCCTGTAGGATGGCCAAAAAGATAACCACAACATGGGGAAAAGAAAAGAAAGGGATAAAATGAAAATCAGTTTGGTGGACTCACCACAGTGTTAACACAGAGGCACGTAGAAAGGACCAACCTCTGTTGTGTAGGTTAATTCTGGTTGTGCATTTTTCGTCGCATTATATCGTCGGTCAAGATACACAAGCTATATCGCGTAGTGTGGGTGGGTTAGGGCAACGTCAAGGTGTTTTTTTAAGCACAGGTAAAGTGGGGGCGGAAACAACGTAAATTTGAGAAGACCTTCAATGGCTAACACTTGAGGTGAGTGAAAGTTCCGTCGACATGCTCGCCAACGGTATTGCGTGGCTAACTTGAGCAACACATTGTTTAATAACATAGTATCCTTCAAGACAGAAACCGTGGTTTGAGGGCGAAGATAAAGAGGGACAAAGGAATTCCCAATACAAACGCCATTGCGGTCGGCTACTTTCCATGCCATTGGTGTGTCTAACCAAACCTATTCATCGAGTTTCGGTCCTCAGCCCGGCAGTTGGCAGACAACAACCGACACCAACTTGGAAGTGTAGTTTTCATTCATTTTGATCAAGTCATCACTTGGCCTCCGCTCCGCTTCTTCCATTTACACCTCCTTCACACGAACAACGCCAGTCGCGGGAGCTGGTGTGACCAAGCCACCCGAGCCTGGTGCGTGATATAACGGTGCTGAGCTGTTCATTCGATCTTACTGCTACAAATACACGACGCCCAATACATTCATTGCACACACACAGTGCTCCCACTGGTTATGAGCAAAGCTGCGAAGTCGGCGATGTTCGAACTTAGCTAGCCTCTCCAAGTCTGTCGATCTCATAGGCCAAGCTTTGCAGCCGTACAGCAGGGTTGAACGTACCACGGCATTGTAAAATCTGCCTTTCATGGCGTGAAGGATACATCAGCGAACAAAGACGGTAGAGCTCGGCAAAATGTCTGGAGCTTTTGCTATACGGTTGTGATCTCACCTTCCATTCCACTGGCGCTGTATAGCTGCCAAGGTACATGTATGTCTGGACGACTTCTAGCTGATCCACAACAAGGGTCAGTGTAAGAGTGGGTCCCTGCCAATCTTGTAGGAGTTTGCATTTAGAGTATGCGAAGCATAGCCCGAAACGATTGATAGACAAGGCTATCTGATTGTTTTACTTGAGACGTTTGGGAGCTGTCGTAGATAAGGGCAGTGTTGTCGGCGTACCCCAAGTCAAGAAGTCGATCGCCTGGGAGAAACGCCACCGCTTATACATCGGGTACAGTATCCATGACTCCGCCGACGGAGAAGTTAAGAAGAAAAGTTGATACCGGAAATCCTTGTCTTACACCGCTGGAGATATTGAGGGGCAGCTATAGTTTGCCGTAAGCCCTCTGAGCAGAAAGCGCTCTGATAGTGTTTAGGTACTTAGCGGGCATACCTTTCCTAAGCAGACAGTCGCAAAGGAAACATCGATCAACAGACTGGGAGGCACATTTGATGTCTAAGAACGCGATGACGGTGGGTCGCCGATAAATAAGGCGGTGTCCCAACGACTGCAGTAATGTGAATATGTGATCAATACAACCGCAGCTTGGACGGAACCAACTTGCTCCTCACTATTCTGGCTTTCATGGGTGCCAGGAAGGCTATAAAAATGACAGAGGAGAGTAGGTTAGAGACAACTGAGATAAGAAACATGTCTCTATGATTGCCGCGTTTCGAACCTGAGCCACTTTAAAAAATGGAACTATAGCAGAGCACCTTCAGCCTTTTGCGACAGTTTCCTGCTACTACAGCTTCACAGGTAAGCTGTACAGATAATCTTTAAGAGCAGCTCCACAAAATTTGAAGAGGACTATGGGAATCCTATCTGCTCCTGCGGCCTTATTTACTTTAAGTCTGATCTCACGTTCGACTTCTGCGCGTAAAGGCAGGTCTAGCGGAACGGCCCAGAGAGAAGTGCGAGGATTGTCCGATGGGGAAGCTGGTAACTATGGTTGATTAAGCTGCTTTTCAAACTATTCGGCCCAACGCTCCAAGCGTTGTGAGAAACTTTGGACTTGCCATCGAACCCCGTCACGTTTGGTCCTGCTAACACTGGATTCCTGCTGCCATTTGTTCGTATCCGAAAGAATAACTTCTGATGGTTACTAAGGGCAGCGGCCACTTCTATCGCTGTTGCACGGTGAGATCCCCAAACTTCGAACTCTCTTCAGGCTAGCACGTAGGTTCGTTCTGAGATCCTTACGAATTTCCTTGTGTTCGCTCCCATCAGGAATGTGTCAGCGAGCATCCAGAACTTCCAGGTACTGCATAGAGACCAGATGTCGAGGTTTGCACTTTGGTAAGCCATATGAAGACATGACTGCTGCTAATAATGTCTGGTGGATATTCGGCTAGTGGCCCTCTACTGTGTTTATAGAGCGCTTAATCAGGTCAGATGCTAGATTACTCTGATACTCATTCAGAACATGTGGATTAGCAAGCTGACATGTGTTTATGCGCTCACGGCGACGCCGTATGCGTCCACCAAAACAACTGTAAGGGCGGCACAAACAAGTACATGATCAGTGTCCACGTTCGTACTCCAAATCGAACGACTGGTTTAGACACACCCACACCAGCGGTGACTGATCGCGATGTGATCGATTTGCGTCCATGACTCGTGATGAGTTTACGTTACGCTAGGTGTAGTTCAGTCGAAAGAAAAATGGGGAAATCTAGGAATTAGTGATGAGGATGTAGGGAGCAGAATCGGTTTAACTTTTCCTAACTAACTGACATGTTGACATGACGATCACAAGGGAAGCGTGACCGAGTGAAAAAGGAGCGATCGACAAACGCGAAGGAAGATGGATGGATCCAATCAGTGTGATATTCTCAGCTTATATATTTCAGTATGATTGTAAGGTGGACATGCATGAGTAAGCAGAACATGAAGAGTGGAGACAAAAATGAGCACATCAGACTCAATTTGCAATTTCTTTATAGCACACATGTATTGGTATGGTAGTAAAATATGCTCTCGTTAGTAATAAAGTAAAGATGATCGGGAAATGAAGTGTAAAAGGACTTTTTCAACATTTCATCCTCCGTTTTAATGCACTACTTTGAGACGACCTGGCCAAGTATGTAGGACATCTTACTAATAATCAGCACACCAAGGTCTCGGCCCCAGTTGCAAATAGTATTATTTTACTACTATTCAATTACAACCTTATTCCACATATTTTACTGTCAGGAATTTACGGACTGGATTTTAAGGCTGATTGCAATTTACAGATCCTTAGTCCAACATCAAGTCGCTTCAATCTTTTACTTCATATAAATAGCTAGAACGTACTGTGGATGTTAGTTTTGGTTTTGATCAAAAGCTAATACGTGGTCAACGAAAAATGATTTATCACGAGTAAAATAGTATGTGCTTGACAAGTCCGGTAGGATGGTTGGAGTGAAAATTAACATGGAAGATATCAACGAGTAAGTAAATTTTCACTTTAATCGTCTACCGATTTAAATATACTGCTACATAACGAGAGTTTGAAGTGGGAATGGGATGTGCACACGCAAAATGGTATAGAGAGCTGTTATAGTTCAGTAAATGCGCGAGAAAGTAACAAGGAAACGACAACGCTCACTCGTGTGTTGCTTTATTTGACAGACGTGGTATGTTAATGCAGTTTAGATACATCCAGGCTACTCACATGGACACTTCATGTATTCTCACTGCCACATTTAGGAGAGGACCGTTAAGCACATGGTTAGGTTTGCGTTATTTCGTCCTCCAAGTAATGCAAGTTGGAAGGCGTGTCAACAAGGCGTTCTTTGAATAGCGTTATAGTAACGGTAAGGAGGAGGTGAGGCGGAAGGGCGTTACAGGCACGGGACACACAGAGGGAGAAAACGTTGCATTGACAATCAAGCCGACTGTAGTGCGTAGCCAGTTTGAGCTGATGGCTTCTCACGTTGGTATTTTGGCTCAACTGCAACAAATTGCGATATGGGTAAATTGGATTCGTCAGCATTTAGTAAACCATGATTAGGTCTTCTCGCTGACGTCGATATTCACCACTGTATAATCTCAGGGAGTGCAGTCTGCGTTGGTAGGAGTGATGAAACAATCCTCTAACGAGTTTGCTTGCTCTACGTTGTGGAGCTTCAAGTGCGTCGACGTCGGGCTTGCGACAGGGACGCCAGGTCTGGATCGCGTATTCCACGTGCGGCCTCCCTTAGGCGTTCAGCATTTGGGGAAAGTTTGATGGCTCGAAATATCCGAAGGCCCTCCGTTAGAGTCAGATGTTGACTGACTCTTTTTGATGCATTTGCAGCTTGTCTCGCGCAACTAAGATAGTCCTGTACGATCACCCCGAGGTCACTTTCCTGGGAAGGACGTTGCAACTGCTGGTCCCCAAGTCGATATTCATGAGTGAGCTGAGGGCGTATGCTCAGGGCTTTGCACTTTGCCACGTCGAACTGGAGCAGGTTATCCGATGACCATGCATAAGCCCTGTCGAGATCGCTCTGCAATGGTATGTGATCATCCGCTGTCCTGATATCATGCTAACTTGTGACAATCTGCAAATAGTAAGGAATTTGACTGCAATACACTGGCAAGATCGCTAATGAATGCTAGGAATAAACGTGTCCCCAGTACCGATCCTTGTGCCACGCCACACTGGACGTCAATTGGGTCAGAAATGGAGCTGCGGACTCTCACATTCAGCTGACGTTGAGTGAGGGGGTTGCCGAGCCAACTGAGCACATGGTATTCCTGATTGCGTAGATACCCATTCGTTCGAAGTGATTGGTTATATTTGACGCGAATACATTCTTTTAGAACAAAGCAAGCAGAAATTATAAATTTGTTTCATACGTCTTATTCATAATGGCTCTAATCTCAGTCTCTTACGACGCTCAGAGTAGTTATTTTGGAGAGGATTGAAGTGAGTCTTAGTGGACAAGCATCGCAGACCTCTACACACGAGCGAACGCGCTTTTCTTACCGTGTAAAAATGCCAACTCAACTGTAAGATCGACTAGAAAATTCGGCATTTACATCGCAAGAAAACTCACGTACGACAATTGATTGCTGGCGAATGTAAGTTGTTGGTAAAGTGTGAGTATCACGAGCTTGAATGATTGCATAGAGCATTTAGGCTTTACTGTGACGGCCCGCGAAACGCAGCATTTTCACACCTGTGTATATGGATCTAGTTGCAGACCCCACCATTTGCTAATATGATAGGAGAGGCTATCAAGGCAAATGGATACATCTACCAGTGTCTCACTGGATAGTAGGGGCTCGCAAGCAAGCATGGTAATAAAATGTGCGGCTGGTAAGTCGATTGATCAGTTCACTTAAAGGATGATTTTATTTTCATAAACTGCAGTTAAAGACAAAGAGCTTACTGAGGAAACAGTTGGTGGGGAATTCATCATCAGACTTTAATCATGTACAGTGAAACCTCTACAAAATTAGGCGACCGTTTTCAATCACCAATATTTCTTGACGCTGTCCAGAATGGATCGCCGTTGTGTCAACAGAATATTCCCATGGCTCGTGGGAGACTCTTCGGTGGATGGCTAGGATTGAACTGATAAAGTACCTTCCCGTCACTTTCATATCTACATGCCCATTCGATGACAATTTGGCGCAAACTTGTTCGATGTGTCTTATAAGGAGTCTCAAGTTCAAGATTTGCGGAGAGGTCACCAAGGAAAAGTATCAGTACTACACAGGCACTATGCACCGATGCTTTACTGCTACGCAACCGTGGTGACTTCCAAACCAATGCAGAAGAAAGTGCTCTCGTTTGGATGTCGAAGCGGCAAAAGAACGCCCGAACCACCACATCACGGCTTACGCACATGAATGCAAGGGTACAGCGAGAAACGCAGCAGCAAGGTAAAGGCCATGTTTATTTAGTGGCAGTTGGGCAGCCACTCCCGGGACCCGCTTTAATGTGATCAAGGAAATTCCAGCAAATAACATTCCCCAGCGAGATATGGTTGACAAGAGAAGCTTCGAAAGGCATATTGCAAAAAACGAAGTGGAATCAGACGACTAGGTGATGGACCAGAGAAACGAAATTGTTAAAGTAGCTACTTACTCGGTAGTCTCTACCAAATGATGCATAGATTCACTTATTGTATCTGATTTGTAGACGTCAGGTTTTCGTTATCGTGCAGCGCCTGCACCGATATCTCGTTTGATAATAAGTTTCTTCAGTGGCATCAGAAGATAGCGACTATACTAGGGGAGGATGATGCCACAAGCTTAACTTGTATAATATTAATAATAGTAATTATTATTATTGTTATTATTGCAATTTAGGAACAAACTGCCGCTCGTTGATCGGCCAAAATCATTGGATGTTCTGATACTGAACCACTGCCAGGTTGCCGATAGAAGATGTCGTACTCATGATGGGCATTTCATTCAAACCGAAATCTGTCGACGGCTAGCCGAACAACATATAACACTGTGAGGAGCACGTGTTGGTTATCGAAGCATAGAATGATCGCCGATCATAGCTAAAATATTCGACTATTGCATTCATGATGGTGAAGGTGGATCTGTAAAGCAGTTACCGTAGTACAGATCGAAAGAACAAGTATCATTGCATGCAGAAACATAATAAAAGAGGTTGTATGGAGTTCTGACGAGTGAGGTACAGTATACCTTTTGTACCACACAGTTGCGCACATTCAAACTGCCTGCTCATTTCTTCGAAGTGGAAGTTCTTTCGCCCATATTAACGTCGGTAGGGTGCTACTCCGATGCTAATCGCAAGTGGTGGCACATAAAAGGCGTAGCCAGTGCAGAAGTAAGGAGAACAGTTAGATCATTTAAACCCATTGTGTATTGACAAAGCCTATAAATGATAGAAGCAGGTAAGCAGAAGCAGAGAGCAGTATGCAGCGTAACTAACCAAGGGAGCCAGTAATCGGTAAGTACAATCCGTTAAGCAAATGGACGGTAGGAAGATATAAATAATAATAAAATCCAATGTCTCAAAATAGTGAATGCATGAATAATTCATGTTCACTACACGTTTGTTTGCATAAAAGTCGTACAGAGGACTAAAGCAGAGCCGAAACATTTCCATGCTGACAAACCGATCGAAATACGTGCGCAAATGGTTACTAGGATCCGCTGCGGTAATGACGATCCGGCTGTACGGTCCAAATCATGCGTTCAGAAGAAGCTAACTAGAGCACAAGGATTACCTTGGATCAAACGGCTAGTGACTTCTGTCCGGCGAGGTCTGCAGTTAGTTGCAATAACGTAACATATAGCACTGTCAGCATCCAATTAACTCACATTAAGAGTAACGACTTGCAATGTCTGTCTACTTATTTTGGTGTGTATATACTTGTATAATCCGGCAGAGGAAACAACAAAAGCATATATTCGCTTACCCTGACTTTCGACCTTGTTATGGGTTTTTTTAGATGCAGTCATGCACGAAACCAAACCAAACGCAACAACGGTACGAGGAGAAGAAACGTGTTCGATTGAGATCCTCAACTCCCCGTTCACATAATACAGCAGTGGGGAGTTAGCGTGTTCGACCGCCATACAAGGTGGACTCCAAGGCTTGGGTAAAAACTTACCCGTTACGCAAGACAAAGTGCAATAGATGAACATAGAAATCAAGGCCATTTTTGATAAACCGAAGCGGGAGTTGGCGAACGTTGTCGTGACTAAGTTGGTAGTGGAGTTAGCGCCTACTGCGCAGCATGCATAGTGACACATAGCCAAAGCAGTAGATCAGTGACTTTCTGTAACGGAAACAGTCTCACAGCTGGAGATCGTCCAGTAGCTGAGGAGGTAGGTTGCGCAGTTGCCGAAGCGCTGAGAAAATGGTGTAATTTCTGTACAGGAAATTACTTCAGTGAGGTTGCCGAATCGTAATCCGAGGTCTTCAAGCTCATTGGGAGGGTTTTGACATATCCTGTGCGACAGAACTCAAAAGAAGTGGTAGGGATGAACAAGTTTTCAACAGTGAACCATATGTAAACTAGAGGCAGATAACGGTACGGAGTTTATTTTTTCCTGGTCTATACAAATTGCGAGACACTGTGCAATGCCGATACTACTGACAGAAAATTAGTCAAAGAAAGGCCAGTTCCCATTTACGCCGAAAAAGTCGTCCTATTAAAAGATGAAGCGTTAAGGGAGCCCGCTCATAGAAGTCTTCGGAGCCAGTCCATTGCTAACAGCCCGGAGAACCTTCGCCCAACTCATCCTGAGGTTAACGGGCTGGCAAATGACAGCGACGCACCTTACAATCTACCGATGAGAAGGACCTACCTGGAAGTCTGTCAGTGGGCGCACTCTTTGGGCAATCAACAAACGTCTTTATAGGCATCTAGTAATTGCGGGAATCCAGGAGCTCTCAGGGGGCCATTCTTTAGTGAACCATATAGTTTGACCCCATTTGTGGTTACACATACTCCCTGTCAAGAGATGTATAGAGCTCATATCAAAAAGCCTTAGCTTTCCGATATAGGAAGTCTGCCGGCTCAGAGTATGCAATAGCAGCAGGTTATCCGTACGGGCAGTGGAAACTATAACAGATTTTGGCGACGGAGGTAAACTAAATCAAGATGCCAAGCTCATCGGAAAATCTGAAGACTGTTTTGCCAAAACAGCAGTAATTCGATGCGGCACAGATGCGAATGGTTGAAGGTCTCATTTGAGCGTTATCTTCAGCCTACAGTCGTTCAGAACACCTATAATACTTCAGCAGATGCGGCGATCAGCAGTATTATTGGGTTCGTTTTTGATGTTGATTCAAGTTGATATTCGACGAGTGGTTCAGACATTTCGAAGACGTTTTCAAGACAGAGCTGTCAAGTTTCGACGAGGCATCAAAAGTCGGGATGTTAGTACGTAAACTTAGAACTGTTGGGCACCAGGGATATAGTAACTGCGGTCTGCACAAGTGTGCTAATGATTTCATCTTTAATGACATAATCGCCTAGTTCAAAGAAATCTTTGGGGACCAGTCATCGTTTGTCAATAATTTGTACAGTTGATTGAAGCTGTGCAAAAGAGATAGCCTTGTTGTCGACGCGGAGACAGTGAAGCAGGAATGTCATAAATTCAAGCTGCAGTCACTTACCGAATATCAGTCCGAGTGCTTGATATTGGTGTGCAGTCTGCATTACTCCAAAAATGCCGAAATTCGAATCAGAAGGCCCAAAATATTGGAGCGCAACTCGGGTGTCACGCAGCAAAGTCGTACCACTGAAGCCCAGATGATTATCAATGTAAAACGTAACGCAGCTGTGGTGGGTGATTCAAAAGTGCGTTCTGGTTATATCAATGTTCAGCAATATTCCAGGAGCAACTCCTCAGCAACTCAGTACAGGCGATATCTACAAGATAAACCCTCACCAGTTTGCTGATATGTTGTGAAATGATGCCCTTTCAGCGGGTATGCCTGCCGGAAGTGTCGTAGGCGTGGACACTAGGAGACACGGTGCAGTTTCAAACCACTGTCCAGGCCAGCACATGATGCGCTAGACAAGGTCATGGAAAGTTTGCAAGAAGCGTGAGCGCTAAGTCCACGACGTTGTTAAAGATTGCCATTATCAGCATAAACAAGAGATTGACGCGTTTGCGAACTGACACAGCTTCCAACATCACCGTCATTACAGGAAACCTTTGAAATGCTGTTAGCGCACCTGACATTAAGTCTGCCGGTCAACAAGTAACGAGTGTATCAGACATCAAGTCGAATTTGACCGGTCAGAGATTGTGCATGCCGCTCTGCCGATTTCATCGTATGGGAGGCATTAAACTGTGCAACATCATTGTTACAACAGCAATGAGATAGGATGTTTCTAGTAATACCAAGTGAGCTGATTACGAATATACAAACAAAACGTTCTTTCCTATATCGGGTTCCTGTTTGATTCCAGTTTTTCCTTTAACCTAAGCAGTGCGTTCCATGCATCGAATGCTCGCCTGTGATTGGTCCATTCGCTCCCAGTAGTCGTGGAAAATAAGCCATCTTGGTCATGGTATCCGTTTGGTACTGAAAATGGAATTAGAGCTGCGTTTCCTTAATTGATGTCTTGATCATGGCTAAAAGACGTAGCGCTGCCAATGACTGAAATCACTTTTATTACGTCTATGGATAGATTATTACAAAGTCGCAGTGAAGATCCATTTCTTCACTACTGAAGTCTGATTGACACGTAAATTTCGGGATGAAACTAGGAGATCATGATAAGAAGTGGGGGCCACATGTTGTTTGTGTGTCGTGCCGTCTTCATCTGACTCAGTGGCTCAAGGGCAAGGACAAGATGCCCTTTGTAATCCCCATGATGTGGAGGGAGCATAAGAATCACACGACAGACTGCTATTTCTGCCTAACCAGTCAATGGATTCGCCAAATGAAACAAGGACCAAATGCATTGCGCGGATCTTCCATCAGCTATTCGACCTGTTCCACATGATTGCACCTGACACATTCCAGTGCCTCCAGTGAACATGACACTGATGATGAGTAGTGATTCCGCATCGTCAACTTCACCTGATTCTGCCATCTGTGAAAACTTTGAAACAGATGATGTCAACACATCTTGTTAAACAATCAGAGCTGAATTAGCTGGTACGTGACCTGGACTTGCTTAAGGCAAGGCCGCGTTGCTGACATCTCGGCTGCAGCAGTGGCACTTTCTCACCGCAAACACAAAGGTTACTGTATACAGAAATTGTTAAATTGTCCGGTTGCTCTGATATGGGAGAAACTGTTCGTTACTGTTCTGACGTGGAAGGACTCATGAATGAGCTTAGCGTGAGGCACATCAATGATGAATGCCGTTTGTGTACTGACTAGTCCAAGCTCGTACTGCTTCACAACGGAAATGTATAACCAACTGTGCCTCTGATGCATGCCACCAATATGAAGGAGACTTGCGAAACTATGTAAGAGATACTCGCTGCACTACGATAAGTACTGTTGGAACATCTGTGCTGATTTCAGTCACTGGGCTCCTAATGGGTGTGAAAGGAGGCTACACCAAATATTGCTGTTTCATGTGCTTAAGGGACAGTAGAGCAACTCAACAGCACTACACAACCGAAAAGTAGCCAGAGTGGACGGAGTATGCTGAAGGGAAAATCAGTGTAAAGCATACACGCCTTATACAACCTAATCATATCTATCTACCACCGCTGCATATCAGGCTTGGTTTGATCAGAAACTTCGTCAAATCCTCAAGCGAGATGGTTTTGCGTTCCAGTACCTGAAACATGTGTTTCCGAAGATCAGCGATGCGAAGCTCAAAGAGCGGATACTTATTGGGCTTGACATTCGCCGGATAATGGCAGATGATGCTTTCGAATGCCAGTAGACTTCATTTGAGTTAGAAGCGTGGCAATCATTCAAGGCAGTGTGTACAGAATTTTTGGGCAGAACAAAAGTAGAGAACTACAAAGACATCATAAAAAGCTCATTGCGGACTATCGGGCTGTTGGTGCTCGAATGTCACTCAAGATGCATTTTTTGCATAGCCAGTTTGACTTTTTTCCCTGAGAACTTGGGATCTGTTAGCGATGAGCATGGTGAGCGCTTTCACCAAGACATTGCAGTCATGGAGCAAATCTACAGCGGCCAGTACATGCCTTCCATGACGGGTGACTTGCTGGTTTCTGCAGCTTGAGGGCGCTGGACCATAAAAGCGACGATCTCGGCGAAGTCATCATTTCCCAGTGCCAAGCTGCAGTTAGTAGTTTGCGGCGAGTGTTGCAGTGATGTTTTAAACGTATTTGCCACATAGATGCACTCTGTATATGTTGTCGTCCAGTATAGTTACCTCTAATTCGTACGAGTTAGACTTGACATTACTGAAAATAAGTATTCGCCTATAACAATGTGACCCGACGTGCTAGATGACATCGGAATACATTTCTACAATCAGTGGAGTGTGTTCTATAAGGTAGGGATATTGACATTTCTGTCATAGCACATAACTTTTGTTACCTAGTGTTATCGACACAAAAACTTGAGCCTACTTGAGCTAGTCTGGATCGAACACTTCGACCACCTGGATGTTTCCAACAACCAGATCTATGCAGCTGTCCAGTTACATAAGGGGAAGGTCCCAAGAACACTGGCTATTCAACACATTTGCGAGAAAAATGTGACTATGTACCGTGAAGGAATAGATAAGTGCACGAAGCTACAAAGTCTCATTGTCCTTAAAACTAGATGCAGTCCCGGTTTTCCATACAAGACGGCCAGTACCCTACGCAGGGGATCTAATTATTGGTCAGGAATTAGGTCGCTTAGATGACACAGGGGTTTTTCGTGCAATGGACTACTTCTTCATGGGTGGCGCCAATCGTGGTGGCCAAGAAACAGAATGGCCAAATTATAATGTGATCTGACTTCCCAACAGGTCTAAATGAAGCGCTAAACATTAATTAGCATTATCTGCCCATTCCGGTTGCTTTATTCAGAAAACTAAATAGAGTTTCGTGTTTTGCAAATCTGGACCTATCGGATGCGTACATACAAGTAGTAAATGATGAAACATTATCGCCCGCGGTTTGTTTCAGTATCATCGACCTTCATTCAGGGTCAAGTCCGCTTCAGAAATATTTCAGCAAGTCATGGATTTGAGGCTGACAAACGCAGTTGGTGTACCAGGGTATTTAGATGACACCATTGTTGTATAGAGTAAAGGATTTATTCCTCGACGGTGCGAGGCACGGTTCAAGTGAGTGGTCTGATCGATC
>OX104069.1:53350388-53368347 GCA_944474145.2 Dicrocoelium dendriticum | reverse complement strand
CACACAGACTGTGAGAATTGCTAGCTATAGGAACGAAAAAGTGTGACACACGATGTGGTTGCACGTTGTGAACCATCCGAAGCAAAGACGTTACTCGACTCAAAACAGTCGAAAACAACAAACATGCAGTTCAATATTCTGTACCGACCTAAGTGTACAATGTAATAGTAGTTTTAGTTAATAGTTACACAGCGGATACAAACCGGGAAAACCTCCAAAATGCCTCTACATCTTTAGTATCTCGGAATAAGCATAAATCCGACCGGAAATTCATAATTTCGAAAGGTTTTGGAATATAAACCGGTTTTGTAAGGGCTTGCATTGCGACCTTGGCAAAGAAAGCGCTCAGTGCATGTGCAACAATACATAATTAGCTGGTCTGTTATAACAAATTGAGTAGTGAATTGCTCACTTATTGTTCGCTTATCAGAACTTTTCCGTGTTTTAATTCAGCCCACATGTTTTATTTGCTTACTGAATAAACTCTATTCTATCGGGCTCATACTCTTCTCACCCGTGAAACATTGCTATATTGCAGTTATACTCTACCTTCGTTGCGCCGAACACAGTTATGTTGTCACTGTAAAGGAATGTATCGTTCAAATTCTTCTCGGCTATTACTTTAGCGAGGACCATTACATAAAGGGTGACACCAGTGTTTAAATCAAAGAGGTATACGATAGAACAGAATTACATTTTCGCAGGCTCTAAATGCGAGGAATTTCTTTTCGTTTACTAGTACAAGAATCTAATGATATAAACTCTTCAGGTCTAAAGTGCTGTACATCAGGTAACGGAAAATTGTGTCGATAAGAGCGGCAATTCTGGGCAGGGGGTACACATCCAGATAAGCGAACTGTTTGATCTTTTGGATGTACTCTATAACCACACCGCGTTTACGTGTCCCACTCGTAGTTAATAAAACTTCAGCTCGAGATGGGGATCATCATCATCATCATCATCATTATACATGTCAGCTAGAGGTGGTGAAACACCTCCGCTATTGTACCGCAATACATAAAGGAAATACATACATACAAACAATACATAAAGGAAAAATAAATACGACAGTTGCATGCCAGCTGAGCTACCAGCAACGGATAGGCATCGTTCCGGTAGGCTACCAGCCAGCTACTAGGCAAATTTTTTTTACTGTGTTTTACCCTACAAAATGAGATCGTAGATGGAGCAGGAGGCTAAAAGGTATGGGGAGGGACAAAGAAACTCGCAGCACGAACGCCACTGAGGTCGGCTCCTTGCCATGTCAGCAAGTGTATCCAGCCAAACGTGTTCACCGTCTTTTGGACCCCAACCAGGGAGCCGTGAAGCTCCAACCGAGGCCAGCTCCGAAGTGAGGGACTTCATTCCTCTGGACCAAGTCAACGCTAGGCCACCTCTCCTCTTCTTCCATCCACATCCCCGGTGAGCAAACAACGCACGTCGAGGGAGTCGATGGGCTGGCATGCGCAACACGTGGACCAGCCATCGGAGCCTGGTGCAGGAAATAACGGTGCTGAGCGGTTCATTCCCTTTTCCTGGGCCGTAAACAAGGCGTCGAACACGCTCGTTACTCACGCGGTGTTCCCACCAGATGTGAGCCAAACTACGAAGGCACCGATGGTCGAACGTAACTAGCCTCTTCATGTCCGCCGATCTTAGGGGCCAGGTTTCACAACCGTACAGTAAGGTCGAGATGGGGATACCGATAGTTCAATGATTCCACCCTTAATATACCGCTGTACGTCCACATAAATGAAGCACTCGTCCGCAGTAGAGTGACCGTATGATTTTGTGCCGACCGGTTTGTACGTGGAAGCATCGTACGCAAACAAAGAGGGATGATCTGCATCGGCGTTCAGTAGTGCATACAAGGAGAGTTGTTCACCAAAGAATAAAATTTGGACGGATTGATGACGCCTAAAAAATTGCGTTCCGAGAGTACATCTACATAAAGCTCTAAGCGCATAAGGAGCTAAGCGCTTGTGCGATGGCTGCTTTTATACTGTACAGTGAAAAGCCGTCGCAATGAGGCGGGACATTACCGCGTTACGATGGTTTGCGTGTCGCAACAAGCCAATGAGCTGCACTGGGCGGTGTTTCTAGATTCTTCAGACAATCATACCAGATTGGTCAATGGTTAGAGACATACTCAGCATCCTGGCCCTCCGGGCTCCTGGTTGGAGTGCAAGTGGCTCTTTATTCCTTAAAATGGACTCCTTGTAGTCTACTGCCAAACACGCCGCCTTGCAGTCAGGTTTTGCGAACCAACAACTTTGGTTGAGGACCCAAATCGTCCTACTGTCTAGGCAACCTGACGGTATCATGCCCACGCAATACAATGCACTCATCTGCAAATCATTTCTTCTGCTTTGATTGTCACAGAGGATAATTAAGGGCGCAGTGCCTACTGCATCGAGTAGGGTGGATACGGGTTCGCATTCTACTGTTCAAGCCTTCCCGTCTCCTTATTTCTTCGCTTGCGCTTTTTCACTCGTATCGTCCCATTCCAACATCACTTTTATCCCCCGTTTTCAATCCTCTTGCAAATTTTTGATACTCCACCACGCTGCTTTGATAGGCGTTTTTCTGCTAGTTTTAACTCACCAGCAATTGTAAGGCGTCGCTCCTGCCCTGTCGGCAACCCCATATCCAAGCAATCGGTCAAGCCCAATACATCGGCTTCTATTTGAGGCCCTCGGTCCTCCCTCAGATTGGCACGTTTCAACGTATGCACATTGTTACAAACCGGTCAACAGGCAGCACTTGCCCAAACATTAAAGACCCTCACGGTCAATATCTGCTACTTATCGGAAACCCGCCTGAAAAACTCGAGCTATGTGCTCGCAATGCGATTTGCTTCATGTAACACTAGCAGTGCTTTCTCACTACGTCTATCCGGAGATGATGTACTCACTAGTGTCATGCAAGCCAGTGTTGGTATTGCTCAGAGTGCCAAAGCTGAAGCTGCTGTGGTTGATTGAATCCCAACTAGTAGCCGGATGTGTGCCGCCAGATTGGTTGGCTCGTTCAAAACTTCGAAGTCGCGCGGGACTAATAGGTGTCTGCATTTTTATCACTCCCTACGCCAGCACAAACTGTAGCGTTGACTCTGTGAAAAACGATTGCAGCCATCAACTGAACGAGCTCCTTCGTCACAGGAGAAGCTCGGACACTGTAATGTTGACTGGGGATGTGAACGCCGAAGTTGGAACATTGTCCACTGATGAGCTGCATCTGGGCGACCAACATGGTGTAAACTCCCGTAATGATAACGGTGAGCGGTAGCTACACCTATGTGAAGATGCTCGTCTATTTCTCGCGAACACTAACTTCCGACACAGTATCCACCGAATAGTGACGTGGCGTCCACTAGCCCTAGACCTAGATCAATCACAGCGATCAGTTACCACAGGAGAGGCTGTGTAAGAAACTACCGTACGATTCGGTGCACAGGTGTGGACACTGACCATGCATTTGTATGTGTTGATCTGCTGGTGCGTTTAGGCGGACGCCCTCGACGACCCTGTGAGCACTTAGACACCCGCCAACTGGCGAAGCCAGATGTTCTCAGTGAGTATCGAAGTACAATGGCATACGGGTTGAGTAAGCGCTCACTACATACAGTTGAAGGCCACTGGTCGTATGTTCACATGACCTTATTAGTAGCAGGCCAATCCTCATCTGGTAACTTCAATAGCCAACAGGGAGATTGAGTCCCTACGTAATCTCTGGAACTTATAAATGTTCGCCGGCACATTCCGGCCGGAAACAAGCAACGAGAATCGCAAAGATCTCAGGGCAAAATTCTGTGCTAGCTTGAAGACAGAACGCGAATCCTGATGATTTCATTGTGCGTCGGAGATAGAAGTTGTCTTTGCCTTTGGTAACCATCGGAAGTTATTCTGTCTGATACGGGAAAGGGGCAGCAAGAGACTGTCCCGACTGACTGGAGCCGCTCTGTTATTCTCCCAATGATTGAAAATGTTATGTTAGGAATGCAGGAGCCGTAGTGGAATCAGTCTAATCTTCATCGCCTCCAAATGGCATGTTTCTGTCATCATTCACAGCCTGACCGGCACTCGTGAGGGTCAGATTCTTGTGAAGCGACCATGATTTCGTGGAGGTGGGAGCTACATCGATCATTTCTGCACTTTTTGTCAGTTTTTTGAGGAAGGTCATATATTTAGGCGGTGCACAGTTGTCATGTTTGAGATCCGAGATGCTTTGGATTCGGTGTATCGATGTGTTGTTTGAGGCTGCCTGCTCAGGAAAGGTGTGACAATGAGCGTTGAGTTGCACTTTTCAATCCGATCTGCGCATGGACGCCCATAGGATTGGCCGAATTAGGAGCGCTCGCTAAGCCCTTGTGAGTTCTACCCCCTCCATTCCATTAACACAGCTATCCGACTTGCTAATTCCTAACACCTTGGCAACGGACCGCTGGGACGTTGCTCGTATACTCCTCTTAATTCGACCTGGTGACCATGTCTAATGCATGCACAGTCACGACCGAGTCTCCTAATATTACCTAAAATTCAAAATCGTTCGTCGGTAGTTGATGTTGCGCCACCTGTGCTCTGAAATTTGTATGCGTAACTATCTTGCGGGTTGGCCCATGTACACATAGGTACGGTCCTTACATTTAATTGTATAGACGTAGTTAGCTGTCCTGTCTTTGGGAAGGGAGTCTTCTAGGTGCACTAGCATTTAACACAGGGTTTGACCCCGTCGGAAGATCACCCTTACATTTTCCTTTTCAGTACCCACGAAGTGATTTCCTTCTACGGAATTCATACCGTCCCTAACCACTCCGTTAGCTTAGCAATCTATGTAACTGACACCGCCATGGGTAACCACTATCGAATAGTTTGCCCATTGCCTCTTTCCGCGCGGCCTTTGTGTCCTCCTCCATCGTGCGCACGGCTTGTGCTCTATTGAACAGCCCAGAAGCTATGTCGGCGTAAAACTGTTTCGGATGACCAGAAGTGTAGTATTAGTATTTGCCAGCTTGCGATATAGGGTCGTTCTTAGATGTTTCCCATTGCTGCGAACTAAATAGTTAAGAAATGGCATTGTGCCGATACAATATTCCAACTTAATGATAAGATACATCCTCTCGTCAATGGAGTAAACAACTCCTTCTTATTCCGCCTGACAATTACAATGGTGTGGTCTACATAGCGCCACTAAACTTTCGGTAAGCTAATGGTGTTTGCTAACGCCCTGTTTTAGAGGCCTTCAATAGATAAGTTCGCTAGTACAGTGAATATTGGCAATACCATGGCGAGGCCTTGTTCCTGACCGTACAGCTTCGACTGAAAAACGGAGTACGACATGTTGAGACACAGTGCCATACCTTTGACTATCTGGCCAACTATAAGATCTGTTCAATCACCCAGAGTGACGTCTTCATTTAGACACCGTGCTGTTCCTAGCGTCTCTCCTTTGGGTATATTGGTGAAAAGTGACGTCACATCGAAGCTTACCATTAACTCATCTGGCTCGGTGGTGAGACCTAGTACCTTTTGAGCGAACTCGTACAAGTATTTCATGAATATACTCGATCGTCCTATCAGAGACTGTAACAACCCTGCCAAATGTCTGGCGAGTTCATGGGTCGGGGAGACTATACCGTCGACTACGGGCCGTACAGGGACGTCGGATTTGTGAATCTTTGGCAGGTTATAAACCCTTGGAAGTGGAAACGATTCTGGGTATAGACTGTACCACTTGCCTACTTCTGAATCGCCATTCACGGTACTTAAATAGTTACCAATCTCCGTCTTACTCCTGTTCATTACTCTCGTCATGACTTTACAACCAAGTATTCTGTATGGACTTGTCTCTAAACGCTGACCAAGTTTTCCCAAATATTCTGACTTATTTATTAGAACCAGGATTTTTTCCTTGTCAGCCTTTGTGAGTACAGTGCTGCGATCTTCTTACGAGGACATCAATGCTATACGCTCGGATTGCGGAAGATTTGGCGCACCCGGTTGCTGAAAGTTAATGATATTTACTAACTGTGCACGAATATTCTCCGCTTTCGCAGCGGGCAATTCTGTTACCGCGCTCACAACAGTTTGAATAATATTAAGCGGCTGCAACAAAAGAACTCCGTGACACGGTCTGGAGACGTGTAGGGAGCTTTTGGCAAGCCAAGCGGAAAGCTGATGAAAGCAGTCCGTCAACACGACACGTGTTGCTAGGCGGCAGGCGTGAGTGCGACCACAGTTCGTCAGTGGAGACCGAAGGCAGGTTTGAATCTGTCTATACAAGTGACGTGAATCAGCCCAGAAACGTCCATCCGGAGATGGCATGTGACCTATAAGATTAACTGGGTTCTGTTGCTAATAAACTTCGATCTGGCAGGTCTCGGTCTTCTGATTTTTCCTGGCTGGGTTGGCAGTGCAGAGAACAAAGACAAGGGCGGTGTTACAACAAATGATCACTTCTGCACATATCCTAGATTTATTGATGATAAGGATCAAACCTTTCTCCAACAATTTACATTCAGTTGTATTCAAAACACTATCTGACTTATTAACTACATCATCACTAAATCCGAACCTGTCAGTAGAGCCGGTGGCATTAGAATGCATAGAGATTAAACGCTCGAACACATGGATTTGTCATTCCTTCGAATCTTAAACACGTTTCAACTTGACATGTGAAGCCTTATTTAAAATACGGTTGCAGTCGAGAGGCGCTATGGTGGCCTGTAGATACAGGCTCGGTCGACTTGCGTCACTAGGTAAATCCGGTCTCAAAAAGGCCTCTGAAGAAGTAAATGTAATCCCTACGGAAGTGTATGTGCTGTCCAGGGGTTCATTGTGAGAGATCTGAGAATCAGGTTACTCTTAAGGATATCTCAAGATCTACCAATCGAACAAATCCACTTGTTAATTTTCAAACACGTGGTCTGTCCTTGGTTTCAAAATCTTGGAACATACTTGGAACCGATCGACAAGTCATGAGTCCAGAGAGGTTTGGAAACAATCGGTTGGTGCATTTGTTGGGTAACGTTTCGCTTTTCGCACTACAGCTTCGTCAGGCCAGGTGAATCAGAATGTAAATGGTGGCAACTTATAGCGAGCAAGGACGATAACCGCGATACCCGAGACTTGGGCCAGTTTGACCGGTGTAGGTGCGCGGATCAGACTGGAAAGTGCAACTCGACTCCCAATGTCACCACTACGGGCTTGTCCGTCAATGCCATGTAGCACAAGGGAACACCTGGACTATTCCAAATGTGACTGAACCACTGGAGGTGATATCCCGAACCGTGACTATAACAACACTTTGGCTCAAGTCACGGGTAGTATGGTTATCGTCCCTGTTCGCTGTAAAATACCACTCCAATTGCATACGGATTCACTTGGCCGGTCAAATACATCAACCGACTGTTTTAAACCCCTCCGAACACAAGTTTAGAAACTTCTTCTTACCCCGCTGTATAATCAGAAGAGTAGCACCAAATCTGGCAAACTACCAGAATCCTTCACCGCTCTCCTTTCCGTCTTCCATACAAAGATTTGCCAGTATGGGAGATATTGGTGACCTCAAAGGACTGGCACATGGCCTAAAGGATCACAAGCCTGACTCTTAATCCGAGGACGCGGGTTCGAGCCTGCGTAGGAACCGAGTGACCATCGCAGTATCTCTAGCCCGCCTGCGACTGGTGGTGGTTGCGCAGCAGAGAAGTGTCGGTACGCAGTACCGACGTATGGCTGATGACTTTTACACACAAATTGCGTTGACCATTTTTGAAGATGGGCACACCAGTGACAAGTCTGAAGGCACTTCTTCAGTGTCCCAAATAGTGTTGGAAGGAGCAGCAAGTTCAGTCAATAAAGTGTAACCTCCATCTTTGCTGAAAAAGGGAGGAAGTTCGTAGGATCCAGGTGCTTTGCTTCGTTTCAACACGGCAAAATCAGGTCGAACCTTTTCCAAAGTGGGAGGCGTAAGATCAATTTCCTACGTCAGCTTAGGTGATTCGGCAAACGGCAGTGTGGTAGCAAGCCTTCTGAACTGCTACTCAAAATGTTTCACCAAGGGGCTAGTCAAATGTCCATCTTCTTCAAAAGGTGTCTCACTAACTGAAGGCTTTCTTGGGCCCGTGTTCCGGATGACCTGGAACAGTACTCGTCTGTTCCCAATAGCGTTGATTTTCTCCAGCTCATGGTCCACGGCCACGCACCGTCCCCGGTCATGTTTAAGATTCTTTCTCAGTCGTCGTTTCAGGGTAACGGCCAAGCCGAGACTCAGTTCAAAACAGAACCTGTTTGCTTGGCGCACAGGCAGGTGTGGTACACTTGACATAATTCCAGTCGGCCTTCGGCCCATCAACTTCACTCATCCCTATCGATTGGTGGACCAATTCGACTTGATACTGATGTACTGCGGACAGCAAGTTCAAACCACAAGTAAAAAACCCAGAAGTTAGGCGCTACTTTGAAGTGGAAAGTGAGCGCTAGGCATAGGCGCACTAGAGAATGGTCGGAATCCAAGCAGTGCTTCAAATCGATCGACAGTTTTAGACTGTGTTCAATTTACAGCTGATGGCACTGAGCTCAAACTGGGTCCATGTCATCAAAGAATTCAGTGGACAACAGGTGACACGACGTGGTTTTTGCTGGAAAGCAGCGTTGCTACTATCTTATAGCCGACAGATAGTTGCAGGAATCGGTCGCGTTAGGTTCTACGGTGACTTATCAGATTTCTTTTTGACAAGTGACGTTTGTCAGGGTTGTCCAACTTCCTCATTTTTGTTCAACTTCACCATGGAGTGTACCCTTGCGGAATCTCGCGATGCAGGCGTTATTGTGATGCCTGGTGGAAAACTTGATTTTGATTATGCGTACGATATTGCCATTCTGTTTGACGATTCTTGGGTGGCCCAGTCCACCGAGAATAACCACACTACAGTTGTCTTGTCATTTGCCAAGCAGTTCACATCTTCAAAATGAAGTGTTGTTGCAGGACCATCAGTTACTTGATGACTCTTTGACCCTTGATAGCGAGGAACTCGAGGTAGTTGATCAGTTCACTTATCTTGGCAGTTGCGTCGGCAACGATGGGTATATAACCGCTGAAGTCGGCGCGCATATTGCAAGAACTGTGACAGCGGTGGCATCAGAAAATGGTTCCCCTCAGTCTGGAAAGCGTGTACACAAGGCCATGGTGGGGGCCGTTTTACTCTACGTGAGACGTGGCCCCTTCAATCTGAGGCTTCTTCACGTCTTTGAGTATCGCTGTCAGCAAAGCACTGCTGAGGTGGGATGGCTTCAGCGTGTCCCAAATGATGATGTACGTGGGCGGGTGCTATGCAGGGGTAATCTGGCTAATTTCTTAGAACAACAGATAGCAATGAATAAGTTGCGTTACTATGGGCATTTGCTATGTATGTCCAGTCGTCGTTTACCGAGGAGGGCTTTATTTTGGTTGACAGATGTAGGGTGGCGCAAGACTCGAGGTGAACAAAAGTTAACTTGGCAGCGGGAAATGAAGTCACTGACGAGAAAACAGGGTGCTGTTTACCCGTCTCGCTCTCTAGACGAGACTTCACGTGACCGGTCGTGTGCTTGGCTCTAAACGTTACAGGACGTAGCTCGCAGCCAGCATCAGCGACGCGTCCCCTAGTAGGAGTGATTGCTTAAAATGTCTTTCGCTGAGCTATCCGTGGGGTAATGACTGATTATGACGCGGCGCAGTAAAAGCGGCAAGGTTGTTTCGCCGATACCGCCTTATCTTTGCAAGGTGTCCAGCTATTTGTAACGGTATGTTGTTGACAAGATGTAGGCGTCTTGACACTGGAAGTTTGCTTAAGGCAGGTTTTACGCTAGGCACTTATTCTCTCCCACTTATTATTCCCCGTTCCGTAGGTCACTGTGCTTGCACGGCAGTAAAGGGTCGGTACAAATGGTCGATACACTGTTGTTGATGAAGATAATTCGGCGTGCATCGAACCCGAATCAGCTTCCCGGTTGTTGATTAAAATGCGAACAGTGATTCACTCGGACATTCATGTCATCAGCAACAATCAACGTCAGTACTTCTTGCCATGTGGAGATGAGAGTTTACGTTAGAAGTCATTTTTGATACTACCTGAACTGCAGTTAATAGGGGCAAAAACGGACCCGATGAAAAGACACGGTGTCCTTAGACGATTCTTATTAACCCAAATAAAGGCTCAAAGGTAAACTGAAAATACGCGGCTGCTCACTGGTATCCAGTCAAGTAGATTGTCCACAGTATGATTGTTGAGGGCGATAACGACGTCATCTACGGGATGAGCCATAGACTCAGTATTGCCAGAGACGCGAAGAGGGAAGTCATAATCAAAAGATTTGGAACTAAAGAGTCGAAGAGGATTTATAGTGCTGTTACCTTGCAAGCGCGTTAAGGAGACAGAACACATCAATAGCAACAGGGTGAAGAGAGATGATGCCGCCTGTTGGTCGATCTGACCTAGAGTGCGGATGTCAAACGAAGCAATATGAGATAATAACCTAGGTTTGATGGAAAATTTCCATGTATCGATGGTAAGAGTTGCGAAGTCAGCGGCAATCTCTTGCTCAGTAGACGAGAGTTGAGAGAAAGAGAATAAGAAATAGCATTGTCGGCGAAGTCAAGAGGGCAGATGGTACTCTCCGGCTGTCCTTTCGGTGATAGTTTTGTTTGAGGTACCCAACCTGTAGCCTTAGACCGGACAGTCTGACCCACAAGGCAGTGGCGAGCATGTTAGCTCATGAGTGGGATTGTAGAGTCGGTCACGCCTTGCAGTTAGGCGTAAGCGGTGAACCACTTTTAAGTGAACACCAGGTCAGCGCACATCACTGCGTGATTTTTTGGCATCAATCCAGTATGGCAATTCTCAAGTAATTGCACTTTCGTTAGTGAGCTAATGGTAGAAGAGCTCGATGAGATGTAGTAGTGCACACTTGTGAACATAATTTATGCCAACCACCATACACGCCGCATCCATCTCGTCTAACAATCTCGCTGCGATATCAAGGACACACTGGAGAAACTCACACCAAATGCTTATATCAGGCAGAATAATACACCAGTTTTTTCGACTGACTTAGCAATTGTACAATATTTGTGTACTTTCTATGTACCTTTCATGCAAACGAAACAAAAAGACTTGGCCGAGTAGTAATCTGCTTCACTGGATTGTCAGCACTGACCTCTTCGTGGACCACAACATAGATAAATAGACTTAATTGATTCCAAATACATTGGAAAGAGATGACACTTGCTGGTTAAAATGTACTCGGGGCCTACGATGCACCTGATCTGCGACGCAACATATCGGACCGATGGGACTCAAGATCGCGGTGATCGACATAACTAGCTCAATATTTAACAGCAACGGATCAATGGTATCCAGGCTTAAAAATTCGGCAGTTTTCATCGCGATCTGAAATGTAGCATCACGAAAAACCACTATCCGTTTGGACCCACTGTGGGAACGCAATCAATCATCAATGGTATACATTGGAATATGAACGAACGGTAAAAGCACAATCGTGCACAAATGACCAATCCCTGGTTGAGAACGTATCCCGACTGTCGGAAAATATTAGTTTATATTATCATGTGGTGAGGGGCTGGAACATCACCGCACATATGGACAGAAAACAGCATTGTCTTCCTTGACGGGAAGGCCAACTTCGATGTCTAGATATAACGTCAACTGACTTTAACAGATGTGCGCTAACTGCGACAGGCGCGGTTGTTTCAGCTTATACTGATGTGGTGACGATAAGGAAACGTCGGAGAGAAGCAATGGGTTCTAAAAGAGCAACAGGCAATCGCAGTCGAAGGATATAGATAACAAAATTAAGGGGCAAAGGAGTGCGAGAACGTCAGTTTGCAGCCACGGACTTCAACGCAATTCGGAGCAAGTCGTAAGGAGCACAAACAAGCCATGAAACATTGGTTATCAAGTGTCCACTCAGGGCAAAAATACAAAGGTATTTACGATAGCAATAATTTAACATTAACGGAGCAGAATTCGAAAATTTTATTTTAAGCAGAACCAAAGGGAAAGTTAACCAATGAAATTGAAAACTACTAAGTGCAACACAACATGCGCGATTATAAAATCGCGGTAGGCGATTTCAGGGCAGAACGGTGTGAAAACATGTTTGTTTGCTGGATTGGTGTGCATGCGTAAGCAAACAGCGAGAACAAAAGATGCAACACAAGATATGAAGCCGGATAAAAAAGCGTTGAAAGGAAATGTGCCAGCGATACAGCAATAGACGAACTGAATAACGCCCGTCAGCAGAATATACATCAAATAAACATCAAGAATTTGCAGTCGCTTTGGGGTGGTAGTCTTATAGGAATGGAAGAATTCAGAGAAAATTTCCGTCAGACTCGGAGCATCCTTCCTGGCCTTCGGAGGGAGTGAGCGGTGCTCGGGAACTTTAAGGGTCCTAGGGCCAGCCATCAAAAAGGCAGAGAATGTAATGTGCGTCCGGCTGAGGATTCCGAGTCTAATGTGTACGTACGTAGTAAGAGACCTGGGGGCTGCAATAAAAACAAATACCATGTAGGCGAATGGATAAAAGTATCACAACCATCCAGTAAAAGACCACAATGTATGAAAGATGCGCCTAGGTAACACCTCGTGGAGAGCTGGATGTCGCTGTAACAGCTGCCGAAGGGATCGAGCCTGAGCTAAATGTATGGTGAAAGCGCATCAACAGTGCGCTCGTACGCAGTACCAAGGCTTCGCTGTCGCGCAACCAGCAACAGCCGCACACGGGGTAAAGAGACTGCGAGGGTCACCCGGTCGAGACCAAGTCCTCGGATTACAAGGTAGGCTTGTGATGCTTAAGGCTACGGGCCGGTGAAAACAACCAAAGGTGATAGCTGTAAATGAAACGGAAAGGTATAAAGAAAAAACAATAAATAAACGTATAACCGAGGTGCAACAATCTCCGTACGTTGTCGATCGCTACAAAGTAACGCTCGGACCTGCTACTGAGGAATATTGACCGGATAGTGCTGAGCTGAGCTCGATTTACGAAATAGTGATAGACAGACATGCATAAACTAATAAATATAAATCGTTTTAAGTTACTAACACTTGATGCACGAATGGTCAAGTAGATCAATACATGGAAGCATTCGAAACACAGAACAGTAAATCCTCTTGTGCGAATAATCATATTGTTGGCAGTTTGCGTGTAAGCTGATAATGCGAAATGGTTCCATCTAGCAATACCAATCTTTTCATTGTCTTATTTAGAATGATAAAGGGAACTCAGTGCTTTAAAATTGCAGAATAAATTATAATACTATAATCCCTATAAAAACTGAGAACTGTTAAATCGCAGTTGGCAGTAAATGCTTGTAAATTATGTTAATGTTATTGCATGAATATGGTGGCGACATCCCATTCCGGATCTGCCTGTCACTGTGGTCTCCATAGGACAGACACGAGGCCTGCACCTACAGAGAGATCACGGATGGCTTGCGCTGCACCACCCACAGCTCCATGCACACACCCCATATCCAGTGCAAACCCAAAGGAATAAGACCAAGAGACATGTGGATGAAAGTCACGGTTCATAAACGGAACCGTCCCACACGCCTTCAACATGCAAAGGAGCAGCAGTCCTGTCTATGGTTTTGATACCATGCGTACCAGACGTACACAAGAAGGTGGTTGGGCAGTAGCCCGCTCCACACTGGAGGCATGGAACCACTCTTTGAACCTAGCACGGTCACGAGTACCGTGCACCCCATCCCCCAAATAACGACGAACTGTCTCCTGGAGCAAGTATAATTGAGGTAGGGGATTTTCGATACTTAAACATCCTGTCAACATTCGCATCAAACGCAACCAGACCGGGGATTTCTAACAGCAAAAAAAGCATAAGATGAAAGTAAAAATACAAACTGGACCGTACGTTTGTAGCAGTATAACAGAACAGAGCAAACGACAACATGTGTATTAAGTCTAATCTGCAGTAAGGGTCACTTAAGCAAAGTTAAGTGCGTCAGGGCATATGCATAGGGTTTTAGAGAGCAGGCATGAAATCCATCGTCTACCGCGTCGCTTCCCGTTCAGTGCAGGGACGATACAAATCACAGTGAGGTAGTCTTTTACAAGGGATTACAACGGTCGCAGCGGAAACAGCAGGATTCTTGCTCTCTAAACAAATAGGTGTCCGGCAACCTTTTTAAATATCCCTCAGTTTGTGCATTAACGGCCGGCTCAAGTAGCCTGTTTCAGTCACTCACTACACGAGTGAACAAGATGACATCAGAGCGGACACGGAGCCTACTCGGTCGAAATAGTTTTCAATGATGACCCCAAGTGTAATTATCAGAATCAGAAGCACTGTATTAGGAGAAAAAAGATTATAATCTGTCATCTCTATCAAAAGGGAAAACAAAACGACTAAGACAGAATATCGGTCTGTGTAAAGTCATAATTATGGCTCCTTAGTAACACACAACATAAGGATACAAACCAGAAACACAGCATTGTTCTAAGTGCCTCGGTTTGTCAAAGCTGATAACGCAGCTGTCGCATATTCACGCGACGAGAAGAGGTCGAACATGAGATCTGCATCAAAACAGAGGTATGCAAAATTGGTGTCCATGTTTGGCGTGAAACACTGTACGGAATCTGCAATAACAACAGGACCGGGCAACCAGCTCCAGAAATTTACCACCCGTCGGGCAATAGAACGAATGTGAGAAAGGTGATCGATATGTGGAATCTCCAGTTTGTAAAGGTGTCCTCGGGTGACAGGTGTATTTGTGATGCAGAACATATATCTCAAATGAGTGGCTCAGATGTAGGATCCTGAATGTAATGAGATCAATCCTTAGGCTCCTGTATACCAATGTCTGAAGTTGTAATTTATGGCATCTCTATTGGTAAAACATACCACGAGGCTTAGGTATATAGCAAGTGGCTAGGTGTTGTACATTCTCCAGCTTTTCATCTCACCAATTATGCCGGGATAGTAGGCTGGTGCACCGTATTCTAACAGGAGGTGAACCATGTCGACGTACAGCATGATAGTAGTTTCTTCCGACCAAATGTGAAACGTCCGCTTAAGTGACCAAAGCATGCGAAGGCTGAAACAGTAGACTTTGTGTGTATTGTCCGACGAGTTGAAATCCCATCGGGGCAGTACACCGTATCCTACCATTGCAGCAGAGCACAGCCGTCATCCCCCGATGCATTAAGTCCTGTCACGATAGCATTTACCGGTGTTGAGTAGTTCGGATTTTTTAGGATTCAACGGGCAATTAATTTATGCCCATGAAGATGTTTCGTCGAGGCCACGTTGGAGTAAACCCTCATAGATGGGAATCGATATCTCCCTCCACACCATTAAATCATCGGTAAACAGCGCGAAAGTCGATTTAAGACGTCTCCACAAATCTTTGAAGCGGAACAGGAACAACGTTGGAACAAGTATTGCGTCCTGTGGCACACCACTAGAGATGGTAAACCAAGGCGTGCGGTAGTCAGTTACCAGCACGCACCACTGTCGTTCATGCAATAAGAATTAAATCCAACACAATAACTTTCCGCCCACAACGTAAACACTGAGTTTAGATAATAGGATATTGTGGTTCACTTTATCAAATGCTTTGCTAAAGTCGATTAGCAAAGCATCGACACTTAACTTCGTTAACTGCTTCAATCCAACTGTGCCTGGAAGTCAGAAGGTTAGTAGCGCACGACCATCTTCTCATGAAACAATGTTGAACTGCAGTGGGCACATTGTGTTATTCTGCAAAATCGAGCAGTGCCCGTTTGTCAACTTTCTCCAGTACTTTAACCAATATTGGTGTTTGACAAAACGGTTCACAATTTCTCATCCGGTTTTTATTGCCACCTTTAGGGAAAGGTCGCGCGACTGCTTGTTTTCAGGCTCGAAGAACGGCCCCTTGAGTCAAGGAGGTATTAAACAATTCAGTCACTACCGGTGCGGCAATAGGTGTGAAGCTCTTGAACAATCAAGCTCTGTTGGTAATCGCATGACCTCATCCTCGGAACATGTTACGGTATCTAGTTCGGCATTGCTCGGGGTACATTCGAATACTGGGGCGGCTGTATGGAACAATGACACGAAATGGGAAGCAAGTGCAATAGCTCGATCTGCGTCGGCAGCCAACAGTTCAGCAAGTGAGTTTTCCAATGCAGGTAATGCATCAGTTGGCTCAAGCCTACGTTTGATATACGCAAAGATCTTTTTGGATACCTTTTTTGCAGTTGCTGATAAGTATAGCTCGTAATCTGCACGCTTCCGTAGCTTCACTGGGTAGTAGCGGTTTCGCTGTGTTTTATAAGCTGCGTAGTCATCGGCGCTCCCATAACTTCGCACGTCGTCTCGATGGTACAATACATTCTCTATCAATCCGTGACAGTCTATTCCTAAATTTAATTTGTGCGAAGGGGGTGAACTGGTCTAATAGTTGGATAAAATTTTGTTTCAGTACCTTCCAACATGCTCCTATACCTTCATTCCATGGTAGCGACCAATCCATATGCTCGGCCGTGCTCAGCACGCGATCCCACTTAGTCTTCCAAACGTTATGACGGGGTGGTCGTGAGGATCCCAGAGATGGTAAACGTAGAACGGCTGAAACGGTGGAGTGATCACTGGACTCAATGGCCTCAAATATTGTAACAGATTCGAGCGGATGTTCGCCGTTTGTAAAAAGGAGATCGAGACAACTTTCAGGTTGCCCCGGAACCTGTCTCGTTGGTTGTGGGAAGTTTTGTATAACATTCATTTCTGTCATCACATCAAAAAACGGATTCGAGGACGCCACTGCCAGTCAACATGTGGAAAGTTAAAATCACCCAACAATAAAAAGCACGGCAGTTCAAAGGTTGTTTCACAATATCGATCTAATCGCGGGAAGTATTCGACGGGCTCCGATATACAGCTCCTACATTCAGTTCAGTTGGCCCAACAGTTACTCTGCACCAAAGTTGCTCGCATAGACAGTCACCAATATGATACGTGGACGTTAGCACCCCACGCATGTCGGACTTTATGTACAACAATACATCGCCGTGAGCGCGCATGGGTCTTTCGCACAAAGATGCTGTGTAGCCATCGATGTGAATTTTTGGGTCAGTAATATCGGCGTAGATCCATGTTTCGGTCAAACAAAATATATCTGGACAATGTTGTTCCACTCAGAGAAGTACCTCGTCAATTTTACTGCCAAGACTGCGAAAGTTGGTAAGCGTTACATCGAGCCCGATAACAAGCGTAACCAGAGCACCATTAGTAGCATTGGCCTATTTATCAGCTGAGGTTTGCGGACTACGCGAAAACTTACGATCTGCAGGTCACTCTCTTCCTGTTGGGTCCGTCCCTTGAGCTCAAAGTTCGAAGGCAGTTTCGTTCTTCCAATGTAAGGTCGGCATGAACGTGAATTCGCAGACCTTGTAGACGCTAAAGGCGGAAAAGATGAGTAGGAATGACGTCATCTTCAAAGACAATTCGCAAAGGACGAGAAGTGTTTGGAGTCCGTTTTTCCAGTCGCCATATTCGTTTTATACGACCACCTTGTTCATCGAAGTATAGAAGCTAAGCGAGCAAACTTTTTAAAAATGCAACATCATGATCATAGCGGATTTGTGGGTCTGCATTTTCGGATTCCGGTGCGTGAAAGATCATCAAGCAATGTTTGTGTGGGTGAAGCAAACTGGTTTCAGACAATACAGATGACCGTCGGGCGATGCCGTGAATGGTTTCGTGCCCGCGATACGCCACGGTGGTTCCTTGGTCAGAGACTGTAGCAGGAGGTGGTTCGTTGGAATTGCCATTTGAGGAAACCTTGCTGTATGGCAAAACTGAGGGCACTACATCCAAGTTATCTGGAGGACTGGTGCGATTTAGGTCTTAAGTCTAGTTTGTCTTGTCCTTTGATTGGCCGGTGAGAGACACGGTCT
>OX104069.1:53332827-53349890 GCA_944474145.2 Dicrocoelium dendriticum | reverse complement strand
GCGGTCCACTCGCTCTTCCTGCACGAAATACGCGACGCAGAACACATTCACTGCTCACGCGGTGCTCCCACTAGACATGAGCTAAGCTGCGGAAGCAGCAATGATCGAATATGACGAGCCTCTTTATGTCTGTTAACCTGATGGGCCAAGTTTCACAATCATATAAGTGGGTTGAGTAAGTAATAGTAATCTCATCAGTCTAACAACTAGAGACAGAGCCAACAGAAAACCATGGAGATCAGCGGATAAGGGACAGTCATCGCGTCATAATCATCGTGGCATAGTAGATGAAGTTAAGCAACATACTTCAGCTAATATGCCGCAGGAGAAAAGGAACATTTTGACAAAATGTAGAACAAAACATTTTTAGCTTGTTTTTCATACGCCGATTTTTCTACTTTTTTGTCATCTTCAATGTTTGAGTTATTAAACATGTTAATCAATACAATACTGTACAGAATTCTCCCGCGGATTCAGGTTGCGGGCCATGTCTTTAAGAGTGTTGAGCCATTGGCACTCCTCATATTTGGGTCCCCATCCTGGAAGACGTACGGATCCAACAGCGGCTAGACACGACCTCAGCGATTTCATGTTGCCGCCATGTAGAAGGCTGACCACCACGCGGTCGCCTCCAGCCAGGCCCTTGACGAGCGAATAGAGCGCGACGTGGTAGACGCTTAGGTGCCATGCGTAGGACGTGACCGAACCATCTCAACTAGAGCAACAAAACCAGTTTGTTGAAGGGAACACTCGCAATCCCTAAGATGCGTCGTCGAACGTCATTACTAGTAACTCGATGTTGCCACCAAACACGAGCAAGCCTCTTTGAGCAGCCGTTATCGAAGGCAGAAAGATAACGAATATCTTCCACGCGAATGGACCAGGACTCGCACCCATACAACAATACTGAGCGAACTGGTGTGCTGTAAACGTGGTCCTTTAGCGAGAATGAGACGTCGCGACGACGCCACAACTGCCTCAGATTGACAAATGCTGATCGAGGTTTAGCAATACGAAGAGAAACTTCTTTGTCGATAGTGCCATCAGCAGAAACACAGCTCCCAAGGTAGACGAAACTATCAGTTCAAGTTGTGCACCTTCGAGAGTGAGCACGGGAGCAGGTGAAAACCAATCCTTGAGCAGTACTTTGCACTTCGATGAGGCGAACCTCATGCCATACTTAGATGCTTCAACCGCCAAACGATCCAGAATGAGTTGCATACCCTGAGGATCGTCATCAAGTAAGGCGATATCATCAGCATAATCTAAGTCAGTCATGCGCTTACCCGGTGGAAGCTTTAGGCCAAAATGTTGGAAACCTTCTAGAGCATTCGAAAGAACGTCTTCGATTGTGAATTCGAAGAGGAATGGGGACATAGGGCAGCCCTGTCGTAGACCACTACTGACAGCGAATTGCGAAGAAAGCTTGCCATAGACTCTCATTCTGCCGGATAAAGTGCTCGGAAGATGGTTGCATATTTCTCTGGCACCCGTTCTTTAGCAAGCAACGCCATAAGGCAGGTCGATCAAGGAAGTCAAAAGCGGCACGTATTGTCTAGGAATGCAACGATAGTGGGCCTGTGATAATGTGGCGATGTTCGAGGAGCTGGCGGATCGTGAAGATTTGATCCACGCATCCTGGACGGAAACCAGCTTGTTCTTCACGGTTGTACGATTCGCGTACTGCGGATAGTCTGCAAAGGAGAATGGATGCCAATAGCTTAGAGGCAACCGAAATAAGACTGATCCCGCGATGATTTACTCATGAAGTGCGAGCGCCTTTCTTGAAAATCGGGACAATAACGGATTCATCCCAAGAAGAAGGCACTTTCTCTTCATGCCATATTTTTGCGAACAGCGCGGTCAGCTGGTTAATGATCACCACATAAATAATAATAATAATGTGTAAGCTGTGCGCCGTAACGGCGCTTCGCTGCCGCGCGATCACCACACCGCCGTACTTGAACAGCTCTGGAGGAAGTCCGTCTGAGCCGGCAGCCTTGAACCGCTTCAAGCGTCGAATCTCGAGGCAAAGTTCCGCTTGGCTGGGTGGATTCAGTGGGACAACAAGGTGTACTGCATGTACTGATGGATGGTGGAGGCCAGTTGAACTGCGAGTGAAAGTGCGCGGCCCAGCGGTCCATACGCTTCTGTTGGTTGGTGATCGGAGACTCATCCACCTCACAAATGACTTCATTGACACCAGGCTTCCTGAGGCCAGTGGACCAAATGGGTTGGAAAAGTCTGTGAGTGTTTCCAGAGAGGACAGCGGTCTCCGTCTCTAAAGCACACTCAGACCATCATGTCTCGCGATCCTTGCGTACGCTTTGCTTGAGCAGCCGGTTGGCAGAACGGCGCCGCTTGTTGCAATCTGATTCCGCCGGGATATCTTTGCGGCGTTCGAACAGTTCCAGAAAACGAGCAGAGATCCAAGCCTTTAGGGGGCGTCGAGTTAGGACGCAGCTTGGCTGTCCGGAAATGGTCATCGCTTTTCGTATACAAGTCCAGTGTTGCTCCACGTCTTGCGGTGGATTGCAACTGAGTGCATATGCCAGTGAAGACTGATAGCTCGCCTGGACAGAGTAATCAGTTAACCTGTTTACATCAATCTTGCGGTGCTTCGTGTTTCGGGACACCCAAAACACACAGATTTTCGCGCAGACCAGTGCATGATCTGAGTCAATGAAGGTGAACCGAAAGGACCTGCAGTCCAGTACACTGCCGCGCCATCTGAAGCTAATGGCAATGTGATCAATTTGAGACCACGGATGTGTTGGCGATGGGCGACGCCACGTTGAGGAACGCTTCTTCGTACGCCTGAAGTTAGTGCTCGAGAGAAACAGATGGTTGTCTTCGCACAATGTGAGAAGCCTCTCTCCGTTATCAGAGCGGTTCTCATCGAGCGCGTGATGACCATCAAGGTGGCGTTCGTATGGTAACAGGCGGCCAACCCGTGCATTAAAATCCCCAGCAAGGATAACGACATCCGACTTTTTAGCATTAGTCAAGAGCTGATGTAGATCCTGGTAGGATTTGTCTTTGACCGAGTCGCCACTGCAGTCAGATGGAGCGTACACGGAGATCACAAACAAATTGTGTCTCTCTTCGCGGTGCTTGTTGATTCTACATGAACTCTGAGGCCGAACTGCACACAGTCGGCTGTTAATCGGGAACCGGTCCAGTAGTGCCGCCTCGGCCTTGCCACTTAGTGCTATACCTACACCAGCCAGACCCGCTGAGGCTGCTTCTGGATCTCCAGAAAGACGCAGGTGATATATGGCTTCGTGGTCAGTGGGGGATGTCAGTGTAAGCACAGTGCTGAGATCTTGGAACCGGGTTTCTGAAAGGCAGCAGACACTAATGTCTAAGGACTCTAGAGTGCGCGCTAGACCGTCTTGCTGTCCAAGCTGCATGAGTGTCCGAATGTTGAAGCACGCCAGACGGAACGAGGATCGGGGACGAAGGAGAGACATAGGTTGGACTCCTTGGTCCGCAGCGCAACCGGAATCGCAGCCAGATTGTTGAAAACATGAATCGGGTAACGGAAAGTGAGGATTGTTAGCAAACAAACAATTGGCATGTGATGAAGTCGCGTGAATGTGACGAGCAAAACAGTAGCTGATGAGCACGTTGTAGTACAGACCATGGTTTTGCGAGAGAGCGTGGTACCACCCGGTTACCCAAGCCGAAGTATGAGGTTGACTTATGGGGACTCCATCCCGAGCCTTTGGCTAAATAACCTATCCACAAGGCAACGAGGCGAATTTACGAAATCGCGCCCACTGGGAGGCGCCGACTGAATGTTCAGTCCATGCGTCTTTGTTTGGTAGATTACCAAACAGGGGCCAAATACTCCTCATGAAATCAGCACAATTGTTGGAATACAATGCTCCACCGAGGTGGAACATTGTCGCGGAACAGTTTATTGGAACGGGGTATACCCGAACCACGCAGCAGGCACCACGAGGTAGTTCGGTAAGCCAGCCGGAGGGTTGGACGGACGTCTGCGTTATAAACTCTGCCCTTCAGGGCAAGAGTAATGTCGCGTCTGCGCCGCAGGTGGCGGAGATTGGCAAAAGCAACCACACAGCGTGCTCCCTAAATCACCTTTGAATTACTTTCCATTGTGCCAAGCGTTGCTCGCGGACCTCAGTAGCATAATGTTCAGGGCGTCAGCCATGAAGTACTAAGCTCTGAGTTCCACCCTAGCTCAGGCTATCTCCACCTGATGAGTCTAAACCAAGAAAAAACCGCGGTCGTGGTGTGCCAGGGTTGTGAAGAGCAACACCCAAATATATCCACCTCGAGCTTTTGCTATACGGTTCGTAACCTCATCTTCGATCCCACGGGCGCCAATATCGCTGACCAGGTACTTGAATTCCTGAACGACTTCTAGCTGACCACCACAAAGCGTTAGCGAAGGGGTGAGTCCCTGCCAATCTCGGAGAAATACTTTGCATTTCGATGGAGCAAAGCATAGCTCAAAACGATTGACAGCGAGTACTAATCGGTCCAGTGCTGCTTGGCATGTTTGGTAACTGTCACAGATTAGGGCAATATCGTCCGCGTACTCTAAGTCAAGAAGTCGTTCATCAGAAAGTAGCTACACACCTTCTAGATCGTGTCCAGCGATCACTAATTGCATGACTTCGTCAATGGCGAAGTTAAAGAAGAAAGGTGACAGCGGGCAACCTTGTCTCACACCGCTAGTGATACTGAAGGGCGGCGACAGCTTGCCATAAACCCTCACTCCGCCCGAACTATGCGCGTACAGTGCTTTGATAATGTTTACGTATTTATCAGGCACACCTTTCCTAAGCAGACAGTCCCAAAAGGTACATCGATTGACTAAGAAAAAAGGCCCCTTTTATGTCAAGGAACACGACAACGGTGGGTTGCCAATGAACATGGCGGTGCTCCAACAATTGATGCAAGGTGAAGATATGGTCGATGCAGCCCCCCTCCGCGACGAAACCCGGCTTGCTCTTCACGGGTCTGGCTTTCACGAATGCCAGTCTGTGGAGAATAACAGACGCAAGCAATTTAGAGGCAAATGAGATCAGATAGGTCCCTCTATGATTGCCGAATTCCGAACGGGATCCACCCTTGAAAATTGGGACAATGATGGAGCGGCTCCAGCCTGTCGGGACAGTCTTCTGCTCCCAAAGTTTCACTAACAACTCGTGTAAATCATCTACTAGATCAAGTCCCCCGAATTTGAGGAGGTATGGGGGAATTCGATCAGCCTCTGCGGCTTTATGCAATTTCAACAGCCTGATCTCACGTCCGACTTCGGCGTGTGAGAGCGGATCCAAGGAGACCGTCCAGGAAAAAGAGTGCTCAATGCCCAAAAAAGAAAGCAATAACTCAGACAGGTTAAAATGCCTTGCAAAGTGTTCGGTCCAACGCTCCAAGCGTTTTGACAAGCTGTGGATCGGCTGCCCACTCTCGTCGAGTAGGCTCTCGCTAACACCGGGTCTCAATGAATCACGGGCCATGCTGGTCTTCAGGAAAGCACAGATTGCCATTTCATTAATATGAATCAATATTAGAAACCAGTTCAGGGTGAAGAATTCTTTTCGGTAAACTATCATCGGACCCAAACGTTTACATAACACTGATTGTGGGGAAAGCGTCAACTCGGACTGGGATTGACTCCTGGACCGTTTGAATGATCAAAATCGATAACTTGAAACAGATATAGAGATGGTAAACCAAGCAAACTAAATAAACATGCATACACAAAGCTCAGTAGTCCAAAGTAATTAAGTAGGTAAGATAACAGCCAAATAACTAAGTAACAGTGTCCGTTGGCCAAGGTAGTAGTATCGGCCGTATGAATCGTTTTTGTACACATAATTCCGGCTTCAGATGATGAATGTAAATAGCCTCGGCGATGGATAAGAGCTGTTTGCGGAATCCTTGGGAGAAGTGTTCAGGTAGTGAGTAAATGACTTTGAAGTCATTCTCTGAAGCTGTATGGTCACCTTCAAGGAGGTGCGACATGATTGAACTGTCTGAAGACCTCATTTCGCCTTTGTAAAACCATGCCGGGATGTGTCCACGAATCCTCTGAGATAGGCGCCTCGTCGTGCGACTCACGCATCGTGCAGCACAGGAGCATGAGTACTGATAAACGATCATTGAACGGGTCAACGACACGTTCAAATTCATTGAGATGATACCCGAAAGCAACCTTGTTAACAAAAGGATGATATCATTCGATGCCCAGTCGTTGTTCATAAACATTTCATTGCTCGAAACCGTGGATTACGTATGCGATCTTGCTCGGCAACTTCGGCAATTTTTCCGGAGAATTTGCTAAAGGAGGTGCTATTTCGTTGCAAGTTAAATGTTCAGTTCACCTTCAATGGTAAAATGTACCGTCAGACTGACGGAGTGGCCATAGGATCTCCTTTGGGGCCGATGCTGGCTGATATTTTCATGGCGAAATTTGAACATGGCCCACTTGCAACGCACATCCGTGAAACCGAAATGTACGTACAGTATGTTGACGACCCCTTCGTACTTTGCAAATCCGAAAAGCATGCGGAACAGTTGCTGAAAGCTTTCAATGACGAAGACGAGAATCTCCATTTCACTCGTGAACACGAACTCGGAAACCGGTTACCTTTCTTGGATGTAGAGGTTATCCGTAACTCGGACGGATCATGCAGCAGAGAGGTACACAGAAAGCACACATGGACGGCAGTACACTAACTTCCACAGCGCAGTACCATTACAGCATAAGCGGAGTTTAATCAGATCTCTCGCCTTCAGGGCGCACAGTATTTGTACACCGGATACCGTCAACGAAGAACTACACAGTATCAGCGACGCCCTCAGGGAAAGTGGCTATCCTGATAAATATCATGAAACAATTGAAGGAACGCAATCGAAAGTCAGCTAGGAGCATTGCTCCTACGAAAGACCTTTTCATACGTATACCCTTTAAGGGTGATTCTGCAGCCGATATGTTATCCAGACGCCTGAAAGAAACTGTCGAGAAAACTTATTTCGCGGCCCGCCTGAGAATCGTCTTCCCCAATAAACAGTTACTTACAAAACCCTTGAAGGATAGACTACCGTCGTTGACCCGTTCAATGATCGTTTATCAGTACTCATGCTCCTGTGCTGCACGATGCGTGAGTCACACGACGAGGCGCCTATCTCAGAGGATTCGTGGACACATCCCGGCATGGTTTTACAAAGGCGAAATGAGGTCTTCAGACAGTTCAATCATGTCGCACCTCCTTGAAGGTGGCCATACAGCTTCAGAGAATGACTTCAAAGTCATTTACTCACTACCTGAACACTTCTCCCAAGGATTCCGCAAACAGCTCTTATCCATCGCCGAGGCTATTTACATTCATCATCTGAAGCCGGAATTATGTGTACAAAAACGATTCATACGGCCGATACTACTACCTTGGCCAACGGACACTGTTACTTAGTTATTTGGCTGTTATCTTACCTACTTAATTACTTTGGACTACTGAGCTTTGTGTATGCATGTTTATTTAGTTTGCTTGGTTTACCATCTCTATATCTGTCTCAAGTTATCGATTTTGATCATTCAAACAGTCCAGGAGTCAATCCCAGTCCGAGTTGACGCTTTCCCCACAATCAGTGTTATGTAAACGTTTGGGTCCGATGACAGTTTGCCGATAGGAATTCCACACTCTGAACTGATTTCTGATATTGATTCATATTAACACCAGGTCTCCTGCTGCCTGTTTCCTGTATCCAGCCAAACGTGTTCGTCTTTCGGAGCCCAAGTAGGGAGCCGAGGCGCCAACCGAAGCCAACTTTGAAGCGAAGGCCTACATTCTTCTCGATACTGATCGCTTAGCCACCCCTCCTCTTCTTCCATCCACACCCCAGGCGCGCAAACAACGCACGTCGCGGGAGTCGGTGGGCTGGCATGCGTAACACATGGCCGAGCCAACGGAGCCTGGTGCATGAAATGACGGTGCTGAGCGGTTCATTTCCTTTTCCTGTGCTGTAAACATGGCGTCGAACACGCTCGCTGCTCACTCGGTGTTCCCATCAGATGTGACTCAAATTTCGAAGGCACCGGTGATCGAACGTAACTAGTCTCGTTGTGTGCGCTGACCTAACGGGTCAGGTTTCACAACCGTACAGTAGGGTCAAACGTACCGCTGCATTGTGCACTCTACCCTTCAGGGCGAGAGTTATATCGCGGCCCCATACGTGGCGAAGATTAGCAAAAGTGTCTCGAGTTTTTGCTATACGATTCGTGATCTCATCTTCAATCCTACGGGTGCTGATACAAATTCCCAGGTAGTCGAATTCTTGAAGTACATCCAGCTGATCCCCAACAAGGGTCAGCACAGGAGGCGGTCCAGGCCAATCTTGGGGGAACGCTCTGCACGTCGAGGGTGCGAAGTAAAGCATCAAGTGACGGATAGCCAGTGCCAATCTGTCCAGTTCAGCTTGACACATTGGGGAGTTGTCACAGATAAGGGCAATATTGTCAGTGTATTCCAAGTCAAGAAGTCGTTTTCCTGAAAGCAGATCCACACCTTCTAAATCATGTCCTGTGTACGCGATTTCCATGACTTCGTCAATAGCGAATTTGAAGAGAAAAGGTGACAGCGGGCATCCTTGCGTCACACCGCTGGAGATATCGAAGGGCGACGACAGCTGGCCGTAAGCCCTCACACTGCTCGAGCTACGCGCGTATAATGCTCGGAGAATATTTAGATATTTCTCGGACACAGCTTTCCTGACTAGAGTCATAAAGGGCGTCTATCCACCGGATCAAATGCACCTTTGATATCGAGGAATACGACAACGGTGGGCCGCCAATATAGGTGACGGTGATCCAACAACTGACGCAAAGTGAAGATGTGGTCAATGCAGCCACGACCTCAACGAAAACCCGCTTACTCTTCACAAGTGCCAGTCAGTCTGTGAAGGATGACAGAGGCAAGAAATCTGGAGACGATGGAGACCAGACTGATTGCTTTATAGTTGCCGCATTCCGACCGTGACCCTCCCTTAAAAATCGGGACTACGACAGAGCGGCTCCAGTCGGTTGAGACAGTTTCCTGCTCTAACAGATTCACTAGTAAATCGTGTAAATCATCCACAAGAGCAGGCCCCTCGAAGTTGAAGAGGGTTGGATGAAGATCATCTGGTCCGGCGGTTTTATTTTACTTCAACAGCCCGATCTCACGGTCGACTTTTGAGCGAGAAGATGAATCCAAAGGGACAACCCATGGAGCAGGGCGATTTGTGGCCGACGAAAAAGCTGACAATTACGACCGATTAAATTGCCTTTCAAAGTGCTCAGCCCAAAGCGTTTTGACTTGTTGTGGATAGGCTATGCATTCTCGTCACGTATAGTTTCATTCGCGCTAAGTCCCCTGCTGCCCGTTTCCCGTATCAGACGGAATAACTTACGATGGTTGCCAAGGGCAGCGGCCATTTAAATCTCTGATGCACGATGAGACCATCAGAATCCGCGGTCTCTCTTCAGGCTAGCACGGAGTTCTGCCCGGTTTCTGCGAGTCTCACTGTATCCGCTTCCAGCCGGAATGTGCCGACGAGCATCAATGTTCCAGAGACTGCGAAGAGATTCAATGTCCATGTTGGCGACAAAACATACCACATGAGGATTTGCTTGTTACTAGTAAGGTCTGGTGAACATGAGACCAATGAGATTCAATTGTATCCAGTGAGTGCTTACTCAACTCGCATGTCAGCGTATTTTGACAGGCATTCAGAACAGCTGGTTTCGTCAGTTGGCTGGTGTCAACGCGCTTACAAAGTCGTCGTGGGCGTCCGCCAAAACGCATCAGCAGGTCAGTACATACAAGTGCATGGTCGGTGTCCACATATGTGCTCCAAATCGGGCGACAGTTCTGAACCCAGCCTCACCAGCGGTAACTTATCGCAATGTGATCGATTTGTGTCAATAGCTGGTTCGAGGCTGGTGGGCGCCAAGTCACTCTCCGGCGGATGTTGTCGGAAATTAGTGCTCCCAAAAAATAAGCGAACATCTTCACACAAATGAAGTAACCGTTCATCATTATCATTACGGGAGCCTACACCATGTTGGTCACCCAGATGCAGTCCATCAGTGGATAATTTTCCAACTTTAGTGTTCAGATCCCCAGCCAGCACTACAATGTACGAGCTACTTCTGTGGCGAAGGAGCTCGTTCAGTCGTCAGAGAACAACGACGTCTTTTATTCCACAAGACCTGTAGCAACGTCCGTTCGATTTTCTCCGCAGACTACTGGAGCGACCTTACGGAGTTTCTTTCAAGTTTTTTTAACCTGTAGACCACGACTTTATCATCGACGTCACAGTAAACAAGAAGCCGTTACGATTGACCGTCTCAAGGTCGCCCACGTGGAAGCTGAGCTCGATGAAGACCACTGCCCGTCTTCTGACAAATCAACCCAGCCTATGATGAAAGACTCACCTGCTTCTAACACAGTTGACACCAAGCAGCACTCTCCACCCAAGCCTCCCACTTCAGCTCCGCCGCTTCCCATCGAACCAAACAGCATATCAACAGCAATTTCCTCAACTTTGTGATCCGATAGAACGCCCAAGATGATGTCTCCTTCCGAAACGCAGATGTCGACTAGGTTAGGCAGGCGAGTTCATTGGTCAGTGCTATCAAGGGATTAGTTATGTTTCCACTTTTCTTTTTCCACTTTCGCTTTTGGCTAACCCCGTGCAAAAACCTGAAAAAACGGCAAAAGGTTTTGAAAACGCTAAAAAAGCGACAGAAGTCCTTGAAAATCCAAAAAAACAAAACGTTAAGAAAAGTCAAAAAATAAAGAAAATGTTTTTAAACGCATAGTAGATGCGCTTTTCTTGGCGCCCTACCACGTCCGGTGAGTTAAGTTTTCGTTGTTCGCGCCACTACCGTCATCGCATAAGTTTCTGTTTACGTTCCATATACGAGCGAAAAAGACGACGAACTGGACATGAACATCCGACGGTTACGAACGTTTCCACATTTTGTTTTGGCACCGTTAGGGAGAACACGTGTGGGAGCCCGCTAGGGTCCAATCGCTTATGTATTAAGGAATTAGGTGGTTTGCTTGTTTGAATTTTGCTCCCGTTTGTTTGAGTCCCACACGTGCCCTCTATTTAGCTTTAGCCACTTTAGCGACTGTCCAATAAATCTTAACTTATTTTCGTGTTTTCCAGTGCGCTCTTGGTTGGTCGTTTAGCGCGAATCTCGTTTCCGAGGCACGTGATCTAGGTGTCATCTTGACGAGTGGCTTTAGGCCTTCGGTGCAGTGCGGGCATGCGGCTAATAAAGCGTCTCAAGAAATTCCTGAGCTGTATCAAGTATTGTGCAACTGTTCGTGCTGTACTGGTGTACGGATGCGAGACCTGGCCCATTCGTAAAGACGACTTGTGCAGGCTATCCGTCTTCGAGCACCGCTGTCTTCGGTCCATTGCCCGTGCGTGGTGGCGACACCACGTAAGCAATGTGGAAGTTAAACAGCGTGTCTTGAGACGTGGAAGCTACTCGCTCGAGGAGCTCGTCTCACTGCATCAACTGCGGTGGTTGGGACACGTATTGCGCATGCCCGTCCAGCGTTACCCGTGTCGTACGTTGTTTGCGGTTGCTGAACAGGGTTGGACAACCTACAACTTGGAGAAGCCGCATGGAAAAGCTGATGAAACAGTTGGCCTCGGCCGGTTGTTGTCGACTACCAGGTTGGGGTCCGAGAGATGCGGATAGTTGCTGGTTGAAGACCTTGGAAGCTATGGCTCATGATCTATGTCAATGGCGGACTTGTGCATCGGTGTGCTGTGGAGTCCCTTCTTCCTCCCTCTAAAACAACTGAAAAATTTCAAAAACTGTGAGTGATAAACTTGACAAAAAAGCTTTTATTGTCGTTGCTCTTTTCTTTTAATTTATACTGTTTTTGTATTCAACAATGATTCCGATGGCACAATATCTGTACCACAGATAGAATATATATATATATATATATATATATATATATATATATATATATATAACGTGGAAAGACTGGCCACTCGAATGACAGAAGATAGCATGGGTTATCGTATGAAGATCGGTTAGCTAACTTAAGTTTGTTTGCAGTAAGACGCAGATTGGGAAGTGACTTAATAGAAAAGTTCAAAATCATGTTTCTCAGGCCCGCTAATCTGATTGAACTTGCGGGTCATTGCACGAAATTGAAGCATCAAAAATCTAGGCTGGAGTAAAGAGCGAGGTTCTTCGCGAACGGGGTTGTATCTAGTTGGAATAAACCTCTGTTTCACTAGAATGCAAAGCTGTAGTGGAATTTAAACGTAGGCTAGACAAAAATTGGCTGGTCATGTTTCCAGAAATTCCTTGTGATGTAATGACTGCCTCTAATCTCATGACTATGAAAGTCTGTTAGTTGTCTTACACTTGTTTTTCTTCATCATAGAATCCAAAACATTGTATCATGTCGCAGTGCTGGGGGCTCTTTTTTACTTACTGGCTTACGAAACGGGAAGCTCATTAAGCGGAAGCTTTTCGTCCCTGGATCTTGCCCTGATATATAGCACAGAATCGATGCGATATAAACATATATCAGGTCAGGTGCCAATGACGAAACAGGAGCCAGCCTAACGAGCGTCTTGTTTCCCGTACCAGCAAGCAAACCAGTGCCACCAGTACTTCGAAGTTCGGGCTTCTTCCCTTGTCTCTGCGAAAGAAATGAAGCAGGAACAAGAGCAACACGTGTGCTTTCTTGGATCATAGACTACGAGGTCTAACAACTGACGATAATAAAAATTAATAAAATGTGTCATCTGTACGCCGTAACGGCGCTTCGTTGCCAAACGATCACCACCAGTTACCACTGGAGAGGCTGTGTCCAAAATTGTCGCTCGATTTGGAGCACGAGCGTGGACTCTGACCACGCACTTGTCTGTGCCGACCTCCGGGTGCGTTTCGGTGGACGTCCGCAACGTCGAGGTGAACGGATTGACACCAGCCAGCTGGCGAAGCCAGATGTTCTGAATGTATACCATAGTGCGCTGACATCTGGGCTGGGTAGGCGCCCACTAAACACCGTTGAAGATCACTGGTCGCATATTCGTCAAACGTTACTGTCAGCAGGCATGTCTTCATGTGGCAAAGCAAATTGCCAAACCGGACATTGGGTCTCTACACAATCTATGGAACTTATGGATGCTCGCCGACGTATTCCGGCTGGAAGCGAATACAATGAGGCTCGCAAAAATCTCAGGGCAAAACTAAGTGCTAGCCTAAAGAAGGACCGCGAAACCTGGTGGTCTCATCGTGCCACTGAGAAGGAAACAGCCGCTGCCGTGGGTAATCATCTTAAGTTATTCCATCTGATACAGGAAACAAACAGCAGGAGACCTGGTGTTAGCGAGACCATACGCGACGACAGTGGGCAGCCGATCCACAGCTTGTCAAAACGCTTGGAGCGTTGGGCCGAACACTTTGCAAGGCAATTTAACCAACCTGAGTTATTGCTTTCTTCGGGCATTGAGCGCCCTTCTCCTTGGGCCGTCTCCTCGAATCCGCCCTCACGCGCAGAGGTCGAACGTGAGATCCGGCTGTTGAAATTGCATAAGGCCGCAGGAGCAGATACAATTCCTCCAGCCCTCTTCAAATTCTGGGGACCTGCTATAGTAGATAATCTACACGAGTTGCTAGTAAGACTTTGGGAGCAGGAGACAGTCCCGACAGACTGGAACCGCTCCGCCATTGTCCCAATTTTCAAGGGAGGCTCTCGTTTGGAATGCGGCAATTATAGAGGGATCAGTCTGATTTCGATTGCCTCTAAATTGCTTGCCTCTGTCATTCTCTACAGACTGACTGGCACTCGTGAAAGCCAGGTTCATGAAGAGCAAGCCGGATTTCGTCGAGGTCGCGGCTGCATCGACCACATCTTCACATTGCGTCAAGTGTTGGAGCACCGCCATGTTTATTGGCGACCCACCGTTGTCGTGTTCCTTGACATAAAAGGTGCCTTCGATTCGGTCGATCGATGTGCCCTTTGGGACTGTCTGCTGAGGAAAGGTGTGCCTGATAAATATGTAAACATTATCAAAGCGCTGTACGCACATAGTTCGGGCAGGGTGAGGGTTTATGGCAAACTCTCGCCACCCTTCAGTATCACCAGCGGCGTGAGACAAAGATGCCCGCTGTCACCATTCCTCTTCAACTTCGCTATTGATGAAGTCATAGAAACAGCGTTCGCTGGACACGACCTAGATGGTGTGGAGCTACTTCCTGGTGTGCGACTTCTTGACTTGGAGTACGCGGACGATATTGCCCTAATCTGTGACAGCCTCCAAACATGCCAAACAGCACTGGACCGATTAGCACTGGCTGTCAATCGTTTTGGGCTGTGCTTTGCTCCATCAAAATGCAAAGTACTTCTCCAAGATTGGCAGGGACCCAACCCTGCGCTAACGCTTGGTGGTGATCTGCTAGAAGTCGTTCAGGAATTCAAGTACCTGGGCAGCTATATTAGCACCCGTGGGATTGAAGATGAGGTTACGAACAGTATAGCAAAAGCTTGAGGTGCTTTTGCCAATCTCCGCCACCTGTGGCGCAGACGCGACATTACTCTCGCCCTGAAAGGCAGAGTTTACAACGCAGCCGTCCGTTCTACTCTCTTATATGGTTGTGAAACCTGGCCCATCAGGTCGATTGACATGAAGAGACTAGTCACATTCAATCATCGCTGCCTTCGCAGCTTAGCTCATGTCTGGTGGGAACATCGCGTGAGCAATGGGCGTGTTCGACGTCGCGTGTTTGATGCAGGAAGAGCGAGTGAACCGCTCAGCACCATTATATCACGCACCAGGCTCCGATGGCTGGGCCACGTGTTGCGCATGCCAGCACACCGACTCCCGCGACGTGCATTGTTTGTGCGTTGTGGGTGCGGTTGGAAGAGGAGGGGAGGCCAAGTGATGACTTGGTCGAGAGAAATGAAAACCCTCACTTCGAAGTTGGCGTCGGTTGGCGCATCCCGACTGCCTGGCTGGGGTCCTAAGGACGGTGAACACGTTTGGTTGGACACACTTGCTGATATGGCTAGGAGCCGGCACCAATGGCGTTTGTGTTGTGATTTCCTTTGCCAATCCCCCTCCTGTTTAGTATCCCCCTCCAATCACGATCTCACCTGTTAGGCATAATATGATTCTCTTTTTACGGCAGCCAGCTGTTAGCTCTCCGGAACGATGTCCATCCGTTACTGGGGACTCAGCGGGCGTGCCACCGTTTGCCAGGGTTTTCCTTTTCTTTTCTTTTGTATTGCGGCACAATAGCTGAGGTGTTTTCCACCTCCAGCTAACCAGTTGCGCGGGCTGAGTACTGCAGCAACCCAACACATTTGTCACTCAATCGTGCATCATTGCCTTTTGTTTCAACGCCGACCCTACGGCCATTTTTACCTACGTCCGGCTCGTCACTTGGGTACACGGTGAGTTCCGACACTGACCTACGCCCTTCTCGCTTCATCCGTCCGCGTCTTCTTCTAGCCCATCGAATACAGTCCGCTGTGTCGGACTCCAATTGCCTTCTGATATCCGTGCTTAATTTCGCGCAGCGTCTCAGGATAGTATTTACTAGTCCTACAGTATACCGCGAGGAAGCCCAATGATAACCTTACAATAATTCCGGGAAAAGACCTAACCAAACCTTATCCAAGCCCTTCTTGAAGGCTTCTACAGTGGTGCTTCCAAACAAGGCAGAATGACGCTTGTCCCAACTATGAACACTCGATTCACAAAGAATTAGGCAAATTGCTAGTCAGGACCTATGATGCTTCAGCTTAAGTCCATGGCTCCGCATCTGGCCGGAAGCAGCAAAAGGATCATATCAGTTCCACCCATGAGAAGGGAAAAGTACATTAAACGTGTAACTTGGATACCCCTTGTAGCGAGTCAGATGCCGTTATTACAGCTGACGAAGCTGATTGAGTCTGATCTGTATTTAGGGTGAGAATAAGCGCGATTGGTGATTGAACGAAATATGAAGGCAAAAGGAAGAGGAAGTAACAGTGGTCGTCTAACGGTGGTCTAACAATCGTAAATCAAGGCACGCTCGGACTTATATTACCAGCGAAGTACGTAACCAACGGACCGAACATATACTGTGTCGCTTCAAGTTCAATTTGGACAGGAACGGTAGGAAAATTCCCATGTGGTTCCTTCTTCAATGCATAGTTGAACCAGGATAGAGTTCGCGGGAGCGATTTGAAACCGAGAAGAACCAAATCAATACACACAAGTGCAAGTTAAAGCGGGACTGCAACGATAGGATTATCCCGTGAGTGTTCCTTCTTCGGCGGGTCGTTGAACCAGGAGTTGGCGGAGTTGGAAATACTGATGGACCTAAAACAAAGACCGCATCACACCCTGTCCAACCAATTAATGCCCACGTATCCTGCCCTAGCAGTCCCTGCTGGGCCGGTTACGTGAAGCAAGAAAGAGAAAAAATAAACAGAAGGCAAAAGATAAAGTGGAAAGAGCTAAGCAAGTAGAATACCAAGAAATTTGAGTCAGCAAAAAGAACTGAAAAGTGGTGAATCAACTAGGAAAAAGGAAAGGTTTGCTGTTGCCACCCAAGAGCATCGAGCTGGCGCGCAAAACCGTTACCCATAGGTTCCCTAACCACGTGATCTGGAAGCGAACTCCAGCGATCTATAAATCGGCGCGACAGACGAGTTTCCGTCCTAATCCTATCAGACCGTGGTTTATGCAGTTTCAGTGAGTGACCGCGGAGATTAGGTAACGTAGCGGGACTAAATAGCACTGAGAAGTCTAAGCCAATCTTACCCGTCAAAATACGATAAGTGAGAATCAGGTCACCTCTTATCCTTCGGTAGTGCATTGAGTACATACCCAAACTGAGCAAGCGTTCAGGATACGTCTGTCCCCGTAGACCCTGCACTAACCGAGTGCCCACTCGTAACACCCTCTCCAAGTCCACTTTGTCTCGGATAAGACATTGTGGACAAGCCTGGATACAATATTCCAGCTGGGATCGGACAAATGTTGAGAATAGCTTCACAAACAAA
>OX104069.1:53274851-53332334 GCA_944474145.2 Dicrocoelium dendriticum | reverse complement strand
GTTCCCAGTTTTAATCCCGTTTTGCACCCTGTTTTTGCCTTTTTATTGCGGTCGTTTTACTATTGTATACGTGTTGTAGTTCTACTGTTTTCCACATGAACATGGCTGTCTCGCTAAACACCTAGGCGGATGGACCTCTGGGGTCCTCGTTTGAAGAGTCTACTGCAGCTTGCGGACAGTTTAGCTGTTCAGAGCCAGTAACAGATTTATCTGGCGATATGCAGTGTGACGTCTGCTGCCGCTGGTATCACGAAAGCTGTACCGGCCTACAAGCTGACCAGTACAAAATGCTATCATCCAGTGTTCACTTTCTTTTCAGCTGTGCTGAATGCTGCGCTCAAAGATCGACGCGCCCGGCTACCACCGGTGTTAAACTTTCAGCGCTGGCTTCAAGGTTGGCAGATGTTGCGAAGGCGATAGCCAAACTCGCCTCTATTGCGTCGCTCGATGCGAAAATGGATTTGATTTTAAAATCCCTGAATATTGCGATTGAAGACACTTCAATAGACGGCAACATTGCTGATGATCGATCCACTGGGTTCTGTCACTCGGTCAAGAAGTCGCACATCCTACCGGACAATCCAGGTAGCATTGCTGACTATCCTCATGAGCCGGTCAAAGTGAAGAAAAATAGGGTGCGGAAATACCAGAAGCCCTCTGTTAAACCCAGAGAATTAGTTGCCACGGCATCGAAAAAGATGCCGTCTTTGACAGTCGTAAAGTCGTCTGACGGTTGTGCACAGGAGAACGTTCCGAAGATGCTGAGCGTCTCGGCTGCCACTGAACCAGCCCGTTCTGACGAAGTCTTGGTAACTGCTCTATGCGATACAAGGTCAACGGCCCCTGCTCCAGTGAGCCAAAAGAAGAAGCGGACTAGATCTGCCCGTAAAACTTCAAAGGGGCTTGAAGACCCAGGAACTAGTAAGACGCCGGCAATAGAGCGGAAAACCTACGCTGCCGTTGCTTCGACGTCGTTTGTGAAGACAGGGACAGTCCCACCGCCAGTAGTGAAAACAACTGGTATAAGTGTCGAATCCAAGGAACGTGGGGTAAACACTCCCCGTCGTGCCGACTCTTTCACGGATAGTAGCGTTATATTCCGTAACGTTACTGAATCTGCGGCTGCTCTTCCAAGGGAACGCATCTTGGATGACATCAAGTGGCTGAAACTGTGTCAGCAAGCTGCTTCCACCTGGCTTCCCTGGTGTCACTGTCAGAAAGCTGACCAGATTGGGGAACGTCCCTATCGCTACGCCAAATCCACGACCCCGACTACTTCGCGTGGTCCTTTCTACCCCGGAGGAACGCAAATCATTACTGCGGTTTGCATTCAAACTTAAGGGTAGTGGTGTCAGCGTTCAGTCGGACCTACCACTGGCAGATAGATTGAAGTTAAAGGAGGCTATCAAAGACCTCAAAACTAGACGGGCGGCTGGTGAACAAGGCCTCCGTCTGGTGGGTTTTCAGGTGGTCAGCCGGAAGTTATTTTCCGCCCTATCAGAACCCATCCTGATGGCGCACGACCCAGGGATGGTCGTGCCGACTTCCTTGAGGTAGTACTTAGCAACGTGCGTAGCCTAAGGAACAAGGTGCACGAGTTGGGTCTACTTGTAGACAAATCTCGTCCCGACATACTTGCTTTCACTGAAACGTGGTTGTCTCCGGATATCACGGACGGTAAGGTATGTTTACCTGGCTACGCGCTGCTTAGAACTGATCGCTCCGTTGGTCGCCAAGGCAGAGGCGTTGTGCTGTATGTGAGCTGTAACTTAGATGTGTTGAGGACCTGCACATTCCAGTCGTCGGATCAGACTGTTGAAGCCCTATCGGCTGTTTTGTGCACTTCCTCTACCCAGTTTACAGTTGTAGTGATATACAGAAGTCCTGGAAGTTCTTCCAAGGAGATACTTGACTTTATTCGCACTCAGTCTGCGAATAAGTGTTTAGTCCTAAGGAATTTCAACCTCCCGGAAGTCTGTTGGGCCGATCTTTCTTGCAATTCGGCATCAGGAACATTCGCTGCAGACTTTCTTGAGTTGACTCTCCAAGTGTCTGCATCATTTCGTGGACTTCCCCACTAGGTATATGGACAATCAAATACCATCTACTTTAGACCTGGTTTTCGCTAAGTCCCTCGACTTCGTGTCCGACGTTTCATACGGTGCTCCTCTAGGGTCCAGCGATCACGCATGCATATCCTTTCGATGTGCTCTTTCAAGGCACCAATAGACCGCTGTTGAATTACTTCCTAATATTTGGCGGGCGGACTTTAGTGCAATACGAGCTAAGGCTTCAGTTCTGAACTGTGAGATCTCGATGGCTGACTCTGTCCAGTTAGCCTGGGATAAATTTAAGACATACACGGAGGTTTCCACTCCCTATATTCCACTCATTAGGAAAAGAGGTTTAAGGGCACAGCCTCCAAGGATAGATACCACAGGCAAGTACCTACTCAAGGAACGGTCTAGATGCTGGCGAACCTACCAAGCAGCTCCATCAGCCAGTACCTATGATAGTTATCGAGAGATTAGCAATGAATGTAAGCAACATCTCAGAACTGTTCGTCTCCAGTACAAGCAGGGTTTATCGGACTCGGCCGCAGCTAATCCCAAGAAGTCTTTGCTTACATTAAAAGACGCAGCGGGGCAAAACTCTCTATACCAGCGTTATTGCGAGCAGACGGGACCCGTGCGCAAACTGACTATGACAAGGCTTGTATACTTAGTGATCAGTATACCGGGGTCTTTGCTCGGGAGACCTCTTTACCGCAGGTTGAATTGGTTTCAAGAGTTCCAGAGGATTCTTGCTTAGCTGAGTTTAACATAACGGAGATTCAGGTCATCGAACTACTGCAAGGCATTAATCCCTCTAAAGCTTCCGGTCCTGATTCAATTCATCCGAAGCTGTTGCATGAATTGGCCACTGAGCTGAGTGGTTCTGTTACATGCGTGTTTTCAATATCACTGGACAGCTGCATCCTACCTTCGAAATGGAAGGAGGCAATCATTTGTCTGATTTTTAAGGGCGGTGACAGCGCTCTGCCCGCGAACTACCGGCCTGTCAGTTTGACAAGCATAGTAGTCAAGTTGTTTGAAAAGCTGATAAGGAATTCAGTGGAGAACCACCTGAATAGATTCAACCTTCTCAGTGTTGCGCAACATGGATTCCGCAAGGGATTTTCTTGTCAGACTAATCTACTTGTAGCTCGTGAAAGCTGGGCCGAAGCGGTAGACAGTGGCCAGGCTGTAGACGTGCTATTCGTGGATTTTTCGAAAGCTTTTGACACTGTTCCACATCTTCGGCTCTCACTAAAGTTGAGACCTTACGGGATATCTGGTCGCGCCCTTCAATGGGTGTCTGCCTTCCTTGAGAGGAGGGAACAGTGCGTACGGGTGGGGCGTAGCCTTTCGCTCAGGCAAGCTGTCTTTAGTGGCGTCCCGCAGGGCTCGGTATTGAGGCCATTGTTGTTCGCGATCTATGTAAATGACTTACCGGGAGAGCTAGGAGGGTTATCACTAATGTTTGCTGACGACCTTTAGCTCTGGAATATTGTGAATATCCCGGGAGGTCCTGAGGCAATTCAGCGTGCCTTAGATAGGCTCTGGGAATGGTCTACCTTATGGTTGATGCCCATAAATAGGGCCAAGTGCTCTGTTCTCCGAATCGGAGCTGCTAATCATCATGATCATCATCATCAACAGCAGTACATCACCCATTTGAACTGATGCTTCGCTGCCATACAACCATGAGAACCTATGAAATAAAGAATAAGAAGAGGGAGAGAAGGGGGACTTACCTGAAAACCTTAATGCCCTAAGCAAACATTCAGGGTCAAGACGCCTACACCTTGTGTAGACAACATACCGCCACAAACAACTGGCTATCGTGCAAAGATAAGGCGGCGTCGGCGAGACAGTTTCCTTGCGGCTTTCACTGCCACGCGTCATAATCAGCCATTACCCCGCAGATAACTCAGCACCAAACACACTTTAAACAGACAATTCGATTAGGAGACGGTAGCAGACGCGCCACTGGTGTCGGTTGCGAGCCATGTCCTGTAAAGTCTCGAGCCAAGCACAAGGTGAGTCACGTGGACTCCAACCCGGAAGGCGAGACGGACCAACGGCACCCAGTTTGGTCGTCAGTGACTTCATTTCCCGCTGCCAAGTCAACTTCTGTCCACCTCGAGCCTTGCGCCATCCTACACCTGGTAGACTGAACAAGGCCCTCCTAGGTAAGCGGTGACCAGGCATGCGTAGCACGTGCCCGAGCCAACGCAACTTATTCAGTGCTATGTGTTGTTCTAGGGAGCTAGCATGATCATCACCACCTAGTACTCGCCTACGCACATCATCGTTGCGGACACGCTGGTGCCATCCGACACCAGCAATGCTTCGCAAACAACGATGAGCAAAGACTTGAAGGCGCCTCAGATCTTCAGACCGAAGGGGCCAAGTTTCACTACCATAGAGCAGATCGGCCCTCACTGTGGCCTTGTATACACTGCCTTTCAGACGGAGGGAAACTCCCTTCTGTCGCCAAAGATGACGCAGGTTCAAGAAGGCAGCTCTGGCCTTTGCAATGCGTGAGCTCACGTCAGTTTCTATGCGCCCATCATTGCTGATGCAGCTGCCAAGATAAGTGAATTGATCAACCACCTCGAGTTCCTCGTTAGCAAGCGTCAAGGGGTCATCGACTGGCTGGTGGTCCTGCAGCAACACTTTGCACTTTGAAGGTGCGAAGTGCATACCAAATAATGGGACCACTCTAGATAGGCTATTCAGGGTTGATTGTGCCGCCTCAACATTGTCGAAAAGCAAGACGATATCGTCCGCATAATCTAGATCAACTAACCGTTCACCAGGCAGCACTTCAACACCTACATCGTGAGATTCCGCAAGGGAACACTCCATGATAGAGTCCACGACGAAATTGAACAAAAACGGGGAGATCGGGCAACCCTGTCGAACGTCACTTGTAGTCGAAAAGCTATCCGATAGGGCACCATAGACCCTGACGCGGCCTCTAGTGTTTGAGTATAGAGCACGAAGGATGTTCACATATTTCGTGGGAACACCTTTTCGCGCAAGTAATTCGAACAGAATCGATCGATCGACTGAATCGAACGCACTCTTGAAATCGAGGAACACAGCTATTGTCGGTCTGCGGTATGCGTGGCGCTGCTCTAGCACCTGCGGCAAAGTAAATATATGGTCTATACAGCCACGTCCTGGGCGAAAACCGGCCTACTCTTCCCTAATCCGAGATTCCCGTTCTGCAGTGAGGCGACGAACGATAATCGAGGCCAGTAGTTTTGTCACAACTGGCGTTAGGCTAATACTCCTGTAGTTCGCACAGTCTGTGCGACTGCCCTTCTTGTATATTGCCACTATAATCGAATCGCTCCAATTAGCCGGCACACTCTCTGCGTTCCAGATACGTTCGAATAGGGAGGTCAGTGCTTTGCAGAGGACCTCACCTCCATCCTTAAATAGTGCAGGTGGTAGGGAATCCGGGCCAGCGGCACGAAAACGATTGAGGGCTGTGATCGCGTTTCGGACCTCGGCCTCCGACGGAAGCTCTAATCTAACCGTCCATGGCTCGTCCTGCATCACCTGAGTAGGAGAGGTCCGGGAGCAGGGGGCCAGCTGAACTGATGTTCAAAGTGCTTAGCCCAACGATCCATACGGCGCTCCTTATTGTGTATCAGCGCACCCGCGCTGTCCCTGATTGTCTCACTGACGCCTGGTTTTCTCGGACCAGTGGTGCGTATTAGCTGGAAGAGCTTCCGGTAATTGCCTACTGCTCCTGCCTCCATTTCTTGAGCCCGACTGGTCCACCAGGCTTCCTTGTCAGCACGTAGGCTCTGCTTTAGTTCACGCCTAATATCCCGTCTGGTCACATTGTGTTCAGAACCAGCCGGGAGATGCCTTCTAGCTTCCAAAAGGTTCACGGACCTCTCGGATATCCAGTGACTGGTGCGGTGACGATTGATAGTGCCACAAACACATGCTCCTGCGTCGTGCATAGTGGCCGAGATCCTATTCCACTGAAGTTCAGTGTCATTAGGACAAGACAGCGAGAGTTCGCTATGCACTGCTTCTTGATAGGCTTGCCTGACAGAGGGCTGGGACATTTTCTCCGTTGCCCATCGGGGGAAACGCTTTGTGCGCCTCCCGGTTAAGTTCATGGAGAAACGACAGCACACCAAGACATGGTCAGAGTCGACACAGGTACTCCAGTACGAGCGGCAATCCAGAATGGAACCGCGCCACCTGTAACTTATGGCTATGTGGTCAATTTGGGTCCATCGCTGGCCAGCTACAGGTGGACGCCAAGTGGCACTTCGGCGCCCACTGTGTCTAAAAGCAGTGCTAGTAAGAAACAACTGGTGCTCCGCACACAGTTGCAGCAGACGCTCGCTGTTGTCAGTCCGTTCAGAGTTAAGTCCATACTTACCACCCAGCTGAGCTTCTGAAGAGCTCAGACGCCCTAGTGTGCGTTCATATCCCCTGCAAGTACTATAATATCTGAACTAGTAGCACTGCGTAGCAGCGTGTTCAGTTCGTGATAGAAAGTGTCCTTGACTGCATTAGAACTGCAGTCCGTGGGAGCATAAGCAGAAATCACAAACAAACAGCGTTTTGTTTTACTTCGCGAATTTACCTTAGCTGATGTCGTCAAACGGGCTGCACATAAACGGCTGTTCACCGGAATCCAATCAACCAGCGATGACTCAGCCTTGCAGCTGAGAATGATACCTATACCAGCTTGACCCGTGAGTGCCGCATCGGCGTCTTCGGATGCGTGCAACCAATAACGAGAGGATAAGCCGGGTGCAGTCAATTCAATAACCTCGTTAGGGTCATTAATCCTAGTTTCGGACACACAACACACATCAACACCCAGTGTGTCCAAGGTGCGTGCGAGTGCAGCCTGTTGACCTGTTTGTCTTAGAGTGCGGACGTTGAATGTCGCCATGGAAACGCGACAGTGTGGCCTTATAAGGAACTTTTGCCGATAGGCGTCCGATAGGTGCTGTGGGATGGTGGCTGCAGACGGTACTACTCCAGTAGAACTTCGGTTGCTGTCAATTAAGCTGGGAATTATAGAAGGAAGGTTAGTAATAGGGGCGGGATGGGAGTAAGAGAATAAGGTGGAAAAGAATAAAGGGAGGCGCCAGCAGTAGCATGCTTTCGCTTATCCGCCCTGCTGTATGCAGCAGATAAGGCGACCCTTGATAATCTGCGCGACGGCCGATGCAGGATGAAGTTTATGTTTGAAGAAAATGTCATGGTTGTATGTGGGCTGGGATACTGCCAGGGCGCCCAGACCTAGACAGGAGAACGATTATGGTCCTCATCCAAAGCCTTTGACTCAAAAGCCTGTCCGCAAGGCAGCGGGGTGGCAGTGATTTAGTTTTACAGAAATGGACGCCGTCCCATTTCAAACCCCCAACCTGGAGGACCAGAAGACTGAGTTTGTCTGACCTCTCACCATTGACCAACCTGGTAGGAGTATCTCTCAAGATGCTCGGAGGCATTACCCAGTATAGCTCAATGGGTCAATGAGGTACGCAAACCGTCGTTGCAACGGTCCAGTCTCGTTGCGACGGAAGGAAGGAAGGCCTGGTCGTCGAGCATCCTTTCAGCTGGAGTCTCTCTGGTGGATTCTGAGACGTTTGTGATTATCAGGCAGCGGTTGCGAGCAGGTGGCTTGTCTCGTTCCGATGATGCTGGCTTAGGTGGGCATTTCTTTTCTGAAAAGTTCCTAAAGCTGCGCTGCTCTATTTAACACGAGCTTTAGTTCCATGTTTTTGGTGTTTGATTTATCGTGGGTCATGAGATCTTCTTCGAGGCCTTGTTCTCAGCTGTGACTGTCCTCGTTTTTGCTGAGGTTCTAGCGCTCGCGACTGCGGCATAAGACTTGGGCTTATGCATCAGCCCATTCCCCATCTCACTGGGCAACGGTATTAAGTCCAACGTGGTAGAGGACGCCGAGCTTCGTATCCCTTTCGGTGTAGAATACCCAGACGAGGGCAGACACACTGAGGAGACTGGTGTCTCGCTGTCCGAGTTACAGACGGCTTGCGCAGAAACCGTATGTACGCTGAATAGGTTCGTCAGAAGTTGCTTGTCACTGACCAATGTTAGACACGAATCGCAGTGAAAGTTGATGCCTTTAGAGGTATTGCGCTGAAGACATTGGTAAAGATCATTATCAATGTTACAGCAAACTATATGCATTTATCTGTCGCACATCGCCTTTGAACGTGAGGTGACACTCTTCCCACAGTCCACGCACTTAGATGTCATATCTTCCAAAAGAAAAATTTGACTACAGTTAAATTCGTCAAAAGTGTCTATTCATCATCTTATCTCCACGAGAATTTTACCAAAGAATCGAAAGCACAGCACGTCAGAAGGAGGTTACCGCGTGGTACTCACAGAACAAAGTATTGCCTTCTGTGGGTCCCTTGGTAAGGCAGATATAGTCTGATATCACTGAAGAATAATTAACAATGCTAAACGCCTGCATCAAAACTTCCTTATATATATGTAAATAGATTTCCATTACAATGTTCTTTCAATGTAAATTTACCATATTTGTAAGAGTTTCATTGGAGTATCATTGGAGTGGTAGAGAGCAGATAGGGCATCCTGTGTCAGCTCCATCACATCCCGTTCAGAGCAAGGATTGTGCGATATGTTGCGAGGCGGTATTCCGCAAGGGACCATTACGGTCGCATCGAAAACAGCAGGATCCTTGCATACTCAGCAGATAGGAGTCTAACAGTTTCTTAAAACTTTCCTCACATTGTGCACTAACGACCAGTTCAGGCAAGCTGTTCCAGTAGTTCACCACTCGAGTTGATAGGGTGAAATCAGAATGAATCCGGACCCTCCTCGGCTTAAACAGTTTCCAAGAGTGACCCCGTGTCGAGCTATATGCGCAGAGCTGGAAGAACTCTTGCAGTTCACTCCCCATCTGTCCTCGCAATATCCGTCTGGTGTAAATCAGATCACCCGACGTCGACGGTAGTCCAAGGAAAACATGTTCATCTGTCGAAGACGCTGAGTGTAAGGCAGGTCACGGAGCGCTGAGATGGATTTCGGGCCTCGTCGCTGAACTCTTTCAATCATAACACGTTCAGTCTTTGTAAAAGGGTTTTGGCTCGTAAAAGTACAGCGTTTTGTTTCGTTTATTTAATTTCATTTAATTGAACTCATTTTATTTAAAATAAATAAGTAAACTTATATAACTTGACAAATACTTGCAAATAAAAGCGTAAGTATATAGCCACGATTTTTCATTAAAATGCTCCTTCACTGGCAAATTTATTTAAGTTATAACATAATTTTAGCCTTTATTATTTTAATATATTTCATTTGTTTTTCTTATTGAGTTAATTTATCACTACCTTTCTGAAATATATACACTACTCAACTCTCAGCTGATCCTGAGGACTGCTGCTGCAATTTGTTTTCCGGCAATCCGTTGATTAGTTACCTATTACCGACCTCCAGCTCATGGACTTCGGGGAAGTAAGCTATCCGCAGTTAAAACATTCAACCGAAAAATGCCCCTGAAAACGGTCATACGCAGGATTGCAAGCATTTGGCAACTTACATAAAATGAATTGGTAATATCTAACTTGAACCTAATAAGTGTGTTATCCAGTCTATCCGCCTTAAAGAAATATAAGAAAATGCGTGGGGCACATTATATATCTATATACTTGCAATTATTAAGACAACACACCATAAACGCGGTTTTATGAACGTTGTCCGAGCTGTCAATTAAGTGCACTTTAATAGCGCATTTTGCTCAGCACCGATCAGGCCCGCGTTTCCGGCAAAGACTAGATAAAAATGTGATCTAGTGCAACGATACGTTTCATTTTTGACTGGTTTAAAGTTATGCCTTGTCTGAAACGGCAACGCCAAACGCTCGCTAATAAATAAGTGATAGCCTTTCAAACAACGTTATCTTACTTAAAAGCGGATTAAATCTAAAGCATAGCCTTCAAGCTGGAATTAAATTTTAGACGGCAAAAGTAGGAATAACCCATGAGCGTTCCTTCTTGGGTGGTTTGTTGAGCCAAGACAACGATAGGGGCCCAATCTGCAACCGAGGCGAGGCAATCTAATAAGTACGACTTGGGTCATCTTTAATTAATCAATGCGCACCTGATCTGCACTTGCTGTTATCCAGCTACTGGCCTAGAGAATAAGCCTAAAGCACAGGAAAAGGAAACAACACAAACCTCACGCTGATCATGTTGCTGTAAGTGCAAAAGCGCAAAGTATTTATATATAGCAATATGTTGTAAAGTCACGTAAATGAATGCGGAGTCTAAGGGCCGAAGCGGAAATGTTTACTACCTACTCCAATGACATCAAATAGATTCGCAAACTCCTTCAAAGCTAATGCTAGCACCATTTACTTTTGCAGTGTATTCCATTGATCTACTACCCTAGGTGCCAAAAGAAATTTGGCCCTAAGGCGATCGGATCATATGTTCTGCTGCTTCCATAGAGTGTTGTCTTCCCGGTAGGATGAAACAGTCGAAACAGATGAGGCCACCATCTAATCAGTCATAAAAAGTTACGTAAAGTATAAGCGGTTTTGAAGGCGCCTTTAGTGCATTGAATACACCAATCATCTGCACTGCCTATCGGGACAGGAACGATGCCTTAACAGCTGCCGCATTTTGTGCCAGCCCTCCGTACACAATCAACTAACGTTTTTTCGCAGTTCAAGTATGGCGACCAGGCCTGCACGCTGTACTCTAATTACGTTCTCACGAAGCATGAGGACAATATAATAAAAATCGCCGTCGTATTACTCCCGAACTGTCTGCGGATTTTCCACCGCACTCGCAAACTGTAATGCGTAGCGGTCGTCTAGTTCTGACTGGATTTAGCTTCAGTAGATAATGAAAAATCTAAGTTATTTCGTAGGGCAACCTGCACTACTGAATTCCCGGCAAGGAAAAACTAGTACAATGTGTGCTTGGTTCAATGAGTAGTACCGGACTCTTGAGACGTTTTCTCGGCAGCTGAGGGTTCGCCGAACAACATTAACGTGACGCCAACTGGTTGGTACGCATCCATCTCGTTCCAACAAATGGTTGAGCTTCAAGTTTCCAGGACATTTTGGGTTACCGTCCAGCAAGCGTACTTTAAGATAAAACGCCTCATAACCTTGTTTAAAAAGACTGCGATGATGCGGATGTGACCCTGCCCTAAATAAAGTCACCACACTTGATTTTCTGGGTGACCTACCTTATTACATTAACGTCAGCCCTCCAAGCCGAAGATTTATTTGTACGCTTCTCATAACGCCGACCCTACCGAACACAATCCCAAATGCAGCTTAACATTAACACATTCAATCAACCCAGCTAGATAAATCTTTGCCTACATACAGTCATATACTGTGCGCATATATACCCGTTTATTACGGGCAGAGTTGCAACATATTTATAAAGTATTTAAAATACCAACCATAAATAATCGACTTTTTGACGACGCGAGCCGCAGTTTAACTTAGTGGCCTGCTCAATCTGTACATCGGGCTCGCCTATAATAATTGATTGTTTAGGTTTTCTATGATGGATCCCTAATGTGTTTGTGAGCGATTGGCAGATTAGAGATGTCAGACGTACTAAGGTGTTGGTAAAAAATAACAGTTACTGAGGTGTCCAACGTATCAAGTGAAGTAATAGAGTAATACATAGAAACGCCCCCAGGGACTGTGCTTCTATGCAGTCTTCATTCGATATGTTCCCCGCTCCTCCGCTCTGCAACTGGCTATGTGCCGGTGGGGCACAATAGTTATTAAGCCGGCGCAGTGTTAGCAACTATTTCCCCACAACATTCTTCTTTGCATTTGGTTTAATTTGATCATGTCTACGCAAGCGAGTCTCGCACCGTCGATAATAAACTATGTACTCATTTATTTACAAATCTGAACAAAAAAGCATATTGTAAACCATGTATAAAGCCAAGGGTTCGACAGGAGCGCACCTTGCACTACCAACGTTTAGAACATCTGCCAACAGAAGAATTGGCACTTTGTGGTCTTCAGATAAGTCATTGTCATACACCGCATTCAGAATTGGACTGAGAACGGAGCTCTGGGAAATAGCACTCAGAAAGGCTTAGTTGTTAGAGATTCTGGATCCCACTCGAACGCTTAGCACTCTTACCTTTAGGATACCGAAATTCATATAAATGCTTGACCACTAACACGGCAGTAGTTTGATTAAGAAACAATGCGACAGTTTGGGACGGTGTCAGGTGCTTTGGAAAAGTTATTGAACAAAATGTCTACCGCCCGTCTTAGACCTCTGGCCTCAGCTCAACTTTCTCGGACCATAAACAAGTTGGCTAAGTAAGAGTAAACTCTGCGGTGTCTATATTGGAACGGATTGAGCAACTTAAACCACCATGTGCGTTTCAGAGACATTCCTTGCAAAAGTCGCTAATAGCTTAACGAGTCCGTTTGTCAGGCTAGCCGGGAGATGATTATCGCTCTGTTTGTAAACTGGACTATCGCTAGCCATTCTCCAATTTGTAGGTAGAGCGGCTGCGAATAGATTTCTCGAACCCGTAAGGGATCGGTTAGCACGGCAAAGCAGTCATGTGGTACAAAACCTGAGATGGATGGCTTCCAGCACGGCCGCTTTTCTATGATTTGGTTGCTGCAGCTGCCTATATACCTGGACTTCCAAGCTGGATGAATCATTCCGTAAACAGTCCACTGGATATTTGCTGCGGCGCGTTGAAACTCAGTGATAATGACACGCGAAAAAATGCTTCACTTGCCGTGCGCACGTATACAGGTTTTGTCCTGGTCGGTTGATGCCACTGCGCAGTCTGGCCTAAGCAGCACGAGATAGAAAATTTGGATTGCATCAACGCTTGACGTAACCAAACACCTTTTCGTTTAACTGGTGGGCTGCGGGCCAACTACTTTATAGCTGGGAAGTGCAGTCCGTAGATACTGTTTACAAGCCGTTCGTACCCCTTGCTAACTTTGATACTTAGTTCCTAGGGCTGCACCAGTACACAGGATGTCGTCTCATGCTAAACTACGGAGAAGTCTTTATTTGTAATTTCACGGCCGGAAACGCCTTCATTCAGTATGCATGCAGGTTTAGAGTTAAAGACGCCGGATCGCACCAAAACCGCTGTCAAACCTATCCTCGTATGCTTCACGGGAAATAGACGTCGGTGCGATTAGTGCATCGAAACGTACACCCATAACAAGAGGCAAAGTATCTAAAGACACGCCATCCACTAATGAGAACAGCGGCCACCCTCGAAAGCTTTTTATTTCTAGAACGAGTCCTAATAGTTCGCGGTGAAACCAAGCAACACTACCAAGGCTAAAATGACAACAACGCTGTGCTATCTGTGAAACAAAGACTCCTAACCTCTCCGAATACGCTTGCGGACAATTTTGCCCAAGACGGACGGAACAACCCACAAGGACTGACATGGAGGATAGTAAAACTCCGCAAGGACCAACCTACAATCATCATAACTCTTGTCCAGTATGGAGAACTGGACACATCCTCACACTCCCATACATTATACATCTGAAAAATCTAAACAGCGGAAAAATTGAAACTTTTGCTCACCTGGACATACAACAAGAAGAAAAATCGCGATGTCCCTCTCCTCCAGCGACCCCAAAAAATCATGGCGACCCAGAGCAAAATACCCGTCCAACTAACAGAGGAAATTAGAAGCCATTACCCCGCGAAAAACCGAATGTGAAACCAGTCGTCAAGCGGCTTTGCCAGTTCAACATTAATGTTCAAAATGCTTTACGGCAGTGTTGCAGGACGTGGTGGGTTTTCGCCTGGCAAGCGTTCTCCCTATAAAAAGCCACATATGTCTGTTTAACAACACTGCGACGTGGCGGATGTGACTCGCCACTGAATAAAGTCACAGCCCACAACTACATACTGGCAAGTCGACTAGATTCACATATCAACTCCTCTTGACACCGTTTCAACTATACACGATTGAACCCGGAGTATCGTCGGGATACACAACAGTTTTAAACATTGATCATGCTTAAGTTGGTGCGTCTCTATGAAGCTGAGAATAAACTGTCTATTTATTAATTTTACCACGAACATACCACCAATTTTCTACTATTGCTGTCACGGTTGCCATAAAATCTTTGTACAGTTGTACATATCTGATCATGCCTCCATGGGCGTGCCTCGCATAGTCGAGAATAAAGTATTTATTTATTTATTTATTTAGTTATCATTAGGCCCTTAATGTTCGCTACAGCAATAGATAGTACCCTTTCTTGTCCAACTGTTTGCTTGCTTCCACAACCGTTACTACCTTCTTTTTGTAAATCCACAATACTAGCACACTCGCATACATTACACGTTCCCAACTACCATGTTTTGGAATTACTCCACCCATTCCGCATTCCCACCGCTACAAACGCATGCCGTTAGTCGCACTTTGAATTTGTTGTATCACACTGCAGCAAATATAGGCACAAAGGCTAAGGAGTGTTGTAGCACTAAACCTGAGTCAGAATAGGTTTACTTAGTTCCCGTTCATCCTTAAATTTATTTATTTATTTAAATGCGTTTCATTTACTACGTACCCACATGTATCTAAATAAACCATATTATCTTATCTACGGAAAGCTGACACAGTACAAACTTGTCAAGTTAACTGATTTCAGTTACCGGATATAAACTGACCATACGTTTTCGAAAGCCCGGAAGTAGTAATGGCTGCATGTTAAATAAGTACGTAAATTTTTATTCTCGACAAAGCAAGGCACAAAAGCTGCACTTTTCTGAGAACACGTTTGTGCTTATCTGTCCCAATCATGATTAGGTCTGGCTACGCTTGTTGTTCTTTGGAAGCCCATCTACGGTATGTTGCATTCTGAGAAAACTCAAAACACTTGCCTCGCTTCGTCGAGAGCAAATATTTATTTATTTAAAGCGCCCACATTTGCTAACAACCGTGCAGAGATCCGATTGGTAAATATTTTAGCTGCAGGTCGGGACTTACTCCGATAATCCATCATGTTTGTGGCTTCCAACCTGCCTGGCGTCTGCTGGCCTAGCTCAGTAACTACCAGGAAGCACGAACCCTTTATAACTATGCTTATAATTGAAGGATGGACTCAGCAAATCCTTTCACCTACTAGCGGTAAAGTGCGCTTGACCTGGTTTTTACTCTAGATTCTCGTTGCATTTTCTCTGAGGTACTACGTGGCCTCCAAGGGTGCGACCACAATTTAGTGGCCGACCATAGAGTGGTCGACACCCACTGGACCATTAAAACATGCATTCCTTCCTCAATCAACGGGGTAAACTGGGACACATTTTCCATTATTCTTCGGTAGAAAGGTTTGGACCTTCTTTTCTTCCCCATGGCCCCCAAGATATATCAGCAATGTTTTATCACCACCTACAACATTGGCTGAGATTTTTGACTATCAACAAAAAGAAACTACGCGCTAGACCACTGGCTAGCGACTATTGCCAAAAAAGCTAAACGAACTGCGCACACTCGGTCGAACGTACAAAATACCCTTGCGTTCAGCGTGCGGTTGCTTCTGTAAAGGCTTGCAGTTGAAACGAGTGCTAGGTATGTTCCGCAACTTCGAAAATTGTAGGAACGCATTTTTGCAGCAAAAACAAGGCTGTGAACTAGGTAATTTATTGAAGAAAAGAAAAGTGCTACAAACAGACATATCTTCACTTATTACCACCTTAGACGGCAGTTTGTCGACAGGCCTACTGCAATGGCGAATGCCTTTACTGCACACGGGTCTGATGCTTTTGGTAACGGAGCTGCGACCCTAGTACCACCAGTCCGTTTGTCACTCGAAACCATTCCAGTAGTTGACTTCGACATCTGGATTAGTAAAAGCTTGCTTGAATTGCTGCGGTCAACTGATAACCCTGGTCCCGATGTAGCACTTCAGCCGTAATCAAGCGTGGTGGTGACGCTATACCAATACTATTACTTCATATTTTTCCGTGTGCTTACAGTGACCTGTTGGATGGAATGAATCGTTTGGCATACCTCGATAAAAGTCTGAGCCTAATATAGCTATGTGTACTTATCGCCCCAGCAGACACACCACTGCTTATCAAGCTTGATAAAGCGATTGTAAAGGAAAACTCACATCTTTTCTTGCATGGGACAGTCTTCGTGCACCTTCGCAAAGTCACTTTTTAAGATCATATGTTTCCATGACAGGCCAAAGCGATTTCTTAAATATTCTAACCTGAACGATTGACCCTGGTCTTCAGTGCATTGTCTTAAACCTGGCCATACAGAAATCGTTCAACTGAGTCCCGCTTTAGAGGTTATTATCAAAACTATTAGGTTTGGCATATCAAACAAGTCACTCTACTGGTTTAAATGCTATCTGCCCGAACACCCGTCGACAGAGAGCATAAATGAGGGCATGTCTACGACAAAACAAGTTACTAGTGGCGTCGTTCCATACAGAGTTGCAGCACGTACCTGTGGTCCGTTTCGGAATTTCATACTTGGTTGTAGATAATATGATGTTAGTATATGCGGTCCATTCATCCCAAAACACCCTGAGATAGCAACTATTAATTATGATCTATATGTCATAGTGGGCTTGGCTGCAACGGGGTACATGCACTTCTCCAAATCATCATGCACTATCATGAATTATGAATGCTGTATTGAGACAGGACTGTTCCTACCTCAAGGCCATCACATTTAAGTGCGGTCTTCTGCCAGAGATTTAGGACTAAGGTACTCCAGCTGCATAAGTTTCGGCGAAATTGCAAACTATATCGTTTCAAAGGCAATGTAAGCATCGAGGCATATCGCTCACTTGTTATTGCTGAAGGAGACAAAGCCAATAACCTATAAAAGCGATATAACATTCTTGTTAGAATACTGTAGCGTTCCGTTTAGTACGTTAGGTACATGTGAGCTGAAGGTCATAGAAAGTGTTGAACGCGCCTTCAGCAAAGCACCTTGGTTTACTCCACAGTATTTACTTATAGATAAAATGCAGTGAGCGAAAACTTGAGCCTTTATGGCTGCGTAGATTACATGTATACCTTGGTTTCTTAAGCAAAGCTGGTCGAATAACAACAGATAAATAAACAGATTATTCTTAAGTTTATCGTGGCACACCAACGCAGACACTCAAAAGTTACAAGCAATTAACTTTCACAAAAGCCCCGCTGCTACGCATGTAATGGGCAGTGGCCGAAACGCGTATAAGCTGCAGGAGTAGAAGAGGTACTCAGAAAGACCAAGTTGTCTGTCAGGTGACGCTAGTTTGGGTTCATGTTTGCTTAGTGTAAACGGCAAAGGCACCAAGATAAAGGTAGTGGTGAAGGTATGTGTCGGCAGGGAGTATCCTTTTTTACGTATTGAGAAACTAGTGAAATATGACTAGTTAACTTTTCAGTGTGTGGTTGTGAGCAGTGAACTTATTCAGTGGCTAGTTACATCTGCTACTTCGCAGTTATTAAAACGGACTTTTGTGGTTATTTACAGGGAGAACGCTTACCAGGCGAAAACCTACCACATGCACAGTGAACACTGCACCATGAAATTTTGGTTGGAAACCAAATATGGATATGTGACTTCGAATGTATTATTATTGTTGTTCCATTCAAGGATAAAGTCAAACAGAATTATTATTTTATAAGATCCAGCATGCTGTGGGACAAACCAACTAGTTGTACATGATGTCCAAAAAGCTTGAAAGTATTCAAAAAATGAGTCGGATTTTCTTGATACCAGCATAAGTAAAAGCGACCGTAACTTTGCAAATGAAGAACGATAGATTGTTTGAGGAAGTTTAGAGGGTCGCCTGCACCGGGAGCCCAGGGTGCGATTCGAGAAGACAGATTGAGTTGCATGGAAACTTTATTGATATCTGTTATCTAGTTATAAAGGAACGACACCGTAGACGCTCTAGCTAGGGGAACGGAGCAAGTACAGCACACAGGGCAGTAGAGAGTTGCAACCGAAACGGGCGCCAAGCAAAAATGACGATGAGCAGGTCAAGCATTCGAACTCAGCAATAAGTTCAATAAACCACACCGGACGTCTAGGTGTACAATGAAATAATTTTAGTTAGAATTTTACACAGGCAAACCGGGGAATCTCCAGACTGCTACATAGCCCTCTCCCAGAAGGGACTGTGTAAGCAGTCCCTTCGATCTACGTGAGGACTGTCCGTCGCGGGCCAGCCTTCTGCGAGACCAGGTTGTGAACCCTGATGCAGCTGCTGGGGGAGAACCATGCAATCGGACCCTAGCGGGCTCCCACCCGTGTCCTCCCTACGGTATCGAAACGGTAAAAAAAACTTTGTGGGGGGGTGTTAGTTAAGTCCACGTAGGCGGTTGAGCAGGAAGTTCGTTCCACTTCCATTTGCCGTGCGGGGATCCAGCGAAAAGTGAAACCGAGATGCGACCAACCGGCGGTGTATATTTTAAGCAAAATGAAAAAGCAGCACAAATGCATGGCCATACACAAAAGAGTGAAAAGCGAAAAACGTGCAAAGCCGTTTTTGGGTTTTTAAAAGGTTTTGCTCTATGTTGGTAATTTCAAAACGTTTTGTTATTTTTTGTGGATTTTCACAAACGTTTGGTAAGAGCAGAAAATTTCAAAGGCACGTTCTATGTAAAATAGTGAAAGCTAACGAAGTCCGAAAGACGAACGTCCGAGGTCTCTCCACTCAGCTGCACCCTCGCTAGCGTACCACTGCGCGTACATTCAATTAAACTTACAAAATTACGCGGGCAACCAAACTTACCCAACACCAGCCATAATGCCTCGCGGTTCACCGTATCAAATGCCTTGATGAAATCAAGAAAAAGCGAGTACAATGGCTGGTGTCGTTCTCTGCACTTCTCCTGTAACTGACGAGCCGCAAACACCATATCTATAGTGCTGCGACCCGAACGGAAGGCACACTGCTCTTCCGCCACGTCAGGTTCCACAACCTGACTGAGGAGGCGGTTGGGCAAGATTCGGACAATCACCTTGCCCACACAACTCAGCAGGTTGATGTCACGATAATTCGTGCAACATTGCTTGCTCCCTTTGCCCTTGTACAGTGGTAGCACAAGGGCAAGCTTCTACTCCCCAATCCATACGCGTTGCACAAAGTGGTGCAGCGCAGTTACCAACGCGGGTCCGGCGTGTTTCAACTTTAGGCGGGATCCTGTCGGCACGGGAACACTTGCCATTTCATAGCAGAGCAAGTGCTTTCTGCGTCTCATCCAGTGTCGGCGTGTCCGCCAGACTCGTCTTCACATCGTGTTGCTGGAGGTCGTTCAATATAGGCCAGTCGAACTCTGAACGGTTGTTCAAGAGAAAGTCAATGTGTTTTCGCCAGATCTGCATTATGTCTGCAGTCTGTGTGCAGGTAGCGCCTGAACCACCATAAATCAGTGTCCTCAGCGGCTCCAATCTCGGTCCATAAAGCGCCTTCAAGGAGTCAAATAATTCCTTGTGTTGGCGGCGTTCGGCGTAGCATTCCATCTGCTTCGCCTTCTCCGTCCACCATGCATAATTTATGCAACGGAGCTCTCGGGTCAGTCACCGTCGAAGTTTCCGAAACTGACTCTTCTTCCCACAAGTCACTGGGGTCTGCAACATGTGCAACAAATGCTGCATTCTTCTCCGACACCAATGCGCCAATCGTCGCATTGTTCTCATCAAACCAACCAGGCAGCTTACAGTTTGAGCGCCTGATGGTCTCCTCGGCAGTGGCTGTCACCTGATTACTAATGTGGTGCCACAACTCGGCCACTGTGTCTATGCAGTCCACATCACGCAGGCATGCAGCCATCGCCTTCGCCAGGTCAATACGTTTCTCCACAGTACCGAGGGAGAGCATGATAAATTTACGCCGATTCACGGCGGCAGAGCAATACATCGATTTACGAAAATATATGTACAGTTTGGTCAGCACCAATTTGTGATCAGTGCCACACTCAGCTCCAAGCAGTACACGTGTCATGCGCACTTCACGCATATCACGCTGACGTACGATGACATAGTCGAGCAGCTGAGCGTGACCACTCCGTGGGTGCGTCCAAGTTGCTATATCACTCGCACTCTGTGCAAACCGACTGTTCGTGATCGTCAGGCCGTGAGTGACGCACAGTGAGAGCAGTCTGTCACCATTCACATTCGCAGAACCAATGCCATGCGAACCGATAAAATCTGCCCACACCGATGCATCAAGTCCAACGCGCGCGTTGAAATCACCCAGTCGCAATAGTCGGTCGCTCCTCAGCACAAACCGTATCACGGAGGATAGCTCAGTGTAGGACTGATCACGCGTGTCATCAGGATAACACATGGTCAGACCGTATGTGCTTATAATGGAGGCCAACTTAACTCTTCCGAGTCGTAGGCGAACAGTCATCAGTCGCGCGCTGATGCCTATTTTTTCACCCACCAGCTGGCCATGGAGGCGATCGGATATTGCAAATCCGACCCCATGATCACGTGGGGCTGAGGCGGCGTTGCCCACCCAGTAGGATGTGTAGCCAGCACCTGCTTCATGCAACTTACCTTGCTTAGCGAGTCGAGTTTCACTGAGCTCCACAATACCGATGTGGTAGCGCGCCAGTTCCATCGCGACCAGTGCAGTGCGTCGTTCGGGGCGCTCACTCGCGTTCCGGTTCAATAGTGTGCGCACTTCGCAGCACACGGTGCAGAGTGCTTTGCACGCTCTAAGATGCTGCCATTGATTATCCGCGACTGCCTATTTGTCTCCCCCACAAACGGACGAGAGTTATGCACAGTTATCTGGGGACGCAGCCGGTAGCATACAGCTCCGCCGAATCAACTAGTGGTCGGTCGCACGTGCATAGTGATGTCAGACTGACCTAGACTAACAACATATGTTATTAGAACACGATAATGTAGCGCACGCAAAACCTACTCCCGGCGACTATTGATATTTGAACGAATTAACGGACCTTATTTATTGTTGCCATGTGAATGCGAGTTTAAATATCAATTATGGTCATGCACATTGACTTAATCTGTATAGTATGATGTTCAAAGAAATTAATCCGAAGGCGGAAATAAACTATTATTCATTTGTTTGTTTAACAATGGGTTTCACTTGGGGTCTCTGCCACCGTATGTGACGGCAAAACAAATCAGGTGGTTGTGAATAAAGATCGCTCTGTGTGCGACAATCGTTTACATTTGAGTATATGCTAGATGTCAATTATTTACCTGCAAACTTGTAAGCTATCTTCGTGCAATAATCTGCAAGCTAGCTATGGGCTATTCGTCATTTATTGCAGCTTCAAACAGCCGTATTCTCACTACTGTTGCAGTTCCCGTTATAGATGTGGCTGGTTAATAAACGTGTGCAAGCCTACATGGCAGTCTTCTGCGTGCTCGTCATTGGCACTATATTCTGGGAAATCCATATACACGAAAGGTAAATGAACTGGTGCTTCTCTACATGAAACCACCACCGGTGGGTGATCCAACTACCACACTTTTTAACTATCTGTCTCATTTCACTACGCAACAAAGTGGTTATAGCGTTTAAAAGCATTCAGCTACAATAATAAAGTGTCTTACTATAAATATATGGATTTGCTCGCCGAGGTGAACTGACGTTCATTTGCCGGTTTAGGTGGTATCTTCCTCGCTTAGTACCAAATCTTTTGTTAGGAATCGCTGAGATTTCGGTAAATTCAGCAAATGTTTGATGATCATGTTAATTACCATCAATAGCTCTGTTTATTGCGGTACTTAAAGCATACGGAACAAGTGTGTCTGATATACACCATCGGTGATGCAGTTATCAGAGGTTTCACACTTCATGCATCACATCAATTTGTGAATGTAAATTTCCCGTGTCTTCTAAAGGCCTCAGTTAATGAAATATAAATAAAAGAAAAAGGAAGGACTACAGTAGACAGGTGGGTGGTAAGGGTAGAATTGTTGCGTTGCATCAAATCTACATCATACCTGAATTATTTAATGTAGCTTAATGATAGCAATAGATTTATTGAAACTAAAAGTAACTTAGTTGTCCTCGTTGATACGAAGCAGCTCTGTGATGTTCTTGCCCTTCCCTTCGGGGGAGCGCGTCGGTCCGATGAGCGACGGCAAACAAGCCTATGAGTAAAGTCTTAAATCGGGAGCACCATGTGCACCAACAGCCGAATCAAGAACTGTAGTCGCGCGAATTGTCTCCAGATCACTGTGAACAGGTGAAATATTACCTGCTTGTTACCACAAATCAAGTCAAGGAGACGCTTTCAAGCGCACAGTGTGTGTTTTCAGCCACTAGTCCCATGCGATCGTAGCAAACGTGATGCACGAGTCGGTGGTTGAAAGCAATATGTTTATGTCTCGGTTGCTAATGCGCTCAAACGCAAGCGCGCATATTTCGCCCAGCGGTGCGATAGTACCACCAATAATAATGTGGAGGCCAGTAAAAGGGATGCTGCAGTTAATTGTCACTTAGCTGCATCGCTGTTGAAAACACATTGGTGTTGTTTTTGAGATGCAAACATTTTCTTCACAATTTTTACCCACATAAACAGGCCAAACGTCTATCATAATGACGAGTTGACATCCAACATAATGATTGAACTATGCAGGCTGATTCATAAAGCTCATAGAAAAGCTCGCTCAGGTCAAACAAAACTGTTGTTGCAGCAGTCACTCAACCTACTGCGCGAAATTGGTATCGAGGGGTCCGATTTAGTCCACGAAGACTCCAGCGCGACTCAGTATTCCGACCTCAGGAAGAGTTCATTATCTGAAACTAGCCCGGAAACTGGGGAAATGCAAAGAAGGAGGACCTACATCCAAATAAAATATATTACCTCATTCCACGCGCACAATTATTTCTGAAGGATCCTGTGGAAATACTACTCTATTTTGACTCATGTACTCATGCCAAATATCTGATAGATGGTGTGCGCATTATATATCGCAAAATAACAATACACCTCTCGGTGGAAAAAGTTGCTGATAACAGCGCACTTTTAAAACGTCAGGTAGTGCATTCGTGTAAAAGGGTCGAAAGGACGAGGCATCGAACGAGAAGAATTTGGCTGGAGTTGGCCGATTAAAATAAATTTTGGTTGGTCGAAATATGGATGACTTCAGTCGCTAAAAAAAACTGGATCGCCTAGTGAGATAAATGAGGAGTGTGCAAGTGGATATTGTTGGAAGTAGTAGTAGTAGTAGTAGCAGCAGCAGCAGAAGTAGTAGTATTAGCAGCAATAGAAGTAACAGTAGCACCAAAAATCAAGCAAATACATACAGAGCCAACACAAAACCATGGAGATCAGTGGGTAAGGGACCGTCATCGCGTCATACTCATCGTGGCATGCTAGTTGAAGGTGAGCAACACACTTCAGCTAATATGCCGCAGGAAGAAAGAACCACTTTGACAAAAGTAGAACGACACATTTTTAGTTTGTTTTTCACACACCGGTTCTGCTCTTTTATTGTCATTTTCAATGTTTTAAGTATTAAACATGTGAATCAATGCAATACTGTACACAATCCTTCCACTGATTCCGGTTGCGGGCCACGTCTTCGAGAGTGCTAAGCCGTTGGCACTCCTCATCTTTGGATCCCCATCCTGGAAGACGTACGGATTCAATACCGGCTAGACACGACGTCAGCGATTTCATGTGCTGCCGCCAAGTGGAAGGCTGACCACCACGCGGTCGCCTCCAGTCAGGTCCTTGACGAGCGAATAGAGCGTGACGCGTTAGACGTTCAGGTGCCATCCGTGACCGAGCCATCTTAATTGGCGCAATAAAATCAGTTTGTTGAAGGGAATACTCGCATTCCCCAAGATGCGACGTCGAACGTCATTACTATTAACTCGATGTTGCCACCAAACACGAGCGATCCTTCTTAAGCAACCGTTATCGAAGGCACTAAGACGACTCATGTATTCCACGCGAATCGGCCAGGACTCACACCCATACAACAATACTGAGCGAACTGATGCGCTGTAAACGCGGCCCTTTAGTGAGAATGAGACGTCGCGACGACGCCACAAGTGCCTCAGATTGACAAATGCTGATCGAGCTTTAGCGATACGAAGAGAAACTTTTTTGTTGATAGTGCCGTCAGAAGAAACACAGCTCTCAAGGTAGACTAAACTATCCACCTGTTCAAGTTGGGCACTTTCGAGAGTGAGCACAAGAGCAGGTGAAAGCCAATCCTTGAGCAGTACTTTACATTTCGATGGGGCGAAGCTCATGCCATACTTAGATGCTTCAACCGCCAAACCATCCAGAATGAGTTGCACACTCTGAGGATCGTCACCAAGCAAGGCGATGTCATCAGCATAATCTAAGTCAGTCCCGCACTCACCCGGTAGAAGCTCGAGACCAAAATGTTGGAAACCTTCTGGAGCATTCGAACTGAACATTCAGTCAACGGCAATGGGCGGGATTCCTTAAATTAGTCCCGCTGCCTTGCGGGTACGTTATTGAGCCAAAGGCACGGGGTTGAGTCCCCTAAGTCAACTCCCTACTTCTGCTTGGGCAACTGGGAAGTATCACGCCCTCTCACAAAACCATGGACTGTATTACAACATGCACATAAGCTACTGTTTCTGCTAGTCACTTTCACGCGACTTCATAACACGTCAATCGTTTGTTCGCAAACAATCCTCACTTTCCGTTACCCGAGTCATGTGTTCAACAATCTGGCTGCGATTCCGGTTACACCGCAGACCAAGGAGTTCAACCTATGGCTCCCCTTCGTCCCCGATCCTCGTTCCGTCTGGCCTGCTTCAACGTTCGGACACTCATGCATATTGGACAGCAAGCCGGTCTAGCACCCACCCTAAATGCCCTAGACATTGATGTCTGATGCCTTTCAGAAACCCGATTGCAAGATCCCAGCACTGTTCTTACCTTGACATCCCCCAGTGACCACGAAGCCAGATATCATCTGCGTCTTTCTGGAGATCCAGAAGCAGCCTCAGCGGCTTTGGCTGGTGTAAGTATAGCACTAAGTGGCAATGCCGAGGCGGAACTACTGGACTGGTTCCCTATTAGCAGCCGCCGGGGTTCATGTAGAATCAACAGGCACCGCGAAGAGAAACGCAACTTGTTTGTGATTGCCGTGTACGCTCCAACTGACTGCAGTGTCGACTCGGTCAAGGACGAATTCTATCGGGATCTACAACAGCTCTTGACTAATGCTAAAAAATCGGATGTCGTTGTGCTTGCTGGAGATTTTAATGCACGGGTTGGCCGCCTGTTACCATACGAACGCCACCTTGGTGGTCATCACTCGCTTGAGGAGAACAGCTCTGATAACGGAGAGAGGCTTCTCACATTGTGCGAAGACAACCGTCTGTTTCTTTCAAGCACTAACTTCAGGCGTACGAAGAAGCGTTCCGCAACGTGGCGTCCCCTTTCGCCAACACAACCGTGGTCTCAAATTGGTCACATTGTAACTAGCTTCAGATGGCGCGGCAGCGTACTGGACTGCAGGTCCTTTTGGCCCATCTTCGTTGACTCAAATCATGTACTGGTCTGCGCGAAAATCTGTATGTGTTTTGGAGGGTCCCGAAACACGAAGCACCGCAAGATTGATGTAAACAGATTAACTGATTCCTCTGTCTAGACGAGCTATCAGTCTTCACTGGCATATGCACTCAGTTGCAATCCACCGCAAAAAGTGGAACAACACTGGACTTGTATACGGAAAGCAATGATCGTTTCCGGACAGTCATGCTGCGGCCTAAATCGACGCCCCTTGAAGGCTTGGATCTCTGCTCGTTCTCTGGAGCTGTTCGAACACCGCAAAGATATCCCCGCGAAATCAGATTGCAACGGGCGGCGCCGTTCTGCCAACCGGCTGCTCAAGCAAAGCCTACGCAAGGATCGCGAGACATGGTGGTCTGAGTGTGCTTTAGAGATGGAGACCGCTGCCCTCTCTGGCAACACTCGCAGGCTTTTCCAGCTCATCCGGTCCACTGGCCTCAGGAAGCCTGGTGTCAGTGGGGTCATTTGTGAGGTTCATGAGTCTCCGATCACCAACCAACAGAGGCGTATGGACCGCTGGGCCGAGCACTTTCACTCGCAGTTTAACTGGCCTCCACCATCCATCAGTGCATGCAGTACATCTTGTTGTCCACCCTGGCTCGTCCCCCTGAATCCACCCAACGAAGCGGATGTCTGCCTCGAGTTTCGACGCTTGAAGCGCTGTAAGGCTGCCGGCTTAGACGGACTTCCTCCGGAACTATTCAAGTACGGCGGTGTGGCGATCATTAACCAGCTGACCGCGCTGTTCGCAAAAATCTGGCATAAAGAGAAAGTGCCTTCCTCTTGGAGCGAATCAGTTATTGTCCCGATTTTCAAGAAAGGCGCTCGCACTTCATATATAAATCATCGCGGGATTACTCTTATTTCGGTTGCCTCTAAGCTATTGGCATCCATTCTACTTCGCAGACCATCCTCAGTACGTGAATCTTACTACCATGAAGAACAAATTGGTTTCCGTCTTGGCTGCGGATGCGTTCATCAAATCTTCACGCTCCACCAGCTCCTCGAACATCGCCACATTTATCATAAGCCCACTATCATTGCACTCCTAGACATACGTGCCGCTTTCGACTCCGTTGATCGACCTGCTTCATGGCGTTGCTAACTAAAGAACGGGGTGCCAGATAAATATAACGCCATCTTACGAGCACTTTACCTTCATACATCTGGCAGAGTGAGGGTATATGGTAAGCTTTCCTCGCAATTCGCTGTCAATAGCCGTGTGCGACAGGGGTGCCCTATGTCCTCATTCCTCTTCAAGTTCACAATCGAAGACGTTCTGTCGAATGCTCTAGAAGGTTTCCAACATTTTGGTCTCGAGCTTCTACCGGGTGAGTGCGGGACTGACTTAGATTATGCTGATGACATCGCCTTGCTTGGTGACGATCCTCAGAGTGTGCAACTCATTCTGGATGGTTTGGCGGTTGAAGCATCTAAGTATGGCATGAGCTTCGCCCCATCGAAATGTAAAGTACTGCTCAAGGATTGGCTTTCACCTGCTCTTGTGCTCACTCTCGAAGGTGCCCAACTTGAACAGGTGGATAGTTTAGTCTACCTTGGGAGCTGTGTTTCTTCTGACGGCACTATCAACAAAAAAGTTTCTCTTCGTATCGCTAAAGCTCGATCAGCATTTGTCAATCTGAGGCACTTGTGGCGTCGTCGCGACGTCTCATTCTCACTAAAGGGCCGCGTTTACAGCGCATCAGTTCGCTCAGTATTGTTGTATGGGTGTGAGTCCTGGCCGATTCGCGTGGAATACATGAGTCGTCTTAGTGCCTTCGATAACGGTTGCTTAAGAAGGATCGCTCGTGTTTGGTGGCAACATCGAGTTAATAGTAATGACGTTCGACGTCGCATCTTGGGGAATGCGAGTATTCCCTTCAACAAACTGATTTTATTGCGCCAATTAAGATGGCTCGGTCACGGATGGCACCTGAGCGTCTACCGCGTCGCGCTCTATTCGCTCGTCAAGGACCTGACTGGAGGCGACCGCGTGGTGGTCAGCCTTCCACTTGGCGGCAGCACATGAAATCGCTGACGTCGTGTCTAGCCGGTATTGAATCCGTACGTCTTCCAGGATGGGGATCCAAAGATGAGGAGTGCCAACGGCTTAGCACTCTCGAAGACGTGGCCCGCAACCGGAATCAGTGGAAGGATTGTGTACAGTATTGCATTGATTCACATGTTTAATACTTAAAACATTGAAAATGACAATAAAAGAGCAAAATCGGTGTGTGAAAAACAAACTAAAAATGTGTCGTTCTACTTTTGTCAAAGTGGTTCTTTCTTCCTGCGGCATATTAGCTGAAGTGTGTTGCTCACCTTCAACTAGCATGCCACGATGAGTATGACGCGATGACGGTCCCTTACCCACTGATCTCCATGGTGTTGTGTTGGCTCTGTGTCTAGTTGATAGACTGCTGTAATAAAAATATAGATCGATCTTCTGGCCGCGCATCTGATTTTGAATTTTTCGACGGGCAGATGGCCAACTAAATCGATCTCTGATTCTTGTCTCGTAGCTTGCTTGCGCGTTCCTCTTCCGTTGTCGTTTTACTCGTTTGACGCATCTGTCCGGTGTTCTGTTCCGTTACATTTTGACTACTAATTAAGTTCTTTTTCATCCCTAGTGTTGCATATATCGGATCTATTTCAACGCATCTGTTTAGTGCGTTGTCTTTAGAATACCATCTTTTCAAGAACTCTCTAGCTTGCCTAGAATTTCGACGGGCTCCGATCTTTACCTTCACTAAGGCGAAATAGTGGCCTTCTTGGCCTTCAAGCATGGAAACCAGTGAATGCCTGTTGTATATCCGTATGGCCGTTTTGTGTTCGTTGATCCGCATTGAAAAGTTGCTTCCAGTTTGCCCGATGTAGTATGCGTCACACTCTTTGCCGTTTACTTTGTAGTTGACATCATTCTGACTACCTTGTTTGACTTTGCCTTTCGGCTTCGAAAGCTTTCCTCTCAAGGTACCAGTTGGTTTGTGGGCTGCCAAGATTCCATGTAGTTGTAGCACTCTCGATGTTAGTTCAGACACGTTCTTGATGGGTGGATGCGCTGCATGTTTATCTACTTTTGCCCGCCGTAGTTGAAGCTTTTGAGGAAATGTCTTGGATACGCGTTGTTTTGCAATACCAGGTATAAATAGATCTCTTACTTGTTCCTCAATTCTGTCGTACTGCAACGTGTTTAGGCGCTCCTAAAAGGGCTATTAATGCACCTTTTCTTGTGGTTCAGTGGATAGTATTAAAGCCCTGACTAGCAAGACAGCGGGGTAATTAACCTACATCGCAAACTATCGGGAACCAGTGACACGACTTTCGAATAGTAACAAATTACACAGAGTACATGAATTGCCCAAGTATGGTGGCATAGGGGTCAGAAAATGTTTCCGTGACGTCTAACTAGCTGCAGAATACAAAGAGCGTTAACAACCAGGTGTCTCATACTCCTTCTTAGTGTTCGGTAGCAGTCCACAGAGAAGCCGGTGACCAAGGAGGTTGTTTTACGCCCCCACTTCTGGTGACAGAAGCGAGTGGTCAGTGACTTTATTGACCGTCACATTGGCTTTGACACAGCTCCGTACGAGATATTGTGGCATTTAATGGAGAACCAGCTGACCAAACCAAATCTCCCCACGCCCTGAGTGGCCGCTGCGGATTGTTCGTGACGGCTTATTCATCTTGTCTGCGAACAGCTGAGACTTATCCATCGTTACTTTCCCAAGGAAAGCATTTCCCGATCTGCAACCTGGGGACGCACGCGGTGCCGAACAGCTCCACCAACCAACCATTGGTAGGTTCATCTCCTGAAACGGACAGTTGTGCTTTTTCAAAAGAGAGCGCTTACCAAGCAAAAGCACTGCTGCCGAACCATTTACTGGAAAAGAATTAACCCAAACTACCTAGATAGTACCAGCAGGAAGTGGCTCAGTAAGTTAGCCATGGCCGACTTGTCCCGTTGACATATAAAGAGAACCCTTAGTCTTATGTTGGCACAGTCCCTTGAAAATAATTGTCAGTTTTCGCAGCATTCGCTAAAATACACGAAGTACCCATTCATCAAATGTATCGTCGATTGACCACTCCACTACAGCAAATATCCCTGAGTTATGGGCAAGTCCTCATTTCCGATAACAAACACATCTTGCCTTGGATGTAGGCACATTAAGCTATCAACATCTACTCCTTAATTCTTGTATGCACTCAGCTGTCGAACCGCTAACCCATATTATTCTTTAAACTATTGTGTAAATGCACTGCAAAGAATCCACAATTTTCTGCATTGTGGATACGTTCGAACCGATAGAGATAAAACACATGTAGTCAATTCAATCGTTTCCATATGGCTTCTGGAACACTTGGCATTTGCGTTGCCACTAAATCCCGATGGAACTTGTACAGGTCGTTCACTATTATCAAATCCCATTCTGGTTGTTAGCGACGACATCTTGAACAAAAGTATATGTCTGAGTAGGTTAGTTTGCGCATTTGATCTAGCATTGGATAGTTCCTGATCCCTCCTGCAGCCTTATGGCTTAGACCTACATCACCAACATGAAAGCGTAAGTTATGCCACGATTCAGCTGTGTCAACCCATGGTTAACCGCTTTCGATTTTGTCCCGAAACTAGAACTTGATCATGTGAGGCGTGATCGTATCATCATGAAAAGAATGCTCAATAAGTTAGGTGGTGTAGATTGCTCTTGGGGCGTTCAGCAAGATGCTTTCCAAGGTGGAGAAAACACCAGCTGTTTCAAAGCACTTACTTTATTAACCTTAGTATTGCTTCTAGTAGCACACTTAGTTGATTTATTCATTGTAACTTTACTACCTGATGATAGTTATCGAAAAGAGAGCCCCTCTTCGCAACTTGGCTTTCTGTTTTTACCATGGACATAATTTACGAGTTTGGAGAAAATGTTGACAGGGCAGTGGGCTGTCTGCCATTAAATTGGCTCAATTCTTCCGCTTTCCTTCTGTTCAATTGTAAAAGTATCAATCTACAAAGCTGGTTTACAGAGCGGTCGCGAAAGTCAATTTCCAAAAGTAGTTAATGGTTCACCTGCAGCAGCTCTTGACATTTAGAGTAGTTCAAATCATGCACAGTTTACGCAGAGATTAAATCAGTAGTTTAGCAAACACCATCTTTTATGACATTCGATATGTATCTGATATTTTTCCATCGGGCCGGTAGACCAAGATACATAGTTGCAGGCCGCAGTATCAAGCTGTGTTGATTCACTGGGAATCAATCGAGCGTTTGAGGTACGTAAACACCTTCACGAAAGGAGATTAGTGCAGAGGCAACCAGTTGGCTTGGACTTTATACATTTAGTCTCAACGAATTGCAGTGTTGTTTTAATACATACATAAATACTATCATCAACTGAGTGGTTGGTGTTCGGACGATGATTTTCGATGTGTGCTCCAAAAACGCCTCCACTGTGGTCCAAGTTGGTAGACGGCACCCACGACGTACCCATAATACCAGTTAATGGAGGTGTTTTACTAAGTGTGTTTGCCTGGCTGGTATTCCGAATCGCCGGATTTTTATGTCACATTCGTTTTTTACTCTCGCAAAGTCTGCATCCTTTGACAATGCGCTCGAAGTCGTTGTTCAGAAAGACACTCTGCCCATGGGTCTTACCAAGCGCTGAGCTACATAAAAGCCGTGCTGTTTCTGAGCCGATGAGGCCCGGAAAACACCTTTGAACCATTAAAACATGACGTCAACCTAGATTGCGAATGGTTGGTAGTCTGACTGAAGATCCTAGTGGCACTAGAGCGAAGTTGGAGCAGACGCATAATTCGACGACAATGATAACTCATAGTTAGTGGTGTCATTCTCCTAAAAGACTACCTAACTGTACGATATTTTGCATTGGCGCTTCTCAGGCTGACTCCAGTCGCCTTTTCGATCCCGGCTTTCTTGTCGTTTCCAAACGGACCAACATTCAAGTGCAGTCTTCGGCATTGCTTATTGCAGGGTTCCTTGACTGTGTTTGATGCAGCGGAAACTAGCTGAGAGAAAGAGTGGTCCGCATGGGCATACACGTCAATGCCAAATTGGTATTGTCCTTTTGGTGCAGCCCCGCAAGAGTCTGTGGAAAATGGCATGATACCCTCCCGCAGTGGGATCGTGAAATACCTATCTGTATGTGGCACACGTTACACTGCTGATACCATCGACGGTTCGCAGGCACATCGTTTGTAAGTGTTCATTGGAAAACTTTAGGTTAAACGGTGAACGCTGACAGCTATGGTTCCTTTCGCGGCCATTATCTAATGGGGTCGCAATGAGCATACAAACGATTAATCTGCATGAGACATGTATGTTTTTGTTGGTTTAGCTGACAACCAACCTTTTGCAAAGCAACGGCAATAGAGTTGAATGTATTTCTTACCATCAGGCAGTGGAGAACTACCCACATGTTTTATTTTAATGGTTGACAATATCCTGCTGCAATTTTTGCTAAACGGAACCAGCCAACCCACACCGTTTCATACGGCCAGCCAGGAGACCGCTCTCTGTAGCATTAAAGCATAATATGCGAGGCTGATATGACTTCTTTCACTGCTATCGAAACGCATTAACACAGCGTTGTACAGGAGTTATCCACCTGTGGTTTGCTGCATTCCAAGCTCCCGGTATATCCCTACTATTGCTATCCCTAATTAACTAACTGTTCAAAGTTGCTGTGCGTAAAACTGGCACAGGATCTATTTTTGTAAAATAAGAGTAAATTTATGAATATCTTATGCACTGACACTTATAGGAACCAACAGATAGGAGAGAAGGGTTCAGACGTTTGTAGGGAGATACACGGGTTACTAGCACTCATATTTCTTCAACTATGTGGATAAACACTATTATTTCCGGATTATTAGAAGCAAGTTCAAATTAGACATCCACTCATTTGTCCGGTAAAGTAATAAACAGTCTCTTCTCCCTACCTTAAGTAGTGTGCAACCCTCGGTTCCACTATCGACGGAGTAGAGCATGCTGTCCGCACTAGAAAAACTGCGATTAGTACTTGCAATAAACTGTGACGTGATAGACTGGATCCACACGTAGGATGCACTACTGCCTTGTAAGTTAAGCGACTTCTAAACAAGGCACTAGCACTGCCGTCTCGGCATTGCTAGTTCCCCCAAAGCTGTAAAACACTCATTCCCGCACTTGATGCTAGTCAATCTACGATTACGCCGACGAGTCTCTTTCTTGGCCTGACACTGTCAAGTTTCATTCACACAGGTTTTCCTGTGGCGTTCCGCCTCCTTAACGCAACGTATCCCGTACGTTGTGCAGGCCAGAAACGGTATTTCTCATTTGACGGCATGTTGATAACTAAGTGTTATACCTCGTCAACAGTCACCCTTAGCCCCATTCTCAATTCGTAAATAAATTAAATGTTGGTGTGCTACTGTGTTGTCTTTCTGCCTACACACAGATTCATGTTTGACAACTCTGCCTAAATGACAATGTTTACTGTCTGGTGTGTGTAGGTGTGACAAAACCGCCAAACATCATACCGTCGGAGTACGGTGCACCAGCCGTGATTAGACACGTTCTAAAAGGTATTATTTTGAATGTCAACAGCATTGGTCTATCGGAGTGAACTGGCCCTTTGTTCTTTACCTTGCTATGGCGCGTATCCAGCATGACAGCTATTCCGACAGATAAGTGTACTTCTGTACATTCACCATGGTTGCAGTTTCATCTGTTGACTGTCCATTATCGTAGAATTTGGGTGGGGAAATACACTGAGTCTTCTGCTGTCTTTGAGGGCTCTACGTACGCTAATGCTCGACACAAAACGAAGGCAGTATGTGAATTTGTATGAATTAAACTGCTGTTGCCTTTGCAAAGCATTGTCGAATCTCTATAGCTGCGCGTTTCTGAAGAACCCGTGTGCGACTGCACATGATACGTAGTTCATGTGATCACTGGTTGTAAAAGTAAATTCAGAACATCGTAGCTTAATAACCGATTGAGCACAGCTAGCTTGAGGTTGATCGAATCCATAATGCGAGTAGTTTTGCCATATGATGCCTTGAACTGTTTATAGAAGAATTGACCGTATTGGTACATACCACATTCTTTTTTTCCGTACAGTCAGCCATCCGCAACTTCAGTCTAATTCTTCGCCCGGGGCACGACATATCTGCCAAGTCAAGCGCCTACTGCGATTACGTAGCCTCTCCATTTTTGATCCGGCGCGACGTCTTCAACAGAGCCATGAAAAACTCCAAACTGAAAGGAGTTGTTTCATTTGTTGAACTGATGCTTTCCGGCATTTTTCGAACCGGTCGGTTAGAGTTGCAAACTGTAGCATGCATTGACGTCATATTCCATGTAGCCAGGCATCATACACCACGGAGATGTGGTGTGTCAGAAATCGCAAAGATCGCATGGCTGCTGTTGACCAAGCTGTGGAGCATCGATAGAATCATTTTGCCAGTTGGCGTAGACCACCGGTGGACATGCGACGGTGTGCAAATCGACTGAATCTCGTTCAAACAGTTCGGCGTAATCATCCCAAGATGTTGCCTCGAAGAGCTCTTCAGGTATATCATGATGTACATTGACATAGCCTTCCGATTCAACGTTTTTACGTGCGTCGCGTCAGGCACTCTCATGATGGCCGTGAATGTGAACAACGGATTTTGCCATGGGAGAACGATGCCGACATACGTTGGGACGCTTACAAGCATGATACAGTCTCGGGTTTTATTGGAAATCACATCACTGTTAGGTATGACGTGCAGTTTACCAAGTAGTGAAATATGGCGCACCCGTTTTACTACAACCGGCTATATCAGTGCCGTGTTTTGTCGCATTGCGCTGCTTGGTAAACTGCACGTCATACATACTGGTGATGTGATTTGCAATTAGACCGGAGACTGTAGCATGCTTGTAAACGTCCCAACATACGTCTGCATCCTTTTCCCAAGGCAAAATCCCGTTGTTCATCTTCACGGCCCCCATGAGAGTGCCTGACACAATGTAGTTTGAAACGTTGAAGCGGGTGGCTGCGTCAATGAACATCATGATATACTTGAAGAGCTCTTCGAGGCAACATCTTGGGATGACTAGCCCGGGCTGTTTGAAAGAGATGCAGTCAATTTCCACATCATCGCATGTCCACCGGTGGTCTACGCCACCTGGCAAAATGATTCTATCGATGCTCCATTGCTTGGCCAACGGGAGCCATGCGGTCTTTGCGATTTCTGACACACCATATCCCCGTGGCGTATAATGCCCTGCTACGTGAAACATGACATCAATGCAAGCCACAGTTTGTAATTCTAACCGACCGGTTCGAAAAATGCCAGAAAGCATCAGTTCGACCAATGAAACATCTCTCTTCAGTTTAGGATTTTTTCACATCCCTGTTGAAGACATCGCGTTGGATCAAAAAAGGAGAGGTTACGTAATCGCAGTAGGTGCATGACTGGGCGGACATGTCACACCCCTGGTGAAGACAACCGGTGGATATGCGACGGTGTGCAAATGGACTGAATGTCTTTCAAACATCCCGGCGTAATCATCCTAAAATGTTGCCTTGAAGAGCTGTTCAAATATGTCGTGATGTTCACTGACACAGCCACCCACTTCAATGTTTCAACCTACGTCTTGTCAGGAGCTCTCATGGGGACCGCGAATCCGAACTGCGGAATTTTTCCTTGGGAAAAAGATGCAGACGTATGTTGGACCGCTTACAAGCATTCTACACTCTCCGGGTTTATTGGAAATCGCATTACCAGTAGATCTGACCTGCAGTCTACCAAGCAGCGCAATGCGGCAATCACGGCAGCAATATAGCCGGTTGTATAGAACGGGTGCGCCGTATTGCCTGATTCAAAGTATACGAGCTCATGATTAATTTTTCGAACTATACGGAGTTCCAGTAATGCATTCTTATCAACCAAAAGATATGCACAACGTGAGCAAAGTCTGTTTGCATGGAGACTGAGTGACCGGTTTGCCAAATCCCGGACGAGCAAGCAGGCATGGTTACGGCGGCAATATTTTAGGACATACGCAACGCTGGAGAGATTACGGAGCGTCGAATGGATGGTCGAAGTATACAACTATGGAAGTTGAGCCATTCCTGGCTTGTCCAACGTGGGTTGTACGTCACGCGTGCTTATCTGGAAACTGTCTGCCTCTGGGAAACATACAATTTCAAGATAATCCGGCATAGTTACCATTATAGTTTGGCAGTATCCGGTTTGATTATTACTGTTCTAGCTTAATGCAATGTATTCGCTCCATAGTCCCATGTTTTACGCCCTACTGAGTATAATCATACGCTGAACTCTAGGGGCCATTTCCGTTTCCTGTACCGTTCGGTTTTCTATTGCATTACTTCCACAGTGACAGCAGCCAGAAAAATGGATGAACTGTGTTGAGTGAACCTGTAGTTCATACATTGCTATTGAAAACACAACTGGTTCAGTTCTTCTTTCTTTATCTACGTAAGTCACAGTGGTTACTTTCTTAGAAGCGCATTCCGTCAGCAAACCACTTGTGATTTACCTTCACTACCGACGGGTACGGACCACCTATCGTTCGATATAGGCTAAATGGATTAACCATAATGTTATCCAGTCAACGATGTAGCAACGCGCCTTCATGCAATCTGCGAACCACGGCAGTCACCTCTTAGTGTGGCTTTTGAGCCCAAATGTTACTATCATAAACCATAGTCAAATTGCTAGGTTGTAGAACTGTCAGAAAGCTTGGCCAGTGGTATCAGAATAACTAGCAAAAGTGGGATTATTAAAAAAACGAACAAACAGGGGGCGCGATTACACTGTTCATCTTGGACCACGTACATAGAATATGTATGAAGTCATTCTACCGCTAAGTGACCACGCACACTTGATGAACATATTTCCCTAACGCAGTTCGTGTCCGTGTGTTTGAAACTCTACTGTTTCAATGTAAGAATCTTATCAGCAACAAAAGTTGGCGAACAAGATTCTTTCTAGGGGTTTATCAACAAGGTAATACACCACGAATGACACATTAACATACACACGCAGTAGAAAGCTAACTGCGACATAGCGCGCCTTATCCTCCACTGTCATGCAAGTTACGAACGTTGCAGAGGACAGGGTTGGCCCCGAAAGTAACGAAGTCAACTAACAGTAGCTATGTACGACAGAGCATTTAGAAAATTGTAGGGCGGATATATTTAGATGTACGTATGAGTAGGTGATTTTGCATAATTAATTGTTTCACTTCGCAGCCAGATTCCAAATTAGATAGTAGTCCACATGCTCGAAAATGCACTAGACAGCAGATTCAGCCTGTTGGGCATCATCAGTAGTGTGCATCCTCGGAGGATAAGACGCGCTAGATCACAGTTGGTTTGTAAATCATGACGGTCCGAAGCTGTCTTCCTTGGCCCAGTGGCATAAGCTGCTGACTGGTAGTTAAAGCCGCTGGGGGTCATGGGTCTGGATCCTGATGCATCCGTTGGATGCGCACTACTGAAGATGCACAACAAGCTGAAACTGCAGTCTAGTGCTTTTCCGGATATGTGGAAGACTATCTGATTTGAAAGCTGGCTATGACAAACCTCAATTATCTATATCAAAATCCCCTACTCATGAATACATATATATTCGCAGTATGTAAAATGAAATGATGTTCAATGAAAAGGCGACGGCGGATTCAAAGGTCCCGCCAATGGTTTGAGAGACAAGTCCACGTGAGGTCGAGTATTGGTCAAGTGAAAACTGATTGGTACCCCTTGCTCTGCAGTGCTAGACTCAATATCACTATTAACCGACCGCTCTCCATCAATAACGATGATGCGCTGAAATACGCTTGGTGATCAAGGCTCAGTAAATGTCTTAGGTTCCATGAAGCATCCCTACTTCGCGATTAGTCCGACTCACCAGCTAAGAATTTCACTTGTCCGGGTAACCAGATTGACATGCTTTTTCAATGAGCCCGCACAAACGAAATGTTTTGCTGTAAATTCGTATGAATCTATCCGTGAGGTCTAATACATCACATAAATATTTGTACTAAAGTGTAAGAACGAGTGCGGAGCGATCATCCTTAACAGACGAGCTTACTTACCTAAGGTTGTAACCGGTATGGTAGCCAAAAATTCACACCAGATACCCAGTTAGACGCAGTCCGCTTGGTCGAAGAGCACTGGTGTTGTGAAGTGCAAATCTTACAGCCTCCCTGATTTCATCTCGAAAGATCTAGATAGAACACTACAGCCTGAGGTACCCATATCCCGCAAATCCGTTAACGGCCGTAGGTGCACGATATAGGGATATCTCTACTGTCAATAATCGCCATCTTGAACTACCCATACCATGTCGTCGTTAAAAGGCCGAACTGCATGCCAGAGCAGGTACAAAAATCCATAGTAAAACGTGTGCTATCATACACCTACGAAGTTCTCCCTTACTTACAAAGCATACACGCGATCAGAAAACGGCATGCAGTCCCTCGTTGCCCAATTACATTGAAGGATTCTGTGTAATATCTCTGTGAGTTTAGCATAGGAAACGACATCCAATGACAGCTTCTTACAAAACCTTTGAAAAACACACTTCTTTTATGCACAGGGAATATCGACTTCTACTAAAAAGCCAGCGTATCAACAGCTAGATGCTGTGGCAATTGGCAGTCCACTGAGCTCGTTACTGGCACAGATGATCATAAGTAGGACCGAGAAGAAAGTAGATGGCATCAGCAACTCGAAAGCTGGTAATGTACTCTTATTTGTGGAGTCCACCACCGCTCGGCTACTTACAAATCTCAGGTTGACCATGTCCTTTTTGTGCCTTTCCTTGGTTGCATGTGTGAGTCTGATGCGAATACATTTAGTGATGGTATCAGACAGTAACTTGCATCTTCTGATATTCTTGGTTGATTTCCAGAAAGAATAAAAGTTTTCGACCTTTTAGATGGGGATTCACATGCGCGCTGCGGTTTGCAGACTATTTAGATGACTATCGCGCAGACTGACTACAAGAATGTTTGACCGTAATTCGTTTGAATTTGCTCCGGTCTTACCAGCTTGGTATTAGAGTATCCACTTCGTAGAACTCTAGTAATCATTGCCACTTCAAAGCCAAATTCATCCATCTTTGGTCCAATCGATGGAGCGTCGTATCTCCAAGTGGTTCGAGGTGGTAGCACTTAGCCCAGCTTTCACAACCAGCAAGATTTCCCTCCTTCGGAAGATCTCTAACCAGTACGAATTGCCAGATGTACTTATTACAGCTAATACGATCCAGTTCACTTCAGCACGATTTACCGACTTTTGGTCCCGTTTTAGCATCCAACATGTTCGGGCTCCGCGGTACCACCCAACTCAATGGTCAAGCCGAACGCTTTGTCGATACTTTTAAGTGAGCGCTACTGAAGTCGAGTTGGGAGGAGACTACTGATGTACTTCTACAAACTTTCTTGTTTATGTATCGAACTACTCCCAATGTGGCGACGCCCGACGGTTTTTCCCCAACCGTAGCACTGATGAGTCGCACACTGTGTGCTGTGCACTTTGTCCCCGTCCAGAAAAGCGATCCATCTATCTGCCATCCTTAGCACAGATTCATCAAGGCCCCAGTGTTAGAGCGCCTGTAGACCCTCGGGATTACAGACGCTGACACAATGAATGGGTCGAAGCTGTTGCCACCTCTCACTGAGCATGAGTAGTTTGTGATGTCCTTGGAAATGATGAAACACGGAGTCGGCACCGCAACCATTTATGTCCAATGCACATGAGCTCAATGAAAGCAAGGCATGAGTCATCGACCGCTCCCACTAGATATGTTACTGGACACTTGCTAATCCATCACTGAGTGCCATAAATTCCACGCTGCAGGAAGATGCGGTAGACGCCGGCCTTCATTCGCTTCGGCGAACCGATCGGGGCGGAATCCCAGTAAACCTCCTATAGTCGAACCCAAGGAAGCGAAGCTACGGGTAAGCACATAAAAAAGGAACTTGTTGAGAAATCAACTTTCCAAAGTATTTTCGAGATTATTATCAGAAGCAAATCTTGCTTATTTCTTTTCATGACTGCCGTTTCTTCTCTTAACCTAGCGCCAGATTTTTGTCAATTCATGGTTTGGTACCTAGTCTGTCAATCGCTTCTCGGGCTTGATATACTTTGAATATTGCTGATCAATTCCTGCTTCACTTGAGCGGCCGTCAGACGTTATTTTGTTGGCCGGATTCCACACTTCACTCGGAAGTCAGGTTTTTACACTGTGCGTTTTGCGCTTCAGTGAAGCGAGTGATCCGGGCGATTATCCGAGGCTATTCGGATTCATAACATCCGCGTCCAAAGTGAATCCTATCGGAAACCAATCCGATTCACCAAGAGCCACAGCGGAAACCGCTGTCAATGTGCCTACTTCAGGAACACATCAATGGGTGAACAATAATGCGGCGGTCAAATTAGTGGAAGGATGAATATCCGTCTCCTGGCTGACGTCGATAATCACCACTGTACAGCCTTAGGTCCTACAGGCTGCTCTGGTACGGAAGGTGAAACAACCCTCTAACAATGGAAATTGTGTGTTGCCTACCCGAAAACACTGCACATCATTACGCGTTTCGAGCTTGTTTGCTCTCATCAGACGGTGATAGCAAGCATCGAACCCGGGACCGTTGGGATGCTTATTGTGACCGCTACCCCTAAGTCACCAGTTCACGATAGGCAACGCATGGCACGACGGGTTCGACGCCTGCCATATCTATCTGATGAGATGAAACAACATTTAAGCGTGTCAAATGAGTGCAGTGTTTGCTGGCGGGCAACACCATTTTCCATCTGCTTCAGCTGCGGTGCTATTGAAGGAGGGACCAAGGTCCCCTTCAAAGGGAATCGTGCTTCACATTAACCTTGCGCGCCGTAATTCATTCGTATAATGTGTACTTCAAAATAACCTTCCGAAGCTCCAACGAGTTTGGTCGCTCTACTTCGAGGAACTTCAATGCATCAACATCGTGCTTGAGCGAAGGACACCAGGCATGCATCACGTATTCCACAAGCAGCCCTAAGTAGGCACTCACCAGTTGCAGCAGGTTTGATGGCTCAATTTTCCGAATGCCTTCCGTAAGAGTCCAAGATGCTGACTCGCCCTTTCCGATGCCTTTTCGGACTGTTTAGAGCAGGAAAGTTCATCTTGTACTATCACCCTGAGGTCATCTTCCTGGGAAGTACGTTGCAACCGCTGTCCCCAACTCGAAATCCATGGGTGTGCGGACGGCATATGCTAAAATTTTACGTTTCGTCAAGTTGAACTGGTGCTAGTCTTTGGATGAGCACGTAGAAGCCCTATCAAGACCGCTTTGCAGTGACATGATCGTCCACTGTCTTGATATCATGCCAGCGTTTGAAATCGTCTGCAAATAATAAGGAGCTCGACTGAACTACACTAGCAAGGTTGTTGATGAATACTTGGAATAAACATGGTCCCAGTACTGATCCTAGAACAATAGACAATGATTTATGTCGGGTAAAATACCAGTTGCTTGAAAAGTCCCGCAAGATGGTGGGGGTAAAACTACAATTATTATTATCTGCTTTCATCTGGCAGATACGCTGTTGATTAATAGTAGTGTAAGTGGGAATTGAATGTGAACGACGTGGCAATATGGAGACAGTTATAGTTGATGCACTACATGAAAAAGTAAGAAGTTGCAACGAGAATACTCACTTTTGTGCTGCGTCCTCAGGTTTAGGTGACATGCTAATCCGGTTTGGAGCGATGATTAATATATTCCAAAGTTGCACAGTTTAGCCAACCAAGTGATGGGGGCCAAGAGCAAGGTTCAATCGTTTTTTGAAGAGGTCCAACGTCCGGGAGCAAACCCGAAGAGAAAAATGATTCCGCCGGCATTCCAGACGGTTAGACTGTGTGCACAATTTCAGAGGGTTACCTCTGAGATTGGTGTTATGGTTGACTTTCAGCAAGTGACGGCATACGTGATTAGGGTCACTCAGTATTTAGTAGACTAATATGGGATCGCCACGCAGCCGTAGTAACGACCACTGAAAACTCCCAATGATTTCAGCCTTCGATAGTAAGACAGATATCATAGGCCCTTGAGGTTGTTTGTGGCCCTGCGTTATGGTTTCTCTAGCAATTCTATGTCGCGCTGCAACCAAACTTGAATGGCGTATTCAACGTGAAGGCGCAGGTAAGAACTGTGCATCATGGGGAAAATGGATGGGTTGAATATTTCTAATGCTCTCCGCAGCAAGCCGACATGCTGGTTGGCTCTCTTCCCAGCTGCCTCTGACTGTTTTGAACACTTAAGGTTACTTTGAATGAGTACTCCAAGATCGCGTTCTTGGGCAGTGATTTACATTTATGTGACCCAAGCCTATACACGTAGTCATGTCCATGGTGCAAATGAACAGCGTGACATTTTTCCACATTGAACGGTAGCGGATTCAAAACTGACCAGGTTGAAACCGTGTTGAGGTCACGCTGGAGCTTTTCGTGATGGTTCGGTTCTTTGATCACTTGCCATAACTTGATATCATCCTCGGAGACTAGGAAATTGGAAGTAATTTCCCTCGCCAGATCATTTATAAAAATCAAGAGAAGACGGGACCGGATCACCGAGCCTTGTGGTACGCCGCACATTGCCTCAATTGCGTCGGACAGGGATTCTCGTACCCTCACTTCCCACCGACGTTCGTGCAGAAAATTGCCTAGCCAACCCAGCAGTGGGCTACTAAAGCCACAGTGTGGAAATTTATGGAGGAGAATTCAGTGGTCTAAACGATCGAAAGCTATTGAGAAGTTCAAGTAAATGGCATCAACTCCTGCTCCACCATCAAATGCTTCAGTCCAGCTGTTGCGTACAATTAACAGGTTCGTAGTGCATGAGCGATTTTGTCGGAAGCCATGTTGTTCTGATGCTATCATCTTGTGATTTTCCAAATACCGCGTGAGTGCGTCAGCGATGTTAGACTCCATAAACTTGAAAAGCACGGGGGTAGGGTTATAGGACGGTACTTGCCTGGGTCAGTGCTACTACCTACCTTATGAATAGGTGGGATTATCCCATGATTCCATGCGGTTGGAATATGGTTCTCATCCATACAGAGCTGATAGAATATAGCCAGATGCTCTGCCAGATCACTGGTTGCAGACTGTAAAGCCTTCGATTGAATGATATTCACAACAATATAGCGGTAGTTTCTTTGACACATTTTCTGCAGCAAAAGTAATATTGGTTAAGGCTAATGGTTGGACGATAGAAACAGGGATAAAACTTGGGCCCGTTACTCTTTGGAACGTTTTGAGTAATGGAATCGTAACAGATGGGCTGCTTCTAACACGTAGTACCACAAAGCATGTAATGCACACTTCTGAGACACGTAATCCCAGCAAGCAGAAGACGTCTAAACAGCAGGAGGTTTATCAATCAATTGAGAAAGGTACAGGACTCACGGAACTCGCGTTGCGAGACCGAGGGTGTGTGTCTGATTATTGTCTGGCTGGTGTGTGTTATAACCAATCCACGCATGGCCGAGTAAACGGATCGAAGTCATTCGCGTACGTGACATCCCCTCATCTCATGAAATGTTTATACTCCTGGCACGAACCGGTCAACGGGTTTGTGGGTACGCTAACATCTGCGAAGCGTTGGTGCATCTGACGATTGTACAGAATCCTGGGGGTTTGCTTCCGGTTCCGGCTGAACGGTTGCTGATTCACCCAGACGTTCATCTGCTGCTGTCCCAACAAAACGTGAGTGTATACGGTCTGAGTGTCGCCGTACTATCCGACCAATTAATTCAAGATCTGCTTGGGTACAGTCACCTTTAATTACAGTTGCGAGTTGCCAGCAGTGCTCATGGGGAAATTGTGTGTATACGCGATCACCCGGCTGCCAACTAGAGTCGTGGTCATCTTGCAATGCGGCAGCCTTGCCTTGTTTCCTCTCCATTTGTGCTCCATGATTTGGAAACAGAAGATCCAGTCTGGTGCGGAGTGTTCTGCCAAACATCATCTCCGCAGGTGATTTACCAGTGGCTTCCGAGGGCATTATTCTGTAAGCAAACAGCAAGCGATCTAACCTCGTCTGAACAGTTCCTGATGCTTGTTTTGAGAGACCTCTTTTAATTGTCTGCACCGCCCTTTCCGCTAGCCCATTAGAAGCAGGATGATATGGAGCTGTACGGACATGCTAGACAAAATTGATATTCATGAAAATTTCAAATTCTTTGCTAGTGTAACATAGCCCATTGTCTGTGCAGAGTGTCTCCGGTATCCCAAATATTGCAAATGACGACCGCATTTTGGAGATAGTTGTCTCTGTAGTAGGGTGGGCAACGGAATAAACACCCATCCATTTCGAATGAGCGTCAATTAGCAGCAGGAAAAATACACTATTAATGAGTCCAAAGTAATCCGCATTGATGCGCTGCCATGGCTTCTCAAGCCAACGCCAATTATGTACCGGACCGGGAGGTTTATTTGACTGATACTGCTGACACAAACCACATGTTTTTAGATAGTTCTCTATCTCTGTATCTAGGCCAGGCCACCAGCAATAACCGAGCGCCAAGGCTTTCATTCGGGCTACGTCTGGATGTGCGTTGTGGAGTTCCTTTATGATGAACGGTCGTGCCTTTGGCGGTGGAATCAGGCGGGATCCCCAAAACAAGCATCCATCGTGAAGGTTCAATTCATTTTTCCGTTGTGCGTAAGGTTTAAGATCGACGGGAACTGTAGTAGGCCAGCCGGTTTTTGTAAATCGCACTATAGAAGATAGCGTTGGGTCACGATCGGTCCACTGACGTATGGTGTCACCTGTCAATGGAGTGGTGTCGAGGTGTTGTATTAGATTTACAAGCTCTACTGGTTCCTCCAGTATTTCGTCTGGGGTCGCATGTGGTAACCTGCTTAATGCATCCGCTGTATGATTGTTCAACCAAGGAGTATACGAGATTCGAGATTTATATGCACTTAATGTTAATGCCCAGCGTTGCATTCTCGGTGAAAACATCTGCTCGATTCCATTTGACTCGCTCAGCAAGGATATCAGTGGTTTGTGGTCGGTTTGTATTTCGAAATAGTTTCCACAAATGTACTGATGAAACCTGTTGACGCCAAATATAACTGACAGGGCTTCTTTATCTAGCTGGGAATAATTCTTTTCGGCGGGTTGTAAAGTTCGTGAACCAAATGCAATCGGGTGAATGACAACATTGGACATTTTGTGGCATAGAACTGCTCCGACTCCGTATGGAGAGGTGTCATACTGTAAGGTTAACGGTTTTTCACTGTCGTAATGGACCAAAACAGGTGCGGAAGCAAGACACTTATTTGCACAAGTAAAAGCAGATTGATGCTCACTTTTCCACATCCACGGGATGTTTTTGTGTAACAGTTCGTTTAATGGAGCAAGAATGGTCGAGGCATCAGGTAGGAAACGACGATAGTGGAACAACATTCCTAGGAATGATCGTAGTTCATCGCTATTCTTGGGCTGAGGTGCCTGCACAACAGGCGCCATTTTATCTTGCAGGACATGCAAACCGGTTTTGTCCAGTTTGTAACCAAGGTAACAAACAGAATCGGATAAGAACTCACATTTGGAATTTTTTAATTTTAACCCACACTCTTCCAGACGCAGGAGAACAGTTCACAATGTGTTTAGGTGATCAGCGTCACTGCGACCAGTAACAAGGATATCGTCCAAGTTTGCACAGGTGAACGGTATATCTTTAACTATTATCCACTATACGTTGGAAAATGCTGGGTGCTGAATTTATTCCAAACGGGAGACGCGTGTACTGGAATAGTCTCAGGTGGGTAGTTATTGTGGTCAGTTCCTGTGACTCATCATCAAGTTCGACCTGAGAGTATGCGTGACCGAGATCTAGCTTGGAAAACTTTTGGCCGCCGGCTAAAGTCGCGTACAAGTCTTCAATATGGGGTAGGGAATATTTTTCCACTTTCGACGCTTGGTTGACTGTCAACTTGTAGTCTCTGCAAATACGGACGGAGCCGTCAGGTTTGAGTACAGGTACAATCGGAGTGCCCCAATCTGAATGTTGCACGGGGACTATGACTCCTTCTGATTGCAGACGTTGTATCTCTGCCTCAAATTTAGGGCGCATTGCGTAAGGTAATGATCTAGCTTTTTAAAATTTTGGTTCGGCACCCTTTCGGAGTTTGATAGAACCCTTTAAATGACGCATTTTTCCCAGTTTATTTTCAAACAACGATGAGAACTCGTTCAATAATCCACTCAAACTGCCGTCTTCAACAGTGAGTTGGTTGAGTTGCATGGTCTTGGGAAAGAACTGTATCCAGTCTCGACCCATGAGATTCGGTTTGTTCCCAGGTACAACGATTAAGGACAGGGTGAATTCTCGCTCCCCGTGCCTGGCTTTAACGAAACATCTGCCCAACATCTGAATTGGATCCCCTGTATAAGTCTGTAATCTCGAGTTGCACGGTAGCAAAGGTGGTAGCTTTTTCATTGAACCGCGGTTTACAATGGTGACCGCCGCCCCAGTATCTAGCTCCATGTCTATTGGTTCATCCTCTATCGTCAAACGTATTGTGTAAGGAGGACAGTTTTTGTGTGTCACACTGTTCAAGTACACGGAGTTAAGCTCACTGTTCAAATATTTTAGGACATTATCTTCCCGTAGCTCTATCTTGCTTTGAAGATTTGATGAGGCAATGTTCGTGGGGCGGGAACTTTCCGATCTACAGACGCGTGCTAGGTGACCTACCTTGCCACATTTCCGACAGATACTTTCTTTGTGCCGGCAATCGGAAGCGTAAGAATGTCGCAAACCGCAACGATAACACACAACTTGTTTTCCATTTTCACTAGTGTCTGATTTGCGGACCGCAAGCACATCATCAGCTACCGGCCGACCGGTGAACTCGCGTAATTGGTGTGTAATGTTCTCTCGCTGGCGAACGATGAGACAAACGTTTTCCCACGTGGTGACCGACTCATCCAAGGATAGCAACTTCTCTCTAGCACTTTCGTCCGATATTCCCACAATCAAACATTGAATTTTCATTTGCTCTTCAATTTTTCCAGGTGGAATATCATTATACTTACAATCAGGAATGGATTGATGAATATGTGCAATAAAATCATTGACGCTTTCGTTCGGCTATTGGACAAGTTTTGAAAAGCAGGATCTAGCAGTGTAAACATTTTGTTTCAGCCACCATAACGTGGTATAAGTATCCAAAGCAGAACTGAGGGTGGCATAATTTTCCAGTTGTAGGGCATCGTAGTGCCTTTGACCTTCATCGCCAAGCACTTGCAGAAATAGTGTGATTTTGTGAGCCTCAGAAAACAAACGCTCGGATTCAGTGCAGGAAGTAATTCCACGTAGTTAGTAAATGATTTTCTCCATCTTATCCAGTTCGATAAGGTCGTTTTTTCCTCAGCTGATGACCAGAATATAGGAGGTGTATTCAACATTGGGTTCGTCATTTTCGTCGCCACTAAAACGTAGTACCACAAAGCATGTAATGCACACTTCTGAGACACGTAATCCCAGCAAGCAGAAGACGTCTAAACAGCAGGAGGTTTATCAATCAATTGAGAAAGGTACAGGACTCACGGAACTCGCGTTGCGAGACCGAGGGTGTGTGTCTGATTATTGGCTGGCTGGTGTGTGTTATAACCAATCCACGCATGGCCGAGTAAACGGATCGAAGTCATTCGTGTACGTGACAGCTTCCGTTGCTGATCGCGTGCATCCGTCATTCGTGATCAGTGCTGGAATTCCGCGTTGCACCTTACGAAGGCCATTACCATGCCTGTATAAGGGTTTGTGGTTCGTGCAGAATCTCTTCGTTAACTTTTGCTAATGCGACAGCTTGTCATCGCGAATCTAACACACACATTTTACTCTGTGCCACATAGGCAGTCCAGTTTTCGGAATTCCGGGAGTCTCTATGAACTCTCCAGAGTAAGTCCCTCAAGGATATGCGTTTGTGCGTTCTGCTCCTCAAAAATAACTTCCTTCTCCTTTGACGATAGAAGGATTCCTGCTTAGACGGGTGCATTACCAGTGTGGTGAATGTCCTTGTAAAAGTGTCCCAGGCGATTTCTTGGGGGCTATTCTTTAAGAAGGTACAAGATACCTCCTGAACAAGCCCGGATAGCACGTTGTAGTGTGTGACCGTGTACACTTTATCATCCTCTTCCTCAGGATATTTCTCATAATATACATAGTTGAACAGTATAGTCAAATGGTCAATGCGACCCAGTAGTGTGCTCGTAATTATTCCGTCTACCATGAGTTCTTCGTTGGTGAGCAAAAGTTTAAGTATCGGGGGCTTGTTGGTAGTACGAAATCTGGTGGGTGTGGCCCCCTGGTTGTACAGAGGGTAGCTGAAAACCACCTCTTGTAAACGGGCTTTGAACTGCACGCTTTCGGTAGCCGCTATTTCCAGATCGTCAACATTAAAGTCGCCTACGATGAGAATGTGACTGTATGTCTTGCTCAATGCAACCTGAAGAACGTGGTTTAGTTTCGAGTCCATTTCATACGTAGAGTTTTGTGGACGGTAAATGAACAATGAACAATGAAAACGTTGATTTATAACGGGTAAAAAAGCAGGTGCGTGATATGTCCCGTAAGGTGCTTAGAGTGAGAAAAGATAGATCGAGTGATAATGGAATCGTTGGTTCGGACCATTACAGAGTTAAGTGCACTGCCGTATAAAGGATTTTGAAATTAAAATGTGCGCACACAAAGCAATAAGAGGGGTGGTTATAGATCACTTAAGAAGAAAAAAATAAAAAATAGCAAACACAACGCTTACTCGTGTGTAGCTATCTCGGGTAGACGGGATACCGAAATCCAGTTTCTACAGTAGTAGCGTTTATCAAATTGTGTGCAAGGGATTTGAAGTGACTCGCTCTCGAGTAGTGTTATGGCACTATCCACTGTCTGTTGTGCATTAGTGCCAGCATCCGATGGTCATGGGCTATAGCACATAGTGTAAATGTGACAGAGTATCGTCAAGACGTTTTTTGAAAATGGATAGGGTGGAACATTAATCACATGTTCCGGGAGGGCGTTCTAAGGCTGTGACACTCGAAGGGAGAAATAGTTTAGCCGCCATTCCAGGCGGCTGTACTGCGTGACTAACTTAAACTGGTGATCTTTAGCGGGGTGTTTTGACTGAGTATTAGAAGGGAATGGCATGGGTGCTTGAGGTTTCGCAGGATCTGGTACATCATTATGAGATCGCCCTTTAGACGCCGATAACGTCCACTGTACATTTTGAGAGCCTTCAGCCTGTGTGTGTAGGGGAGGCTGGTCAAATCTCAGACGCTCTTCGCTGCCCTACGTTGTGCAGTATCGAGCGCGTTGAGATACTGCTTGAGCCAGGGTTACCACGCTTGGATAGCGTATTCCGCTTGCGGCCTCACGTACGCACTAAGCATTTTTGGAAAGACTGAAGAGTCAGACTTCCCGAAAGCTCTGCGAAGAAGACCGTGGTACTGGTTTGCTTGCTTAGATGCCTTTTCAGTCTGCCTCAAATAACCGAGGTCATCTTGAACTATCAAGCCGAGATCGCAATCATGTGAAGCCCGCTGTAGAATTCGTGGTCCTAGGCGGTACTTGTGCATACTCTTGTGCCGTATGCTGAGAACTTTGTACTTGGTGACGTTGAAATGCAGCATTTTCTCGATGAACCATGTGTACGCTTTGTCCAGGTCCTCCTGTAACGCTGGGTGATACTCCGCTGCAGTTATAGTACGCCATACCCTTAAATCATCAGCAAATAACAAACAGTTAGAATATAGCACGCTCGCGAGATCATTTATGAAAACCAGGAACAGGCGGGGTCCAAGTACCGAGCTTTGAGGTACGCCGCAGTGCACTTCGATGGATTCCGGTAGGTTGCTTCTAACCCTCACATTCAGGTGACGTTGCACGAGAAGTCTCCTATCCAGCCCAGAACAGGACTGCCGATTCCATATTTCAGGAGTTTGTGGGGTAAAATGCGATGGTCTATGCGGTCGAATGCGTTTCAGAAATCCAGGTATTCCGCGTCGACTCCTACACCAGCGTCCATAGGTTCCGTGCAACTTATACGAACAATCAACAGATTAGTGGTGCAGGACCGATTTTGAAGGAAATTAGTGCTGCTCCAGAACGAGAATTTTGTTGTTCTGAAGGTACCCCATCAAAGCCTCCGCTAAAATGGACTCCATAACCTTGAAGATCACAGGAAGTAGTGTTATCGCGCGACAATTTGCTGGTTCAGCAAGACTGCCACTTTTGTAGATTGGCGTGATGATTCCGTGCTTCCACATCGTGGGGACGTGCATCTCGTGCTGCCAAACTCATGGCAGCAACTTTCAATGCCTTCGGGCGAATGCCGTCCGCACCCGGAGAGCTGAACTCGCGCAGTGACATCAGCCACTTCAGTACAGACGCGGAGGTAAACGATATGTGATTAAGACCTGATGGCGGCGTTATCTGCTTAGACAGGATGTATGATGATTGCATGCTTTGGAAGGTACGGCCAAATTGTTGTCCAAGAACGTTAGCTGCCTCTTGTGCCGTTTGGGCTAACCCGCATGCTGTGTGCAGAGCAGAAATACCGCGCTTAACACGGCGCAAATTGTTTACGTGTCTGTATAGCAGTTTAGGATTGGAACAAAACTTTTCCACTAGACATTGTTCGTTGTTGTCTATCCTACCGGACGAGTTTGATACAGTGGTTTCTTTGTATTGTGTAGACATCCCAGGTATGGTCATTCGGGGAGGCTATGTAGGTGTGCCATGCCAAGTCCCTTAGTGCCATGCACTTACGTGTCCTGCTCCTTACGAAAGACTTCATCCTTTTAGGCCGGCAGAGTTTGGTTGCAGATGTTCTTGCCACCAGCTTGGTAAATATGTTGACTAATTCACCGCAGGCTACTTCAGGGGTCAATTCGGCTAAGAACGATCAGCTTGTTGCATCCATAAGGTCGGACAGGCCTTCATAGTTGGCTACGACATGATATTTCTCGGCATGCTCTTTATAATAATCCGCGTAGCACATGTAATGAAACACTAGCGTCACATGATCGCTGCGCCCCAGAGGAGTATCGGTTACCACTCTCTCGACCAACAGTTGTTCATTGGTGAATATTCGGTCCAATATGGATGATCTGTTAGTTCCCCTGAATCTGGTGGGCATAGTGAGGTGGCCGCAAAGTGGGAAGTATGAAACCAAATCTTGCAGGTCTGCATTGAATTGCTCTGCTGGTGTGGTCTGGAATTCTACATGTAAGTTGAATTCGTCGTTGACTAGAATGTGACTGTACTTCCTGTTTATCACTTGCCTCAACGCAGCCATCAAGTTGTTGTAAATCTCAGGAGTAGACCATTGTGGGCGGCAAACAACAACCAATAGGCCAGGATCGTTCACTCTCAGCCGGAAATTACACCAAATGGAGTCAGGTACGTCGGTTTCTGAATCCTTTATGGGTTCGCATTGCATGTTGTTACGAAAGTAGAAGGCTACCCCACCTCCTTTACTGGTTCGATCCTTCCGGACAACAAACATGCCTGTTAGCTCGATTTCGGCATCCGTAATCTCATAGGGCAACCACCTTTCGGTGACAACGATGAGGTCCCAAGCTGCTGTCGCGTGTCGAAGTCTTAATTCAGCTAATTCGCTGAGTAGACCTTGGGCATTTGTGTACATGCATGAGAGGTTCTCGGAGACCAGAAGTGTGTCCGATTGGATGGATGAAGCAAGTGATTTTACGCCAACCAATAAAGGGTCGGCGATTAATCGTTTTTTGGATGGGTTGCAGACTCACGAGACGAATTTGGTATAGAGTCAAGTATCAGATGCCCCGGATCCCGGTGTTTTGCGCGTGCTCTGCTTTGTCCCTCCGGATAGTATGGCTACTCTTGAAACCGTCCACGAGTCTGGTCCTGCAGTTAACGTTTTCATTAAGAGTTGTGCCTCTACTGAATTGTCATTAGCAGGTGCTGGTGTTCCCCGCTACTTTCAGACGAATTTCTGTTTGCAATCTGCAACAGAATTTAGTCCAGTTCTCTAGAAGGGTTTGCGCCGTTAGTTTCAATTGCAACACAAGTTTTAACAGCTTTGGACTGTACCCTATATGGTTTGGTGATATGGGGATCCTTGTCAACGAGGTGGCTACGACATTTTTGAGAGAAAGAGCCTCCCGGATGTAGTGCCATTGCTCGCGGTCGTGCATCTGAGCATCGTCGTAAGGGGAATCAGTAAGCTCAGGAACACCGTGAGCAATCACCGTTTTCTTTTGTTGACTTTTTCTGTACCACTCTTTGTTAGCCGGATCCACTGAACGTTCTTTTCACGGGATTTCACTCCACTTGAGTCGTTGCGGAGCCGATTCGCAGAGTTTAGTGTTACCCGAAGTAACCGGGGTTCGCCATAGTGCAACGCGTTTGGGTGGCGCGAGATCCGTTTTGATATCGTGGGATTAGCACGGACACCGATCGACGTACAGATGGAACCCCACTGATTTCGATCGTCCGTCAACTTACCCTTAATTGTATTGGAGTTGGATTCGGGGATATTTGTGCATACAAGGTTTAAGGCACCGTAGTTGCGCCTGGTGGCTACTGGTTTTGGATTTGGAGGATTAGTATCCGGGGTTTTTGGTAAATTTGTGAACGGCACTGATGGTAGCCATCCATGCTGCGACACTTTAGTTTTAAGTTAGTCCGGGAAAAATGGTAACCGGTGCTCTTTCCGGTGTTTGCTTGGCGGCAACCGATGCGTACGTTGCCGGGTTTTTCACTATAGCTGGTTGACTGTAGCTTACGGTCTCCTGTGTAGCGAACAGACTACTAGGTGCAACACACTGTACAGAAGTTGAGGCAGTCGCCCTGCATGCAATGATTCTACTTATAGGAGAGAGAGAAGGGAGTTGGTACTGCTGAAGGCTGAGTCGTTGGGGTAAGTTTGGGACGCTTGGCTCTCTACTTCGGGCTGACTAGGTGTTATTTTCACTCCCAAGTGCAGGTCCGTTTCCTCCAATGGGTCTAACCCTGTTGCACAATACTTGCTCGACCGTTTTGTTAGTCTTTCACGCCTCTTCAGTAGCACAGCTAGACAGCTAACAACTGGGATAGAATTGCATATTTGACAGAACCAAAACGCTTCTGCCATGATAGCATATCATTTTGTTTTTGTTGGCCTCGTCCCAATGCAGGTAGTGTGATAAGATTTCAAACACATGCTACACACCAGACCACATTTTACCACTTTAGCACATGATTCGCATTTGCTCTTCATACGAGACATGTTCACAGTAGGCGTGCTGTTTTAAGGTCACGCGTTTGTCACTTCAGCTTCCCGCGTCAAGGTAATCGTGAGTCCCGGTAGCGTGCTGGCTATCACCAGTGTTCCCTTGTACGCATACGTTGAAGTGTTGGTCGGTTGATCGATCGAGGTTAGGTCCGCTTGGTTTGGGATCCAGTACATGAAACTACATAGCGGTGAAAACAGATCGCGAGATCACAAGTTCCTTCACGCATGCGTTGAGAAACGCCGGATTGGAGTAAGCTAAGGCTTTTCATACTGTCTCGAGGATTCTGCACCGAATGGTAGTACACAGAAGGGCAATGGGCATAAAGTGAATGAGTTATCCACTTGTGTTCAATCGCGGATAACAATAAAATCGGTTAGTGATGGTGAACCGGTAAATCCGGTTCGAATGAGCGTGCGGTGACTACATTGTGTGAAGATAGAGAGAAGTTAGAGAGGATTATTCCAAATGAACCGAGAGCACGCACTTCAAGGTTGTGTAGGCGAACTCATTCCGATGCAGCTATAAGACATGTGTCTTTGTTCCGTAACCATAGCCGGTACAATAACGAATTTGAGGCACGGATATCTGGGTGGTAAATAACTACATATTGAAGGTTAGCCTTGTAATACAGAATTACGCCACTACCTTTGCAAGCTCTGTCATTTCGAAGCAGTGCCATACCAGGCAAATTGACTTCAGCATCTCCTATCTCAAGGCTTAACCAGGTCTCCGTAATCATAATGAGATCCTGCGGTTGTGACGTCTGGCCTTCTATAAGTTCGGCTAATTTACTAAAAAAGACCTTGGGCGTTAGTATACAAACATGATAGTGTTTGTGATGTTAGAAGTGTGTAGGTGGACAACAAATTCCTGTTTAGTTTTAAGCCGACCGTTCGTCGGTTAGTCGCTAATCATTTTCGCGTGGGTCTTTGGTTCTTGAATTTCAGTCAGACTGCATGGTTGCATGGAGTATGCCAGATCGAGATGTTCCCTCGTGTGTCTCCCTGTCCCATCTGGTGTCGCTAACGCCATGTTGTCTACAATTCTGCAGGATTGTGGAGACAAATATTTTTTTGAAGTTGCAAGTTCCAATGAAGTGCTGAAAACTAGTGGCCATGCGCCTGCTATTTTTAGCCTAATCTCGGTACGCAACCTGGAGCCATGCTTCAACCAGTCATCCGATAGGACTTCTGTAATTCCATCGGGGTGTAGCACGACTTTCAATATTTTCGAACAGAAGCCCTTGTAGTTTGGAGATAAAGGAATCCTGGTTAGTGATTTAACGATAACTCGGTCCAGAGAGAGTGATTCGCGGATGTAGCACCACTGCTCTCGGTCATGTTTTGCGCTTCGTGCTCAGGGGAGCTCAATAGTTCAGAAACACCATGAAGGAATACGGTTTTTTTTGCTTTGGCTCGTTAAAAGATCGCCATGGATTTCTTTTTCCTTTGACCCTCCTTTCCAGGGAATATCGGGTAAAATAGAACACAAGACCATAGGTGAACAATTATTTTCGATGATCTTCTTCGAACCATTACAATAATATTTAAGGGTAAAATAAGGAACTGAAATCGACCCATTGGCTTAAATTACATAATTAACTAACGGTTCAGTGAGAGCGGCTGATAGTTGACCTTTGACCTGACAGGTCGAGTGAATGGTACCGAGCTTAATCTTTGGCAGTCCACCTCTGCGTCGTTCGTTCTAGCTGGTCAAGGAAGCTGAAAGGCGTGGATCAACTTCATTTGCGAGCATAAAGAAGGTTGAAACAACCGGATGCAAATCGATGCAGCTGTCGCGAGCGCAGGGAGACTCAAACCTCTTGATTGATGCTGGGGGACCCTGAATATCTGGTAGTATGCGTACCCCGCTCGATGGGTTGCCAAGATGAACTGCCGCGAGTAGGACTATCTCTGTCGCTTTTGTTAAATTCAAGGTTACACGCAGTAATCGGGGTTCGTCCTAGTGCACTGAATTTGGGTGACGCGCTACACGTCGTAGCCCAGTTGGGTCAACCAGAATACTAATTGTATTGTAGATGGACTGCAACTGGTTGCGATCACCTACAAACTTGCCCTTTATTGTGCCAGAACTGGACTCAGGAACGTTATTGCACACGATCGTTAAAGCACTGTGGTTCTGTGCAGCGAATGTTGGTTTAAGTGTTGTGGTTGGTAACCTGGATTGTTTGGCGGGCACTAAAGAACGTTGTGAAAACGGCGTCGCATCGCTCGTGCTTAGTCCAGAAAATGGACGTACGGGTGTCGCTTTAAGCGTTTTTATCGAGACGATCGATGCATATGTTACTCAGCTCTGTACTGTCGGTGTCGGTGTTGTGACCAAATCGAGACATATGGCGTCTAGGGATGAGTTAATAGCAGTCAGGTTGGATGTGTCTTGCCTACCTAAAGGGGTAGTAACTGTCGGAGTAGGTAGTGTAGATACCGTCGGGCGGTTATCAAGCCTGACTTTAGCCTTCGACATAGGGACAGAGCTCTAAGGGGTTTGTTGTAGAGCAAGATCGGTGTAGTTAGGTTTCAATGGCAAAGCCCTGAAGCTCGCTATCTGCTGGACTGATTCAGTCAGCTTTTCGCACTTCTGCTCGAGCCATATTATACATTTGACTAGTTGAATTGCTATGAATGTTTGGCAAAACCAGACGGAATCAGACATGTTGGCTTGTCTCTTGTATATAGTTGACTTAGACCGGCACAGAGCGGGTAAAAGGGAAGGCCGCAAAATTCACAAATAACGCCTCGTTTAAACGCTTCTATGCACTCCTGATTCCCCCATCTGCAGTTATGTGGAATCAGTTCCATTGAGGGCGGTTGTTGAAAACGATCACTGCCTTTGTCTGGTCACGTGAGGTAAAGGTCGATCGACGCTCGCGTTTTTTGTCTGAGTAGCACTGTAGACGTCGGTTACCGTAGGCGAGTGTGCACGACGAGGACACACGTACACGGATTTTGACTAGGTTATCCATCCACACTGGTTCCTGTAGGACAAAGTCGTTTCAAGTGGCTTGTAGTGAGTAGCTGACAGCGGAAAGTGCCGGCGATGGGCGAATGCAATTGAAAACAGATTGAGTGGTAGATTCGTTAGAAATGATCCAAAGGATGTACTTCTAGGACAACCAGAGATCGCGGAGAATCCTTGATCAACCACAGTATCGTAGCAGTAGAAAATGTTAAAAACAACAAAGTGGCGCATCTGGTTAGAAGCACAAAGCGCGCTAAAATAACTTGTGTAGTACCAATCACTTTCCGTAGGAAATACTTCAGTAAAAATGCGCGAACTGAACACAGGGGGTTATTCCGATTCGAATGAGTGCATGATGACTGCGCTAGGTGAAGAGGAAGACGTAAAACTGTGACAGAGGAGGGCAGGTTTACTCAGCGACCAGTCAGGTGGGAACGTAACTAGGGTATACCACACTTTAGTTCAATTGGGTCAGAGATAAATTTGAGGACTCCCACCTTCAGCTGAGGTTGACTGAGGAATTTGCTTACCCAGCCCAGCACGAGGTCATCGGTTCTACAGATTCGAAGCTTGTGGAAAAGAATGCGGCGGTCCATGCAGTCGGAAGCTTTGAAAAAATGCAACTAGACGACGTCGACTCTTACTTTGGCACCGACTGATTCTGTCCAGCTTACTCGGGCTAGAACCAAGTTTGTCGACAAGCATGCTGCTATCACACTGTGATGTTGCTCACAAAGTATCTCTACAGCGCTTCCGTGAAAATACCTTCTACTACACTAGGCAACACTACGGGGAGAGTGATTGGATGGCAGTTCGAGGGTTCCACACAATTTCCACTCTTGTAAATAAGGGTTAATATTCCTTGCTTCCACCTTGTGGAACATATATTTCCTCAAGAGACTTTTTGAATCTGCAACATCGTTGGCGACAGAAAGCGGTTTCCCTGTGTTTGAAAGGCAGTGAGGACAGTCCAACTCTATGGGAGGGAGAGGTAACCCCTTCGGTTTGAAGATCTGAGACACATTCAAGTCAGCTCATCGCTGTCTGCGGCGCGTTGCTGGTGTCGGGTGGTACAATCGTGTCCGCAGCGATGATGTGCCTTGGTAAGTGTTAGGTAACGATACTCAAGCTAGTTCCTTAAGACAACAGGTAGCACAGAATAAGTTGCATTGGCTTGAGCACTTACTACGTATGCGCGGTCACCGCTTACCCGAGGTGGGACTTGATTTGTCTGCAAGATGTAAGGTAACGCAAGACTTGAGGTGGCCAAAGGTAGAGTTGGCAGCTGAAAACGAAGGCAATGACGACAAAACTTGGTGCCCTTGGTCCATCTCGCCATCCGGGCTGCATACCACGTGACTACGCTTTATACTTAGCTGGAAACTTTACTGGACATGACTCGCAGCCGAAACCAGTGGCGCGTCTGCTACCGTCTCCTATTCCGGCTATCTGTTTAAACGTGTGTTTCGTGCTGAGTTATCTGCGGGGTTATGGCTGATTATAACGCGGGGCAGTGAAAGCTGCAAGGAAGCTGCCTCACCGATGCCTCTTCATCTCTGCACGACAGCCAGATGTTGTGACAGCATGT